>OY757309.1:233508806-234108806 GCA_963583905.1 Stenurella melanura | reverse complement strand
TCTTTCCCACGCAAATGGATCGATCGAGGAAGTGAGTTTGCTTGGCCACCAAGGAGTCCTGATTATAATCCTTTGGATTTTTATATGTGGGAACATATGAAGTCCTTAATCTATGCAAATACTATCAATTCAAGGGAAGAACTGCGGGACAAAATACAAGACGCAGCCAGTTTTATTAGAGGACAGGAAAATGTATTTTTCAATGTAAGAAAATCTTTTATGAAAAGAATTACAAAAGGTATAGAAGTAGGTGGAGACCATATCGAAAATTTATTCTAAGTTGCAGCGATGGGGTTTTTGCGGGGGGGGGGGAAGTTTATACAATAAATACTAATATCATTAAGGCAACTTTTATGTTATTTTTTGGTCTTCTAGTAAGATTAGATCCTTATTTTACACAATCTTTTGATTTATGTATCTCAATACTATAGAAATACTACATTAGCTCATAAGAAAGTGAGAAAAAGTTTACGCTTTTATTGCGATTTTGTTTTCCTTTCATACTTTGTACTTTTTTCAGTAAAATATACTTTGTTTCATTAAATTTGAATTTGTGTTTCAAAAAATTATTCAAATGTTTAACGGCAATTTCCCCGAAAACGGTTGAAGTTCTACCAAGTGTACTTTTTATACGTAGAAATGACGCCCTCTCAAAATTTTCTAGTCTGAAGTACCGCAAAAAATATGGAAAAAAAATCATCATCAGATGCAGGTCCTGCGGCGCCATCTATGATCTAACGTGATGTAATACATAAATTATTGTTTTTAGAATAAAAAAAGTTCCTCTAGCAAATTTGGCGAAGATCAGTCAAGAGGGTGTTGAGTTATTGCAAGAAACCAAAAATTAGTTAAACTTTGACACCCTGTATCTTTTACTTTATAAGTGAATTTGTTTTATGTATCTAAGCAATTTTTTCTCTGAGTTCCGATAACATGTATATATAGTTGTTCCACAAATTCTGAAATTACGAAATTATAATAATTTCAGAAGTAGCGTTTATTTAAACTACATTAATTTAAGCAAATGTAAGTTGATGAGGTTCATACTGACATATTTATCCCGTAGATCAAAAAAAAGTTCGAACATTTCCTACGGATTATCATACAATATACAAAAATGAGATCATTTCCGAAATATAATATTAGCCTTATATTAATTAACAAAGGTGTGACTTTCAACTTTAAAATTATTCCTTAGTTTTTTAATTTGTGTATATTTTGTTTGTTTAACCAATGGGTTTTTCGCGCGCCAAGTACCACCTAACGCGCGTTTGGGCGAGGGCAACCTTGCACCGTGCTTCGTCCAACAACTACACTAAGGGAAAAATTTAATAATGATAAATAAAAATTTATAGCAAATAAAAAGTTGTGTACTATTTGGGACAAGAGAACACTTTAGTTGTACTAGATAAAATGAAGTTGTTAATCCTGTTTAGTTGTCATAAATAAAACATACCAAGTGAAAGTAGTTTCCCATCGTAAATAAATAATTTATTAGTGACAAATAAACGTATACTTACTGTGGTAGGTAAATAGTATATTTACAGCAAGTACATAATTTAAGTACTATTCGTAGTGTTACTAGCTGAGTTTTATAATTATTTAAAGCTACATTTTCACTCGATCGCTAAAAATATAAAGATTCGATTTTTTTTGTGGCATTCCGTAGAATTGTTTGAAAGCCTAACAAAATTATTATCTTAATCAATTTTGATCAAATGTAGATAATTTTCTTGACTTTCGAAAAGTTCGGGTGGGTGCCCCAGAAAAAATGGAATCTTCAATTTATGGACTATCAGTATAAATTTCTGTTAAACTCAATTTAAAAATAATATGCAGATATATTTTATTATGATGAGCAGTATAAAAATCATTTATAGTTTTAAGTTACGTATCTATCTGGTGAAAATAAAGCCTCCAATGATTTATAAAATTTAGCTACTAAAACTACTATATACAAGTAAAGCTGCAAGTATGCAGTTTAACAAACAGTTTAACAAAATTTATTAAAACTTTTTAAATGACAAAACACAATGTTGATTCAACACACAAAAGTAAAAATTTACTTTAATTGTGGTAGCCACATATTTAATTATTCCTAAGCACAGTTTAATTGGAGCAATTATTATTAAACACGTTTATTATCTGTTTACTACTTGTAGAAGAGTACATTCATAGGAACAGGTATCTCATTTTAGAAATGTCATTTTATTTATAAGAAATGTTACATCGACTTAAAAAAAGTACCTAGCCGGTTTTTCTCAGTGTACAGCTCATTAATTTTTTATGGAAAATCCGTGGCATTAAACGAAATTTTTGTAGATATATTTGCTGTGTGAAAATGTATGCTCCTTCTAACAATATTTTTTGTATTCTCCTACCTCGACTCATTTTCGAAATTTTGGGAAAAAGCCGGAAAAACAAAGTTTCAGTTTTTTTTTTAATTTATGTTGCCGGCCAGGAAATCGTGCAAACTTGACGTGATGTTTTTGCTTACTATCTAAAGAACTCATTAAAAATATCATCCGCCTCGGTCTGATGTAAATTTATCTTAAATTCTTATACAGAGTGATTCAGATTTTATCCGAGATACTTAAAGGATGTAAACTTAAAAATGGAGTTATAGCACCAAGAAAGTTACAAGACTGTAATAGAACGTATGTAGATAATTATGTTGTTTTTTATTACTACAAGTAAATGGCTCTAAGTACGTAACCCGTAAAGCCACGACAAAATGTAATACAAAAGCCATAATGTATGTATATTCTAACATATCGAGAAAGAGGGGAGAAAATGAATGACACACAAGTAATAAATAAGAACATTCTCTTCACGTCCAGTCTTTCAAGACGACTTCATATAACACGCATGATTGGAAACCACGGTTGTTAGGATTAAAGAAGAGGAAAACGATTCTAAACCTGCACTAATCTAAAACTGTATTCTTCTTGAATATATGAATTCCAGTATAATTTTACATAATGGCAGGATCACATTAATTAGAGCTACCATATTTGAAATATATGTTGGAAGCAGAAGAAGAGGAAGAATACAAATTTTTTAAACACATGCTTCATTGAAAGTTCTTATTTTTAAGTGAAAATTTTCTGTTGAATATTGCCTCCTAATGAATAATGGTACTTCTTTAACCTCTACGAATAATGCCTCTACAGGAGTTGATCGAAGGGCTCCTCAAGATATTTGTATCTTGCGTAACAGTGTATTGCAAGCATCATCATAGAACATGCAATTGTAATCAATAGTGGAACGTGTATAAGATCTACAAAAAATCAAACACGTTTCCCTTATATTAAGATAATTAATTGCAGGAAATCTGAATTTCGTAAAATGTATCACCGCCGATTAGATACGTTAAGATTCAATTCAGAAAAATATTGTTTACATACCAATACAATATGTCCAGTACCTTATGATAGTTTGATGTTGATTTGTCTCTGCAATGAATTGCAAAGTCGTCGGCATACTTTAAAAAATTAATGCTGTTTCTGCAGAGAAGGTGAATATCGATGGTATACAGATTCGGCAAATATAGTCCGTGATATAGCGAATAAACTTCGATGCCTATTGTGCTATTGAAAGCAGAGTACGTGGGGTGTCGACGATGTCAAACGGTGGGGGTATGAACAAATGCCAATGCCCTGCGTTAATCTACGACAAGGCGTGGTTTACCTGCGCTGATACCAGTTTGCATATCACGAATTGTACTTGCCGAATCTGTATACGTTAAAAATAAGATACCTAAGCACGAAGCCCTGTGGCATACCTTGTGATGACGATCAGGAGCATATAGTGTTATTAACTTTGAGAGAGACTTCTCGATTTATAAAGAGTTTAACGGTATTGATAACACAAATATTGAGAGTATTAATAATAATAATAATAATAATCTTTATTCCCATAAGATTCGAGGAACATTGGATGTGTCATATGTGGCCTTACAAACTAATACAAATAAAATAACAGAGCTATCGAAATACAGTAGACAAAGAAAAAGGAAAAAGTTTTTTAAAATCAAGTTAAAATCTTATATATATCCTAAATGTCTAAACATATTAAAATAGTCACTGTGACTGTACAAAACTCTTTCTGTCAAGATATTTTTTAATTCTTTTTTGAAGCTGTTTGGATTAGCAATATTTTGTATGTGTTCGGGCAAATTGTTATATGCTTTTATTCTCATATATTGTAGACTGCGTTCATACATACTTGTTTTATGTGACGGTATGCTCAATTGGTCACCGTACCGTGATTGTAAGATTTTGCTAACATCAGAATTTCTTTCGAAATTCAGAATATTATTCTTCGTGAATATAAGCAGAAGTAGAGCGCGTAGATTGTCATTATCTCATATTTTTTTAAAATGGGTTTGCAGTGCTGTCGATAATCGGCATTGTCGATTAAGCAGACGATACGCTTCTGTAGCAGAAATAATCTGTCTGTCTCCACCGTCGACCCCCAGGCAACAATCCCATACGTCAGTCTACTGTGGACGTATGCGTTGTAAAATAACAAAATGGTATCTATATTAAGGGAGGTTTTTAAATTACCAATGGCAACGTATGCGATACACAATTTAGCAGCAATGGAGTCAATGTGGTTGCTCCATGTTAACCGATCTTTTAACTTAATTGCCAAGAATTTTGTTGTTTGTGCGTTGGATAATGACTTTTGCTTTGATTTAACTAATAATGATCTTGGTTCTTTCTCTAATAGCCGAGCATTTTTGAATGTCATAAGGACTGTCCTCTGGGTATTTAACATAAGAGCGTTATTCTTACACCACGTGGTTATTTCACTGGAAATTTTATTGGCTCTTTCGTGCGTATTTTCTAAGTTTTTACCACTGATAATAGTTGAGGTGTCATCAGTAAGACAGTAAACTGACACATGAGAGATTTAGAGTCATTTGATACACTGTTGTTGAGATCGTTTGAGAAAATTAGGAATAAAAGTGGTGATAATATCCCGCCTTGGGGTACTCCATATTTTTTGGACATATTTCGGAAGTAAATATGAAATTTGCCACGTATTTTGACTCAGCTGTTATTTGAACGTATTGTGATCTACCGGATACATAAGAAATTATCCATTTTAGAGGTGGACCAGTGATCCCGTAACATTTTAGTTTATGTTCTAAGACCGATTTATTAATAATATCAAAAGCTTTCGTTACGTCAAAGAAGATTCCTAAGGTGAACAGTTTTTCATCTATACATTTATTAATGAAATTAATGGACTCTACAAGGGCTGTTTCAGTGGATTTTCCTTTCAGGAATCCATGCTGCGTTTTTGAAAACAGCTTAAATTTATTAAAGTAATCTATAATCCGTTGATACATGAGCTTTTCAAATATTTTAGAAAACAATTTGAAACTGGTCGGTAATTGTTTATGTCTGAGTGATCGCCTTTCTTAAAAATAGGTGCAATTCTGGCTACCTTCAACTTAGATGGAAAATCGCCATCCTTAAAAGATGTATTGATTATATTTTCTAGAGGTATTGTGATTATTTTAGCTACTTTTTGTAGTATAAAACAAGTTATTCCATCTGGTCCTGCCGATTTTTTCTTGCTAACTTTTATGATCGTATTATATATTTCAGATGCACTCACTGGATGGAGAAAAAATGACTTATCTCCATAGAAGTGGTTTTCCATTTTTATATTACTTTGTATTTTATCGGCAGGTTCATTAACGGATTTTAAGAAGTAATTATTGACATTTTTAGTAATAGTATCTCTGGATTCTTTACATGTTGTCCGTTAAGAATTAATATAGGGTGTTGATTTCGCTTTGGCTGATTTAGGTTAGACTTTAATAACTTCCACGCACTTTTACTGATATTGTTTGAATTAGCAATGTGCCTGTCATTAAATTTTAATTTTGTTTCCCTTAATAGTTTTTATATTTCATTTTTAGTTTGTTGTGATTATTTTTTACTTCTGAGAGCCATACTAGTTTTTCTACATGGATACTTAGGTTGACATTAACAGGTATTAACAGGTTTACAAAAAAATTATAAATATATATGTAAATATGTACATATAATACCCACACATACATAAAATGAAATAATTCGTTTTATACATTATTTATTGTACATAATAATTATTCGGTTGAATAAAAGCAATTCTCTATTAAATAGCTTTTTAATCCTGTCTGAAATAACTTGCCCAGATATAACAAACTAATATTGTTTGAAAGTGTATTCTATAAAGATACGTGCTAGCACAGTACGGGGATTTTTTAAATTCATTTAGCCTGCATTAACGATGTGTATGCACTGCGTGTTTTGTGATACTGCTTTATTGAAATTGAATTTGTTGATATTATTACATACGAAACAAAGTATATACTATGTATGTACAAGATAATGTCATTATCTCGAAATGTGTGTCGACAAGAATGTCTGTAGGGTAAAATAAAGATAATTCTGATAATCCTATTTTACTTATATTAATTTATATTTTAAAATAATATAATGGTGCAGTAAGCGAACAATATACATTAACAAATGCAAATAAGTTCAAAAAAGTAAAAAAAAAGAGCACTTACCAGCGAGCCGGCCGTATCGCTGAAACATTCTTTCAACATCCGTTTTAGAACACTGGAATGTGTTTAGATTTCCAACAAAAACCCTTGAATTCACTGCTTGAGGGTCCTGTGAATTTGTTTGGTTTCCTACTTTGCTCATCTTCATTTTGGCGGACTGCCTGAAAAGAGAACAAAAGTTAATTAACGCTTTTTGCTTTTATAAATTGTAAATAAAAATTAATTATAGCACGGTTGTAAGCAAGATTCTTTTGTTTGCTCTTTTATACAAATTACATAGAAGTAATGATGTACTTTCATAGAGATACAAGTTAAAAGGATTCCTTCAGAAAAGAAATTGAAAAACAAACGATACGAAAAATCTTTGCCTTTAATTAAGGAAGTAGCGTTTTAAAGTTTAAAGTATCTCTAAATAGAGGTACGCGGTGTGCATAATGGATTGGTGAATTGTCTCATTAAATCTTGCTACAGTCCTTAACGATTATATTAGTTAAAAGTAGATCATATGAAAAATTATTTGTACATAAAAAGCTCCAATTGCTATACCTTTTCAATTGAAACAAGATATAACATGAGAGATAAATAAGTAATCAAGAGAGAAGGATATTGCTCAGAAAGTCGTATAATACCCTGACAGCGAACTTTTAAATGTTCAAAATATACTTGTCTAGACCTTCTGGTTTGAGAATTTCTATAAAAGTAAATATAATCAGTAGTCCGAGCGATATTCATCGGTGATTTAGAAATATCGACGTTTCGTTAGTGATGATGAATGATATAACATCGATGTAACACATATTAAAACATCACTGCAACATCTTAGCAATTGGGAAAATCGTAGAATACAAAAAGAGGGAAAATTAAGGATTTTTACAAGATATGTTATCCTTGGAATTTCTCTGCATTATAAGAAGCACTATTAAAAATAATTAATATTATCTCTGTCTATTATAGTCTTGTGTTTTCTAATCCAACAGTTAGTTGTGGAAAATTGAATTTATTGTTTTGTTCATATTTTAAATTAAATATTTACCATTCACTTTGGTTCATATTTCATATGAAAGATTATGGGAAGAATTAATGAATTTACAAAGTAACGTGAGAAAAAGTGAGGTATGTTTTCCGCATTTCACGGGAACATCTGTAAAAAAAATCGGTAAAGTTATTTACACAGAACTTCCCTCGTTATTTGTGCATGACAGTCACTCAAAAAAATTATTAATTACGAAATGACATTGGGAATAATAATCGGAATATAATTATTGGTATTATTACAAAGAAAACCTGATAACTTTTGGTCAAAAAAATATACAGTGTTCATCCAACAGCAAAAGTTCAATATACTAAATAACCCTTTAACGTGCAAAACTCGTTTCTTTTATAATCCGTTATTTTTTTGGCAAAAATGGATTTTTTATGATTCATTTTGTATAAAAAATGCATTTACAAAAATATAGTAACGTCATTTTTTTTAGAAACGGGTGGTTGATTTATCAACCTATGACCATTTACACGCTTCAAATTCGCCTTATGTTCATAGGTTTTTATATCAACCACAAATATTAAAATAAAAAAGAGGTACATAGTTACATTTTATTATTATTAAACTGAACAAATTTTAATACAATAGTGATCTTAAGGTGTATGGTAAGGCACAAAGCATGTTAAGCATAGGCCTACATTACATGTTTTGCAAATCATACTTGATCGAACTGGTTTGTCTTTGGTGCTACACAAAGCACATCGTCTGGAAGTTCCCTTTATTGGCAAGTGACTTCCAACATCAGTAAATCTCTCTTGATTTTCTGTATTATTTACAGCGCGTCCACTTTTCTTTCGTAAGATAGAATGGGCAGGGGGTGGACCTTGTCGTTTTCTATTTGTATATGTACCAATCAGCTGATTGGCAAGTATACTCCTAAATTTTAATTGTGGCATGGGTTTCTGTTTTGATTCCTTTACCTTACTGCTGTAAAGAATATAGGAATTCACAATAGCAGCATCAAGCAAGTAATAAAAAATCTTGATCCACCACCTCCTTGATTTCCATGCAATATTGTAGCAGGCGTGGAGCTGATCAAAGCGATCAACTCCACCCATGGATGCGTTGTAATCATAAACAGGCAACGGACATTTAATATTTTCTTTTTGGCCTGCCTTATTTGTGCGTTTTACTGTTGTAAGTTTACTAACATCATGAAAATTACTTACAATTACTACAGGCTTTTTTCCGCGATCTCTCCACTTTACAACAGAAATTTCGTCACTAGTCGCATAATCTGAATCTCCTGGATTTTTTAAAAGCTTATCATTAGCTAAGACATGTTTAGGAAAATATTTACGAGTGGACCGAAAAGTTCCACAAGCAAATGTTTTTTTTTCTAGCAAATATTTCAATAAATCGAATGTGCTGAAAAAATTGTCAAAATAAAGGCAATATCCTTTTGATAAATAAGGTTTAGCTAAGCTGTAAACAACTCGTTCCCCCAGCGTTCCTGTTTCTTCGGTAGTAGCCTTACCCTGATATACCTCAAAAGAAAGGAGGTATCCGGTTTTGGATTCTGACATAGCCCAAATTTTAAAGCCACGTTTTATTGGCTTTAAAGGCATATACTGTTTAAGAGTAGAACGACCTTTATAGGCAACCATACTCTCGTCTATTGATAAATTTCTGTCTGGAATGTATGATTTTTTAAAATTATTATTAAGTATGTTCAGCATCGGTCTTAGTTTATAAAGTTTGTCAAAATCTGGATCATCCCTTTGTGGAATTTTACTATTGTCATTTAGATGTAAATTACGTAATATTGTTAAAAATCTTCGTTGAGGCATTACGCCAAGAATTCGGTCCACTTTCATATTTTGATCACCAGACCAGTATAAACGTAAGGAAGGTAAGGTATGAAAGCCCATTATAATCAACATTCCAAAAAATGCCTCAAGCTCCCTTACAGTAAGATTCAGATTTAACCCTTTATCCTGAGCATATTTATTTGATTCTCTAACTATGTGTTCAAGTAAATGAAGTTCGAATAGTGCTCGAAATATTACAACAGGTGATTCAATATCTACGTCAAAGGTTGGTCCGCATTTTTCAGAAAATAAATACTTTTTATATGATATGGGTTCTGAAGACTGTTTTGCAAATTTGAACGTTGGTTCGTTATCTTCGTCTTTGTGTTCGTCTTGAACATCAACCTCGCTGCTTTCGTTGTCTGAAATTTCGCGCTCTATAATGACCTCAGTTACATAATCAGGATCGGCCAAAGAATCATCCGAGTCAAAATCATCTTTGTTAGGATCTGTTTCGGCATACGATATATTTTTGTTGCGAATGGAGCGCTTAGTAGAAGAAAAAACTGAAGAGTCTGGTGATTTATTGGAGCAACTGGGAAGTGACTCTACTGATTGTCGTACATTATTCGGTGAAGAATTTAAAATGGCAGTCCTTAGCATGTCTAAAAACAATAAAAATATATATTCAAGTGTAAATAATATTTTTACACATCTGTTATACCTGACTGAGAAAATGCACGACTAAAACTTAGAGGTGTTGTTGATGATGAACGGCTTGAACGAACAGGTGTTGAAGCACGAGAACTACCATCAAGAGCTAATGGTAATGCATCATCTGCATCACTATCTCCATCATACTCAGAATCAACAGCTTGTTCTACGGGTATCCCTTCTAACCAATCATATAGTTCCTCCTCAGGTAAGCTGGCTAATTTATTCAAATTGACATCCATTTTTTATGTATGGCACGGAAGAGCTACAAATACGACCTAATTAGCTTTATATAGCTTTATGAACGCATTAGTGAAAATAATAAATTATTATTCCCTGTAAAAAAAAAAAAATGTTACGACACTGATTACAGAACAAGCATTTTTCTAAACCATAAATCGTTCCTAAATTATATGTAATGTAGTTAGTGGATAGTTCCTCTAGACATAATATAATTATTTAACTATTTGGCATAAAGAAAATACCAAACATGCAAATATGAACTATAAGGTAATATGATAATAAACAAAGTGATATAACTCGAAAGCGCCGCATCATCTAGAAACCAAATTATTATAATACGAAAGATATGAGTATACTCTGTCACTATGTAACAAAAAAATGATATCAGCTCAAATACGTAGTTAGAAAAGACATAACTTTTCTAACCCTTTCATAAATCGTGGCACAAACCGTCAACTTATA
Source organism: Stenurella melanura (assembly GCA_963583905.1). Classification (NCBI taxonomy): domain Eukaryota; kingdom Metazoa; phylum Arthropoda; class Insecta; order Coleoptera; family Cerambycidae; genus Stenurella; species Stenurella melanura. The sequence continues at coordinate 234,098,023 of OY757309.1, read as the reverse complement.
CCTTTGTTTTTTTCAAAATTATATTGCAAATTTAAGTAAAAGTATCTTCAATGTTTGGTAATAGTAATTAATAATCTAATATTCTTACCTTAAAAGATATATTTTCTTCGAAAATCACAAGAAAACACTAAATAGAACTTCACCCGTAAATGTAAGAAATTGTACTACCCATTAACAGGTATAGGTTTCTTAAAAAACCACTTTTTCTGTCATGCGCATATTAGAACAGATTGTGGTCATTTAAATGTTCTATGTGCTTTCACAGCCTCTAACAGTGCTATAAGGGCCATTTTTGTATTCAGATCTATTGCAGTTTCGCTTTAATGAAGGTGGTTTTTTTAAAAGCCATAGACCGTTAAAGGGATAACAGGTGCCAAATATGGAAGGCTTGCTCAGATACCTTTATAAATGTCCACCATGACTCAATTATTTCTTGGGATGCCATTATTCAATAAAAGTATATAATAGGATATGCCAAATATTATTGCCATCTCTCACATTTTCAATCCCACATTCGCGTAATGGAGTGGAAGTATAGTGGTGATTAAAATATAGAACAAATTTTCAAAAATGTTTTCTGTCTATTCTAGTGTTAAATTTTTTTCCAAATTGGTGAAAATATGTTGCAAATTTTTTTTTCCGAAATAGGTTTAGAATGTTATGAAACGTGGAAATTTTAAATTTGAGCAAAAACATATTTCGTCTATTCTATAATGGTGATAAATAGATTACTAAAACATGTTTTCATTTTTTTTTATTTTTCTAAAACATTTTTAAAGTTATTTTAATAAATTTGGAATGCCATGGCCATGGAAACGTGGAAATTTTAAATCTGAAAAAAAATTCATCTATTTTGGTGGTAAAATTTTTTTTAAAAATGTTGGTAAAAAATTTTCAATTTTTTTTTATTTTAAATAGGTTTAGAATGCCATGAAACGTGGAAATTTTAAATTTGAACAAAGAAAAAAATTTTTTTTTAAGTGGTAAAAATTTGTTCAAAAATGATTGAAACAAATTTAAAAAATTTTTTTTTTCTAAAATAGGCTTAGCGCGTCATGAAACGTGGAAATTTTAAATTTGAGCAAAAAAAAATTGTTTTCACTATTTATTCCGTTTAGACGGTCCACCCTGTATATTTTTCAGTGAAAATTCTACCAGTTCTTCGCTGACAGTAGGGTTAACTACCTACCAAATTTGACTGCTCTCCGTCAAGTAGTTTTTTTTAGTTAATGCACCAACAGACAGACAGACAGACAGACAGACAGACTGACTGACGGAATTGAAAAACCTATATTTTCGGAATCTACGTGTTCTGAAACGTCAGAATCCGAAAAAATCTCGGAGGGTGATTTTTTCTCGAATACAATACTTCCCTTCGGTATGCGAGGGAAGTAAAAAGCAGCACTGACGATATAAAAAAGCTAACGTCAATGTCAGACTCTAGTGGCAAGAAGCAAGAACCTGTTACTTGTGCATCGATATTCTGACTAACTACATGGATGGCTGCCTTCGATGTCGACATCGCCGCTGAACATCTATGAAGAATATCGAGAGAAGTAGCAATTGTTAGTAAGTTTTAAGAGCTATCCATCTGTATATCTCGATGTATACATTTACCTTTGTAGCTGTACGGTACTTTTCGAAGTGAGAAATCTATATCGGCCAGTCCTCACTTTCGAAAGAGAATACTTGTGATGCCGGTACTTGATTGACAACATTTTGCGCCCCAGTTACTCTTTAAATATACGCTATAATATTGTGTGTTTCAAACTTATATGCAATAGTAAATTCTAGTTATAGTTCGTTTCAACAATTCTGACACCATGTAGTTTTGTGTAATCAACATTATTCTAGGTTTCCATTAGTTATTTATTAAGCTTCTTTACATTACTCATCTATTGGTATTATATCCCTAACTGTCATATCATTCCCTGCCTCCTATATATGAAACCTTACTATACATATTACACTAGGTATACAGTGCATACGATATCAATTGGGACAACAAAAATACGAAAACTCGGAGTTCACGTGGACTTGATCCGCCTGTAACATTATGTCACATTGTGTTCACAAATCAAACTAGAGCTAGGCAGCCCACATTTCTATATGTAGGGCGGATCAAGTCCACGTGGACTCCGAGTTTTCGTTTTTATGCTGTCCCAATTGAGATCGTATGAAGTATACAATCATAATTTTATTTTTTCTTAATTTGTAATTGTACAGTAATCAGAGGTAGTGTAATAATAATAACAATAATAATAATAATAATAATAATAAACTTCAAGTTCAGTTCTATTGAACGGCTATATCTCTCACGGCATCTGGAAGGTAGAGGCTTACTTAATATTAAAGTGATTTAAAAGTGAATCATTATTTGTTTGCTTATTTGTATTGAAACAAATTCTTTATAGGATTTTGCAAACAGCAGAAAAAATAACTGTCTGTGGGAACTAAAAGAAAAACTGTGTGTAAAATATTAATGAAATTTTTGAATTCTTTCGATAACCTGAATTCTGGTTATGCTAGCAAATTAAAATCATAAAATGGATTTTCAAATAAGAAATTATACAAATCCATTTTAGTATTTTAATTTGTTAGCATAACCAGAATTCAGGTTATCCAAACAATCATTAATATTTTTACACAGTTTTCCTTTTAGTTCCCATAGATAGTTATTTATTCTGCTGTTTGCAAAATCCTATAAAGAATATGTTTCAGTTAAAGTGATGTGTATACAGCAGGAAGATCGATTGAGAAGGTACTTCCTAGATAACAGTAGTACTTTTCATAGAGCTATCTACATAGCTCACAAAGACTTGAGCCCACTCAATTTGGCTCAACAAGACTACTTACCTCGCTACGTTACACCACAAGACCGTGTAACAATTTGGAAAGAGAAAGAACTACATGCAAGGTACGCCGAAGCAATTATGTCTAATAACATTGACCACAAAGCTCTACGGCGTGGCTTCGAGCGGTGGGCCTATACGGTGAAACTGAGGGATTTGTCTTCGCCATCCAAGACCAAGTAGTGAAAACCAGAGCCGGCAGCGAGTATGTCATTGGTCAGGACATTGACAGCAGGTGTCGACTTTGCAAACAAACTAACGAGTATATCCAGCATGTGTTTCGGATACTCAGCATTGGCACAGACTGAGTATCTTTGGCGACACAACAATGTAGCAAAAGTTCTTCACCAGGCTCTGGCTAAGAGATATGGCCTTGCAAATCTAGAGGTACCTTACTATAGGTTTAAGCCAGGTTCTCCGCAATGACAGCACTGTGGGACACTGCCATCAATACCGATAGAGCAGTAGAAGCAAACAACTGACAACGTTTTGTTCCACAAGACAACTAATAAGGCAATAATCGTCAACATTGCCACCCCTTATTTTATTATATTATTTAATATATTTAGCAAACCACGAGTCGCAACTCTTACCAAACCATATATCATGATAATTGTTGAGAAAGTACCTATATGAAAATTAAATATATATATGGTCATCCATTTAAAAAAACTGCCGATGATGCGATATCTCGAAAAATAGGGTAGCTGTTGGTAATCGAACTACGTCACTGAGTAGAATAAAAATACTACAAAAACTTTTGTTAAGGGTATGTTTGAATAGAACTTATAGTTTAGAAATCAGGTATTTCTGCCCTTTAAATCCTGACCCATATTCAGAAACAAATATTTACATGTAACAGTAATAAACTTTTCAAATTTGTTGGGTATGTTGTGAACATGATTATATTTTTGCAGTAGTTTTCCAGCGTATTCAGTCCACTTGACGAATAAACTGAAATATTATGTTTACATTGGGTCATAAAATTCTTTGAAATATGCATTATTCATTTAGACAGTAATATGCAAAAAATGTTAAAAATGTTAATTAACAACATGACATACGCTGGTAATGAAACATAAAACATATTATACTGCCAGGACGTCATTAGCGAGCAAAGTATAAAAATAATTAATGAATTAAAACAGATTTTAATTCGAGGGTAAAAACATGAGGCAAATACGTTCTATAAAATAACATGAAAATAAAAGAAAATGTTCACTTTGATAAATTTTTATATGAATTCGCAATAAATAACATTAAAACACATAAATAATATATTTTAACGCCTCTGAAGTATCTTTTACAAATAACAAAACAGTTGAACACCTATACTCGAATACTATTAATCGATGCGCTGTAATTAACGATTAGTTTTAATCATCTCCAGATAATGACTACATGATTGGTGAAATGCATGTCGAGTGATAGTATTCGTGTATTGTTTTAAAGAATACCAGAACAGGTTACCGTTTGGTATAGCTTATCCAGTATCAGTTCCAAAGTTATTAAAAAACCGCCTAACACGAGAGATGTCATAAGCGCCGACCGACTATTTTTATAATCACTATTTAATCATTGTAAATATTATTTTACCACTTTATATTAATTGATAGGCATGATGTAAATTATTTATTTATAATAAATAATAGTTTTTTCAAATTAATAATAGAAATATTATAACATGGACTTTATTAATCGGTGCTGCCTTCTGAACGCACTTCAGCAATAAAAACTGTTTGAAATATATTCAAAACGCATGCACACATACCACGTGGTATTTATATTATTTTTATTTAAAGACGTAGCCATATAGACCATCATTCATTACTTAAAAATGTGTTAATGTCTATAATATGATATGTCTAGCTGAAAATAATATTTCAGTGGTTAGATAATATAGCGTGAAATTTCCTCGTCTTTAATTTAGCTCTTTACATATTTTTTTCTAAAAACTAATAGTTTTGGAGAGAATTGCATAAAACCGTTTTTGGCGGCAATCTTGGCAAGATGGCGGCGCCAGTGGCAAGTCTCGAATCGTGCATTTTATGAATTTTAGTTTTACACACCCAAACCTACAAACCTGCCAAATTTCAAAACTTCCCGAGTTATTTCCAGGTAAACCCTTCTTTTGATCCTCAATGACTGGCCTATTGGTGCCAAAACACAGCCCTGTCTGACCTCTTTGTAACTTTAGATTTTTTGCAGTTGGTATTGTCCACTATCTCCTGAGCAAAGTTGTCTTCATATAGACGATTGATAATGAAGACCAGATAAATAGATGCTCCCATACCTAATACTAGGTTCCAGTTTATCTCAACCTACACTGTCAAATGTCTTACTTACTTTATAATAAAGCCTATTTGCTAAGGCGGCTGATGCTAAAGTCTGGATGAAGAATTACTTTACTGGCAATGATATTAATTTAATTTAATTTCTACAAACCACGTGAGTAGGTATACAAAGCCACTCCTGCGCCACTTCCGTCAGTAGAATAGCTGTGCGAACTTAAAAATGGCGTGTGTCCATCCGGAGAGACCAAGAGCTGGGGTGGGGTCTGAAGAGGTGTTCAGAGGCTGGTAAAGAAGTGCCCAGAGGCTGCTGAAGAAGTGATCGACGGCAATGAGCAGAAGATGATGGGGTTGGTACAAAAAGTTACTAGGGAAAAAGTTACTAGATATGGAGGTTGGTACACCTGTGTATAATGAGGGGTGTGGAGGGGGCGGAGGAGTGGCGGTGACGTACTGTAGACCTGATAGATGGAGGGGGCGGGGATTGTGACGTACCACATAGATGATTGGTGGTGGGCGGGGATATAGTAGTCTGAAACGTAAACAAGAGCAACCTGAGCAAAATGGCTGCGACGGAAAAAAGATGGCGAGCGGATGATGATGGTAGTACTTTGTTATAGGAAAGAGCATGTACGTAGACCTGTCAGGACTTGTCTAATAAACGTCAGTGACTATCTGATTTATGAGTGTTGATAGTTGTTAGAACGTGACTGAAATGTAAACAAACTGATAGCATGGGTAGAGGCGGTCTGTCTTTGGTGATTCATACTTTTAAAATAAACAGATCCTAAAAAATAAGATGATCCATATGCATCTGTGTGGATATTGAATGATTAAAGAGAGACCGTCTCTACCCATGCTATCAGTTTGTTTACATTTCAGTCACGTTCTAACAACTATCAACACTCATAAATCAGATAGTCACTGAAGTTTATTAGACAAGTCCTGACAGGTCTACGTACATGCTCTTTCCTATAACAAAGTACTACCATCATCATCCGCTCGCCATCTTTTTTCCGTCACAGCCATTTTGCTCAGGTTGTTCTTGTTTACGTTTCAGACTACTATATCCCCGCCCACCACCAATCATCTCTGTGGTACGTCACAATCCCCGCCCCCTCCATCTATCAGGTCTACAGTACGTCACCACTACGCCTCCGCCCCCTCCACCCCCCCTTCGATCACTTCTTCAACAGCCTCTGGGCACTTCTTCACCAGCCTCTGAACAACTCTTCAGACCCCACCCCATCTCTCGGTCTCTCCTGATGGACACACGCCATCTTTAAGTTCGCACGGCTATTCTACTGACGGAAGTGGCGCAGGAGTGGCTTTGCATACCTACTGACGACCAACCTGGTACTGAGTGAAAACATCTCTGTAATACTGAACTGACAACATCATACAAGTACCTGAACCATGAAATCCACCTAAACAGAGATAATCAGACCTGCCTACTTGGGCGTAGAATATCGTCGACTTGGGCCATATTTGGAAAACTGAGACATGCTCTCAAATCAAGTATTCCCATTTGCTTAAGCGAAAGGTGTTCGACCAATGTGTTTTGCCTTACGGAGCAGTGACACTTACCAAGGCGACAGTGAATAACCCAACGATACGATTGATAGAATGGCAAATCTGTAGTTGAACTGGGCGGAACACGTTACAAGAGTAAGGGATGATGGGTGGACGAAGCGCATATTACAGTGGAGACCGAGACAAGACTCTCTTCGGAACAGGGAGCGACCACCAACCAGATGGACAGATGACCTGAAACGAGTTAATCCAAATTGGATGCATATAGCACGGGACAGACATTCGCGGAAACAGTTACGGGAGGCCTATGTCCAGCAGTGGACGCGTATGGGCTGATGAAGAATAAGAAGTGGTATAATAATATCAAGAATCTGCTGATATCACAAAGACCTGTGTCATATTATGCAACGGCACGAATACTGATGTTCTCTACGACTAGACCAGACTACTGGTCATAATTCATATTTTTTTGGCACATTCTGGACGCTCACACCGTCACCGGTTTATCCTTTATTTTGCTCATAGCAATTACACTTTTAAAAATATGGAACGTAGTTTATTCATACAAAACACAATGAAACAAATAATCAAATTTCATATTATGCAGATTGTTAATTGTCTGTGGAATGTTTCGGAAAAATTTATGATTCTCATAAAATAATCATTTATGATATTCCACGTGGTCATGCATACAAATGCAATTGTCATTAATATAAATGAATATATGAGTAACATGAATAACATTGAAAATGTAATCAAAATGGCGAATGTTGCATAGACTGAATTTGGCATTTTTATTCCCTATTAATTATAGCAACGTTGGAGCGACTGTTAAAGTCCAAACATATCTGCCCTGATGTGAGCTATTGTTTGATACAATAAAGTATTTTATTTTTCCATAACAATTGTTTCATTTGGTGTGTAATTTTATTACCATATCAAGGATTATATTTTATGATTTCGCATAATACACTGCAAATGGTTTCTACATAAAATTATAAAGTTAAACAAACCTTTATTTTAGAATAATTGCACGCGATGTATACGTGATTAATTTTACTTCCACATTTACGTAGTGGAACGGAAGTATAGTAACCCTAAATTATTATAATTTTTTGTTGAAGTAGGTTTAGAATGTCATGAATCGTCGAGATTGTAAATTTGAGCAAAAAAAAATTCTCAGCCTGTTGGTCCGTCTGTCTGTCTATAACTTTTTTGTGCGCATATTGCAAATGGTTTCTACATAAAATTATAAAGTTAAACAAACCTTTATTAAACGGTTTTATTTATTTAGCTTACTTTGTGTCCTGTGTGGGTCAAATCTAGCAATTGAAATTTTACCCCCTTCCTGTTGACTGATTGATCTGAAATTTGGTGCACACCTTTATGTATATTCACTATCATTGTAAATCCAAGATGGCCACCGCCACAAAATGGCGGATTACATTTTTTTTCAACCCCCTCAATATGGGCACCAAATGAAAGGGCTTGACAAGTAGAACATAGTGCATCTTTAGAAGAAACTAAAATAAACTAAAAAACTAAAAACTTGAAAATAAAATAAATGTTTATGTTAAATGGTTTTATTGTAAAGAAACATAATAATGATGCAGATATTTTACTAAATGCTAAAAAATAGTTAGATAGGTATCAGGTACAAGTCATCACACCACTCTCCTCATCAATCTAGAGCATTGATCAGACTAAAATAAAATCGTGGGGCGTGGCGTAACCTGAGTAAATATGTAAATTTCTGTGATGTCGCACGATGATAGTGATGGATTTACTTTTACACACATTTTGCATAAGCTGTCTATTGAGAAAATGCATCCAAAGCATACCTATAATGATATGAACGGTTGACTGTAAATAATAGATATTCGACTCGCCCCACGATTTTATTTTGGTCTGAATAATGCTCTAGATTGATGAGGAGAGTGGTGTGATGACTGGTACCTGGTACCTTTTTAGCTTTTAGTATATTATCTGCATCATTATTGTTTCTTTACAATGAAATCGTTTAACTTTTTTTTTACTTATTTTTTTTAGAATAATTACACGCTATGTACACGTGGTTAATTTTATTTCCACACGTGGTAGAATGGAAATATAGTAGCTAACCGGTTTTTTTTTTTTGTTGAAATAGGTTTAGAATGTCATGAATCATCGAGATTGTAAATTTGAGCAAAATAAAAATTTCTGTGCCTGATGGGCGGTCAGTCTGTCTGTAACTTTGTTCGCATGTTTTTTTCAAAAACAATTTAAGATATTGACTTGGAACTTGGTACACATAAGTATTATAACGAGATATGGAACTAGATTATATTTTGAGCTTACTCCGGTGAAGGGTCGGGGTGAATAAGGGAAAATAAGTCAATCAAGCTGGTAAAAGTCCAGAAACTTCGGATTTGATGTATATACTACAAACCAAGGCCTCAAACTTTTTTATAACATTTTCTATAGTTGTGATTTAGAGTGTGTACGAGAACAAGAGTTGTCCAAAAAAATTGTTTGGCATCAGCCACTCCCATCCCCCCACGACGACGTTTACGTCGATCAGTCAAAAAAGGATTGAAGTGCCACATCGTCTTAGGGGTTTTTAGGTAAAATTATCTCATATTATTAAAATTCCATAAGTAATTATTACCACATGCTGGAACGCAAATATAATATCAAAATGCTTTCGTTTAAAGAGACTTGAATGAAAAATCTGGATGTGGAAGTAGCGATTTCTTAGGCAGCGGTATTGTTTATAAATATCATATATTTACATTGTTGTATTGTTGCACATACAAGCAAAAGCCGTCTCGTGGAATGTATCGAATGAGTAGAGCAGAATACTTGAACAGTCTGCGGTATCTACTTTATCGGCACCAGCGGCAACCATGAGGACTCTGCAGGCTATTACGTCACGATTTGCTCGTGAAAACTTTGGTTTTATTATATTTATGTTAAGCAATGTAATTTAAAATTTAAAAACATGGGTGACTTTTTTTATGATGTTTCATACGTTAAAATAAAAAATGTACGGGATGACCACATTAAGTTTTCATACCGGACAAATCTACAAGAATCATGCACAATTGAAATATATAATACAATATAACGTATTGCATTGAAATTGTACCATTCATTGCTTAAAAAAAGAAACCATACTTTATTCCACAAGGCTATGGAAGATTTGCAAAATGTTTTCTCTCTGTGTAACAATACGTTGAATGGAATGAATTAACCATATGACCAAACACTTTGCGTCTATTCTTCATAACAAATTTTAGTATATCTCCATTTCAGGCAAATTTTAATAACACTGCCCACCTAATTTGAACATTTAATTGTTAAAGGTAAAGTTCCGAGCCGCATGGGCCGAACAGAATGAAGTACATACAGGTGTATGGTTTTTCGCTTGACTAATTTTCTATCTGGATTCCACGGTTCGCTGATTTCTATGCCATGCTCAATGCCGATGACAGACGCTGTCTGTGTGTATTTCTGGAATTCTAATATTTCTCTTAAGTTTAGAATAGTTACTAAATGCTTTATATGTTATGTAACATTTATATACAGTGTTAATAGTAATTACCATTAGAAACTAATTTTTTATTAATGCATGTTTAAATCAGAAATTAGAGTATTATTATGAAATTCTTTTACGAACCAATAAAAAAGCATAAATGCTTATTTTAAACACGAACCATTTGAATAATACATACAGAACATAATATTTCATTTTCTTTGGAAAACGTAATTGATAACTCAAAAACTGTTCATTATTTTACTTTGTGTATATAGAGACATTTGCTCAGAATATTCAGATCTACAATATATAAAAAATTCAGACATGCCACTACACCTCCGACATGCCAAGAACCACAAGGACCTCTTTGGCGCTCTACGCAGACGACACCGCCATAATCGAAAGATCATGGTGTGCAAGACTAGCCACCCGCAACCTCCAGGAAGCAGCAGCCCTTCTGGAAGAGTGGTTCAACAAGTGAAAAGTCAACGCGGAGAAGAGCAAAGCCATCCTCTTCAAAAGAGTCAGGAAGCAAACTCGCACAGGACACGTCTCCATGAACGGCGATGCAATGGCATGATACCATCAAGTACGTTGGCGTTATTACGGATCGAAGCCTGATGCAGAGATAGAACACGGAAGCGATAATACAGAAAGCGAGGACGAGGAGGACTCCACTCTACCCTATGATAGAGAGACAGTGAGACAGAGCCAACTCAACTTGAGGAACAAGCACACGCTTATCAGAACCCTCATTGCACCTATTCTGGCCTACGCATCTATTGCCTGGGGATATCAAGCAGCCACCCACCTGAAGAGGGTACAAGCCGTGGATAACGTCGCATTTAGGTGCGCCGTGGATGCACCATGGTTTGTCAGAAACGCAGACATCTTCAGAGACCTGGAATACACCCCGGTAACTGAGGTCATCCAGGACAGAGCGAAGAATCTATACGCCCGTGCAATAGACCATGGGAATCGGCTGATCAGACACGCGACTGATGACGACCTCAACGACGCTCCGAGGAACAAGAGGCCGATTCTCTAGATCCTGGATAACGAGTAAGTATAACTTAACCATTTATCTGTTTCAGCCCGATCTTCAAGCCACGCCACAAGGGGACAATGACCAAAAAACACCCAAATCACTAGATCTCGGGGGTACCAAGCAAAGAACCAGCAATTGGCACCCTGGGTTTCCGACTAGTCAACACACCCAAACTCTTCCAAACTCCGAGAGGGCTCGGCAACAGCCGTTCCCGCTCACAACAGACAAAAGACACTCCCCGGAGCCGACATGCCAGCGGGTGGCCGAAAAAAGCGAGTCCACCCCTTACGAGGCCGGTGCAACTCTACAACGATGATTGGGGCAAAAAGTTCAAGCTCGACCTCTAATCATCCGAGACCGTCATCTTTAGTCAAGAATACTGGGAGCTAATTTCCATAAGGTTTGTGCAGGGTCCTTTATAGAACTATTTACGCAAACCTTCTACCTTTTATTTATTATTTATTTTTTCTGTTGGATGCACACTCTACCAAAGTTTATCAGGTTTTCTTTGTAGGTATGGCGATAACTACATTCCAATTATTATTCTGCTTTGTCTTATTTTCATTAATCATTGTGTTGAGTGACCACCCTGTGTGAATAAAGAATTCTGTGTAAATTTCCTTAGCTGCTCTGTTTAGTAGAGTATATATTAAGTACTCAACTGCTTTTGAACAAGTAATAGTATCCATAAAAAAATAGAATTATTTACAGTAACACACAAGTGTTTTATTATAACTCACTTCGAACAGCCAGGGATATACGGTGGTTTCGTAGGAAAAACATAGATTCCAATTTATTTATGAGTTTTAAAAGGCCGTTGAAACAACTTGGAAGTTAAGAATTTACCTCGAACCCAAATAGTACAACTTTGTGTTAAACCATATAGTTTTGCACAGCTAATAGCAAATTACAAAATTCGAATGGCAGCGTGAAAGTTGAGTGAGCAAGATTAGAATGCATGTAGGTAATTAAAGGGTAAAATCCAGCATTACGTTCCTTCGGGCGCGGGATATACACCACCTGCATCCTAATTGGTTGTTTTTCTTCACAGCAAATAAACTCGCGACGAAACTAATATCTGAGTTAATATCTCTTTGCATTTCCAGCTGTTGACGCCAACTTCTTTAATTACTATGTCTAAATGAGTTAATTTACACTCTATTAAAACTTAATTTGTATTACATTTATCCTTTTATATTTGATTGAGAGTAATATCCACACTTTAGCATAGGCGTGTAATATTTCATTGGACAAGTTTATGTGAATTTCCAAGATATACTAGAGGCAAAGATTAAAGAATTAACAAGATAGGACAGCCGGCGAAAAACCTTTTATCTTTTAGTAATGGCGCTTGACCTCGACATTTGCATTGGAGTTATATCGCAGTTGCCACAATGTGTTAATCACACGGAAAAGTTAAAGTTAGAGAGAGAGAGACAGGCCAATAGTGAAAAATGCACCACACTGTCCTAATAGAACGACCGAACTCAGCTGACTGCCAAAACCCAAGGTCACCAAAGAAACAGGTTCCTTCATGATATCATACGCCACACGAAGTATTTCTATGTTCATGTGTTAAGTATCTATTTTCTATAAAATGAAGAAACAGCCACACGCGGCTGCCATCGAGGTCTACACGTGAGTAGCACTTGCCGATTCTAATGAGCTAACCCGTCTTTTAGTAAGCTTTGCGTACCCATCAAATCCCGAGACCGTTTTCGCTGGTTGTCGTGTCCCTTTAATTTATAGTTAACAACGATCCTCGTCTATTTCGTCGACTCTGTCTGACTATCTTATCTTGTTAATTCTTCAATCTTTGCTAGAGGCTTAATAATGTGTGCCACCACAGATGAAGATGCACTCTATCCACTCCTCGATCCTATGACACAATTATTGTTGCAATTTTATTTCTATGCAGTGCGTTGGTAAGAGCTGTAATTTTTCAGTTAAATAATTAAATATTTAAAAAAATAGGACCTAAACTTTTTACGTCGGTATATGACAAAGGCGCGGAGTCCTCCAAGAAACAAGATCTATACCGATCTGTATAAGCGGGAGGTGGACATGAATTTTCGGAAATCACCCTTTAAAATCCGTGGATTCAAAAATTATAACAAGATATAAACACTAAGACACTTTATTGATTAACTCACTGAGAACTTCACAATAATCTTATTAACTAAAATACACTTTTACTGACTAAAATAAACTTCCCCAATGTTTATTACTTAATATTTTCACTATACTGTTCACATTGTATCACTTTCGATTTGCTTTCTTTTAAAGACTTCCTCCACGCATGTTTATATCTGCATATATACTCTACAAATTGCCTCCAGATCCATTCAATAAAGTCCAGAACCTTCGCGCGCGGCAATCCAGAACCATCTATAAATCTCGACCCTCTCCTATAAGTTTCTAGAAAACGTTCTACCAGTCTCTTAGAGACGGCGCACACTACAGGATTTGATAAATTCAGTTACAGTTGCCTATCACCATTGCTACTTAATTTCGGCTACGACTAATAAGCTACCAGCCCCCAGGGGACGCAATTCGTAACAATATAATATTTGAAATCATCTGCTCCGAGATGATAATGGAGGTGGCTGATGCCAAAAATTGTTTTGAGAACTTTTCTCTCATACACTAACTATATCACAATTTTCTTTTGCTAACTCATTTAATAATGGAGTGGGAATGTTGAAGGTGGGGAAGGCAGATGTTACAAAATATATGAGATCTTTGCTTCTGGTATTTACACCAAATCTCAAATTTCTAGACTCTCATTAGTTTGATTTATTTTATTTTTCGCTATATACCCCTATTAACCTATTAAAATTTCAAGTGCATGTCTCAATTTTTTATTAACTCCTCTGATAAAAAAAATGGACAGTTTCGAATCATCGAGTGCAAGTTAGTAGACAAATTAAGTTACCTAAGCCAACCATATAATACTACTGTATGATAATTATTTACTTTTTGTTATAGAATAAATCAAACATTACTACAGTAACAATATTATGGTAATATTTGATTTGTTAAACAATAATATTTGAGGAAATATCGGAAACATATTTTTTTCAAAACTATCCATTTAATTCAATTCAAATTCAAATGTTTATTGGTCTTTTTTTGATCAAGTGATATAAGACAAGTCACACTAGTTAAGTAATATAACATAATATAAGCTTATACTAAGAGTCGAATACAGTGTAAAACACACAGTTGTATAAGACGAGGACACGTAACACTGAAAAATGTAGAGTACAAAACTTGTAAACAAGAGTAAAAAAAAAACCGTTCACTTGCTGTGTAATAGTATACTTTAAATGCAGAAAAACTGATAGAGAATAATAACATTTGTCTGATAAAAACCCCTTTAGTTTTTTTTTAAATAAATGCTCTCTTTCCTGATGTTTTATGTCATCCGGTAGACGGTTAAATAATTTCGGGCCTATAAATCTTGGAGACTCACTTGTGATTTTTAATCTGGCACAAGGTTCATGGAGTTTATTTTTTTGTCTTGTATTGGTATGGTAGTCATTATTTAAAATGAAACTATTTCTATTTTTATAAACATACATACACACTTCGAAAATATATATGCTAGGCAAGGTAAAAATTTTATTTTCTATAAAGATATACTTGCACGTGTAAGTATTCGGTATACCAAATATATATCGCAAGACACGTTTTTGAGCAATAAACACATTTGAAGACATGGTGGAGTTTCCCCAAAAACAGATACCATATCTTAAACGTGAATCAACTCCCCATTTAGAAGACGATTATCTAGTGTATGTCAAAAGTAGTTCTTATCTAGTTTCAAACATAGCTGGTGACATTTTTCAGTGATTATTTAGTTAAGGACTATTATTTGAGAGAATGTTGAGGCAGGCATGTATAAGTGTCATCTATAAGGATTAATCCCGATAGTGGTATCGGAGGGAGGCAGAACACCCCAATTTGCAAAAATTAGTGAAAACAATTATTATTTAGTTAAGGCTGTAACTTTTTATAGTTTGCCTATTACCTCATAAATCTTGGTATAACATTGACAGATCGATTGGTCGAAATTTTTATTATTCAATTAAGCTTCAATTTTTAATGTGTTAAGTATGTCAGCTGTTTTAAGTATACATTTCCATTTGCACAACAAAATATCGGTTTCAACCCCCTTGCAGAACGATTTCAACACACTGTGAGCGCGTCTTGATTTCATGTAATTTCCGGTATCTTTATGATTATCTTGAATCTTTCAAACCTGCACAAAAATTTCGTTAATTTTTGCAACCATTTTAATGAAAGAAGTCGCATGATTCTTCTCTGGAATTGCATATATTGCAATATTAAAAACAAACTTCCATAAATCATTGACACATTATGAGTTCTGTTTTTCAAATATAAAGCATAAAAAAGTGCGTGAATTAAAATAATGTTACTAATACATTTCTTTTAGCGAATTCACTTTCTTTCTATGATTTTTTATTTAATTAAGAAGTATGGTTATACCAATACACGACAGTAAAAAACGGTTTTAATTTTAATCATTTATCTCTTCAAGGCAATTGGAATCATCCTCATCATCGTCCCCAGAGTCTAATTCACTCGATACCCGTAAAATTTTAACGAAATGATTACAAAAATATATTTGCTTGTTTCTGTATTTACTGTTAAGTCTACATACCTAATTCACTGTCACTCTCGTTTGTAGCTTTCATTGGAATCGTCAAGGAGGACATCACCAACAAATTTAGGCTACTGATTTCCTTCAAACCAGACGAACGCGCACTTGCCATCATTAATACACCAGCCATGATTTTCTGGTGATTTTTGTGTTAGTTCATGCAAATTTGCATTTGGCCAAATGCTGGTAATGTATGAGCTTCGCAGCAGTTGCTGTTCAAGTTCAGTATAGCATGGTGGCAGGTTTGATGCATCATAATTGCGGATGCATTTCGAAAATGAATCTTCAGTATGTGCTGTTTTATAGGCTTTGTTGAAGATTTCCAAGTGACTGGAAATACTGCTGAAGCATTAACATCTTCTTTCCCAAGGTAACCCAATAATACAAATTTCATCGTGCATACGACACGTTTGAGGGGATCTGCCACCCTTTTAATACCTGGCCAATCGATCTGCCAATGTTATATATATGTTGTATTTATATGGTAACTGACAAGCAATATAAAAAGTTCCAGCCTTAACTAAATGATAAATCTGTTAACTATTTTTTTTGCAAATTGGGGGTGTTCTGCCTCCCTCCGATACCACTATTAGGGTTTATCCTTACAGATAATAACAATAATAATAATAATAATAATAGCTTTATTGCCTAACAGTACAACCATTTACAGAGCAATACAATCAAGTTTACATAAAGTAACTTATAACTTAACTTAGAATTTAGAGCAGATACACTAATTTGTATATGTATAAAATAAGATCGTAGATAAACATTATATGGATAAAGATTGGAGCATAACTTAGAACTTAGAGCATAGATATACTATTTTGTAAATGTATAAAACAAGATATTAGATAACATTAGATAGATAGAGATTGGATGGTTTAATATGTTATTGGTAGAAGTACTATGTTATTGACAGAAGTGACGGACCTCAACTTATTACAATTATTAGTTATTACACCATTACTTATTACAAGTATTTTAATTATTTAGACCAGAAAAAAATTGACAGCTTCTTGTGTCAACTCCTTTAAGGTACAGGTGTTAATATCACATACATTACAAATTTGATTAAAATTGTCACACATTACATTGACTGGGATCTTAGTAATATATTTGTTCGAGCTCTATTGTTACGAAAAAAAGTAGTTTGCCTAGATTGAAGTCTTGGTGTATAAAAGTTAATTTGAGCCGGCAAATCAGAACAATCTATTTGTTGGTGCAACAGCTTATACAAAAAACTTAATGAGGCACATTTCCTTCTGATTTTTAGACTGCTGATGCTGAATCTTTCTGTTAAGTCGTTATAATTTATGCCTCTTGCAAGATATTCACTATCAACCTTGAACCCCAAATACTTTAAAAATCTCCATTGAACACGTTCTACTGCCTCTACGTGATAGTTATAGAAAGGATACCAGATTAGAGATCCATACTCTAGTTTTGAATGGATATATGAACAATACAAGATTTTTAAGGCATTGACATCCGTGAAACTCCGACAATTTCTTACAATGAAACCAAAGAACTTCATGGCATCAGATATTTTCGGCATCACGTGATCATTGAAAGTAAATTGAGAGTCAAAAGTTATACCCAGATACCTGAAAGAAGTGCAGCGGGTTAGTTCAGTCATATCGATGTGATAAGCATACTCGTGTACTAGCTGTTTCCTTGTGTAACTTACGATTTTACATTTGACCGGATTTAGATGTAATTTATTGTTGGTGCACCATGTATTAATACTATCTAAGTCCGTGTGTAACTTCTGACAATCATCTATGGCATTTATATCAGTGAATATCTTTAAATCGTCCGCAAAGAAAAGTTGGCAACATTGGATGTTACAGTTCAAATCATTAATGAAGAGAAGAAATAACAGTGAACCCAGATTCGACCCCTGGGGAACCCCTGAGGTAGCGACATCATTGGAGGAATTAAATCCGTTGTAATACACATATTGAGTCCTCATTTGCAAATATGATTTAAAGAATTGTTTCATATTGTCATTAAAGCCAAACTGCTCCATTTTTTCAAGCAAGACGATGTGATCGATTCTATCGAATGCCTTTGAGAAATCTGTATAAACCACATCTACCTGTCCACGGTTATCTAGAACATTTGAGATATATTGCGAGAGTACTGCCAAATTTGAAACAGTTGCGGACTGCTGGGTATAGAACTATTTCAAGGAGCTCGAAAAGTTGCATAAGATTGAAATAGATCAGTAATTAGTTACATATGATTTGTCACCACCTTTGAAAATCGGTATCACCTTGGCTTCCTTCCAACGATCCGGGAACAGATGACACATATACATGCCTCCCTCAATATTCTCTCAAAAAATAGGGCTTAATTAAATAATCATTGAAAAATGTCACCATGTCTCCTAATATTATATTAGAAAACTTAGTTAAACAGAATAATAAGCTAGACGAATGTTAAAAGCACTTTGTAAGTTTATAGACTCCGTAAACTACCCTACATTTACAAAACAATTATACACACTGCAGTATTTCTATACCTCTTTTGTATATTTATCTCAAAAGGATGGAGATTTCTAAATTTAACTTGTAATTTTCCAAATTAACAAGATTAATATTAAATCATTAAACATTATTTTGATTCTTTACAGATGAGTGCTGAATTCCAAACGTTATTATGTGGTGAGAATTATAAAAATATATAGTGTATTTTTGTCCTAGTAAATATACAGTAAAACGTTTATCATCAAATATTAATCACAATCTTGCCAAATATTAAAAAAGTAGATAATAAACTAAACATGACACAGTTATGTTTTTAAATTGCAGAATTTATAACAGTTCATTTGTCAACCTTATTTCAACAGTCTAATCATTTAGTGGAATATTTGAGTACACAGGGTTATAATGAAAATAAGTCGATTGATTCACAACTATATTTATATATGAGTTGTTAGTCAAAAGAATAGAATATAAGCAATAAATTAAGAAATAGTACTCAAGAAGTATACACAAACAATTTCAAAAGGCAAAAAAGACATTTGTTTACTCGTACACTATCCATGTATTAATAAATTTTTTCCATTAAGTAATTTTTTTAAATAAACCACAAATTTATTAAATTCAAAAAATGTATGTTATTTCTTTTGGAAAATATATACTTTTAGAGCATGTTGTGGGTTCTTCGGCGTCAAAGACAGTTTAATAAAGTGCTCTCAAACCTTCTTGTCAAGTTTAAGTTCACAGAAAAGGTAGGTACTTATCGTGCATATTTTTCAAGTTCTCAACAGTTTTTCACGATCAAAAGCACGTTTTTCGTGATACACTGTTGAAAACTCGGAAAATATGGATGTTACAAAGAAATTACAAGAGCACGAAGTTTTAAAGAATATCATAGCCTATACGTCTGAATTTTTCCAGATTTTTACATAGTTTACAAGATTTTCCAAAAGATAAGGGTCTTTTTTCCGTGTTTCTCCGGAAAAACTTGTGTGCACCTTAGGAAAATGTCATAGAGGAAAAACGTCTTGAATTTTAAAGACTCATTCACCAGAACTTTATAGATTTTTTTTCTCGTCACTTTTTATTCCCTCTCCCTTCTCTTAGGAAGAATTTGAACCGCCATATCTCCGAAAATCCGCATTTTTTGAAAATTTTACAAGAAAAAGTTGTAATTTTTCGTGAAATTACCTAAATATATATTTTGCTCTTTAAATTTATCTCAATTTTGGTAATTAACAAATTAGAAACAAAATTATTGTTTAAAAAAATGGCGGAGCAACAGCGCCATTTTTTTTGCGGAGCTTGATCCAGATATCAATATGAACAGAATCCAGAAAGTTTCGTAAAAATCCATTTATTCGGTAAACTTTTTCAAGCTTAGGTCGATTTTCATCTAATTCGCATATACTACCGTAGTTTATAATAAACTTGGTTCGGAATGAATCTCAGAAAAACAGACTAGTCACCACAGTGCCCGACAATGTTTAATAAAGTAAAATGTTAGTTTTTCTACCAAAGATACTAGTCAATATTTTAAAGTTATATAAGGATATACACTTTTAAAAAAAATTTGGTAATTATTTGATCCATAATTGGTGGTTGTAGTTTTTCTACAGACATACATTGCTGAATTTCGCAGGATTTATTATTAAACACCAATAATTTTCTAGTTCACAAGTTATCAAGGTCTTTATTGATGTGTAAACAAACCATATTTTCTATATTTATATCATTGACAGGAGAAACATACATTATACCAAACTTATAGCATTCTAAATTGAAAAAGTGTCCAGCCAAGCTACGACATGCCGTCAACAAGTGAATCTCTTTCTTTTACACTGTCGGCATGCGGGTAATTACTATGACGTCTGTCATTAATCTATGTGTACCTCCTTTCGTTTCATTTTAATGCAGCTGTACGACGAAAATAGAGACGTACAACACTGTCGAATGTTTGGCTTGTGCTTCTGGAAGAATTCTTTCCACCATGGTTTTATCAGTGACTGAACACCTGCACGTTTAACTTGAAAGGCTGTAAGATCCGTTAGAGTTGCGAAGAAAATGGATGTAAACAATTTTACAGAAAATTAAATTTTCTACAAAAATGTCAGTGGTAGCATATGTCTATCTTAAATACTAACTAAGGTGATTGAAAGTCGCGCACTGGACATCTGTAAATTTTGTATTCAACTTTCAATCACTCTCACGCCTAAAGTATTGAAGATAGACACATGCCAACACTGACTTTTTAATAGAAAATTTAATTCTTGATAAAATTGTCTATGCCTATTTTTTTCATAACTCTAACGGTATTGGCAGCGTTTCGAGTCAAAAGTTCCGGCGTTCAATTTTACTCGTGTTTTTTACTTCCCTCGCATACCGAAGGGAAGTATTGTATTCGAGAAAAAATCACCCTCATAGGTTTTTTAGGATTTCGACGTTTTAGATCACGTAGATTACGAAAATATAGGTTTTTCAATTCCGTCAGTCTGTCTGTCTGTCTGTCTGTCTGTTAGTACATTAACTAAAAAACTACTTGGCGGAGAACAGTCAAATTTGGTAGGTAGCTCACGCTACTGTAAGCGAAAAAATGGTTAAACTTTCACTGGAAAATATACAGGGTGGACCGTCTAAAGGGAATAATTAATGAAAAAAAATTCTTTTTGCTCAAATTTAAAATTTCCACGTTTCATGACATTCTACATCTATTTCAGGAAAAAAAAAATTGAAATTTCTTTTACCAACATTTTTGAAAAAATTTTTACCACTGAAATAGATTAAAAATTTTTTTTCTTTGTTCAAATTTAAAATTTCCACGTTTCATGGCATTCTAAACCTATTTCAAAAAAAAAGTTTGAAATTTTTTTTGACCATTTTTGAAAAAATTTTTACCACTACCTAAAACATATTTAACAAATTTTGTTTTTTGTTCAAATTTAAAATTACCACGTTTCATGGCACTCTAATCCTATTTAAAAAAAAACAATATTTTTGAAACAAAATTTACCACTAAAATAGATAAAAAAAATGTTTTCTTTATTCAAATTTAAAATTTCCACGTTTCATGGCATTCTAAACGTATTTAAAAAAAAATTTAAAAATAAAAAAAAAAGGATTTTTAATATTTTTCTATCACTGTTATAGAATACAATATGAAAAAATTTTTTGCTCATATTTAAAATTTCCACGTTTCATGCCATTCTAAATCTATTTAAAAAAAATTAAATTTGTAATGTTCTTTTACTACTACTATAGATAGAATGAAACATTTTTTTTGCTCAAACTTAAAATTTCCACCTTTCATGACATACTAAGTGTATTTCAGAAGAAAATAATTTTGAAATTTTTTTTACCAACATTTTAAAAAATATCAAAAATAATAAAAAACATTTAACCACTACTAATACGTCCACTCCACTACGTGAATGTGGAATTGAAAATGTGACAGATGGCAATAATATTTGGCATATGCAATTCTTACAGTTTTCTTGAAAAATGTACAGGGTGGTCATCCCAATATAATAATATAATTTTTTAGAGTGACCGCCAATCACAAATAAAAAGGGAAGTTCTGTGTAAATACCTTTATCGATTTTTTCACAGTAGCTGGCAATTTAAATATTAATATTAATAATGCACTATTTTGTTTGCAAGCAAGTGTACATGCCTGTTGTTTAATAAGATTTAAACTAGCAAGAAGTATTCAATAAGACTTCAGCCAATCCAATTTAATTAGCAAGAGAATTTACTTGTGTCAACAATTATTTATAGCCTTGGTGGAAAAAGTCTAATATTTTAAGTTCTTGAACAGACGAACGTCCTGTCTTTATTAGATCGAGCGCTTCTCTATTTTACAACTTAAACTGCTATAAGTTTGGTACGGTCTATATTTGTGCATCTTCAACATATAAATGAACATTAATATTTAGTTTGTAGTATCCCCAATTTGTAACAAGCAAGCTATTTAAAATCACCAACTTCTATAGTCTCTTCCTCGTATATTCATGCGGTAACATAATGTATTCGCAACGAATTTCAACAGAATCCAGGGTAAAAAATTAGAGCCATTGTTCAAAGTAAATCGCTCTGGATGCATATTTGATATGTGTGTAGCGCATTCCCAAAATTGAAACCTATTTATGTTCAGTGTAGCTTGATTTGTTCAATGTGCGATTTCATACTGCGAAACTTGGTGCAATGAGTTTGGCTGAGTCATTGTTGCTAATGCTGCAGGCAGTAGAAATGTGCTAATACTCGACTTGGATCAGGCTCGGGTAATGAATTGCAGTGAATTATGGCATGCAGTGATTGTGACGGCACAATTGATTATGGCCATGTAGGATGGTATTTGCAATATTGAAATCTTCTAACGTGAGAATGTTAATACGACCGGATGTTAAATAATAATGGTATCAATTAACTGATTTGCTTCTGTGGAGTATAATTGAATCAAAACAATGTTGTTGCCGTAAATGCATCATTAGCAACAAATAGTATCCGTAGTTTAAACAACTGTATCGAAAACGAGATATATCAGCTAATTACATTGGAACTGAGAAATGTTTGAACGCGACAAAGGGGAGGAATTACTCTTTTTATACAGGAGAGGCCAAGGAAAACTTGTTATCTTGTTAATATATTTTCTCGCTTGGTTCATTATTCTCTTGAATATATTAAACTATTCTTCAATTCTAGTTAATAATTTTCTAGCAAACGTGTTTTGAAATTATAAGTACAACTATCACACGTTCGTTGAGATGTCCCAAACCCAAATCCACAAAAATCCCAAAATTGCTACCCAAGATATTGAAGTTTTTGCAAATATCTCCCGTCCTTATGCATCAGATGTCCATGAGGTCAATTTAAAATTTGTAGAAAATTTTATTATCTACAAGTCTGGAATTCAGCATGTTTTCCAAAGCCTCGCCCTTTTCGATATAATCAAGGTCGAAGTTTAAAAAAACGTTTTTTTCAAATATCTCTCTTCCTATGCATCGGACGTATTGAAGTCAATGTGAAAGTTGTAGAGAATTGAATTAGCTACAGGACTGTTCTCTTGCATTTCCCCTCAAAACATCGCCCTTGGTGAGATATTCAAGGCAAGATACCGTTTTATCAAAATTTCGACCTTGAAGATCATGAAAAAGGCGCAGTTTTGGGGAAAAATGCAAAATTTCAATCTTGTAGACTATTGAATTCTCTACAACTTTCATGTTAACTTCATTGCTGTCTGCTTTTTTGGCACGAGATATTCGCGAAAAATCATGTTTTGAAACTGTGACTTTGAATATGTCCAAAACGGGGTGGAGGGGGGTGGTTAGAAATAAAAAAGACCACTTGTAGACAATACAACTTTCGACAACTTCCACATTGACCTCTTGGACATCCGGTGCATAGGACGCGAGATATTTGCAAAAAACTTTTATCTTCAATATCTTGGGCTAGCCATGTTGGGATTATTATGATTTTTTTAGAACGTCTATGCAAAATTCAGACTCTTACTAATTTTGTCCAGGTTTCCTCCTTCTTTTGCTAATTTCCCTGTACTATAAGTTGTAAGAAAAAAAAGTGAAGTTATAACACGTGATCATTACAATATTTTATTAGATTGGGAATATTTATTTATAAATTTCGACCATTGAAAAGTATTCCCAGAAAGAGACTCCTGCCAACTGGCTAATTAACTTTAGCGAAAGAAAAATGTTTCCTAGTTGAGAAGAAATTTATATTTTTATCGCATATTTTATTTCAAAACTCTAAACCCATTGTTTTAAGTTCCTTTTCTATTTTATAATGTAAATATATGTTTCTTGAACAACAAAATCACCTTCACCTTCACTTTCACCGTTAGCTGTTGAGGAATTTATTTTCTCTACCGCATCTCAGATGTATTGTATCATTATTTACAAGTTATCTTAAATAACATATAATTTTCTGGAATAAAAAATTATATGCATCTCAAGACCAAATTTCTGTCAGAATAATTTCTACACGTATTTGAAAAAATGAGAAAATGTACGATTTAATTGATTGATCGATTATCCAGCGTACGGTAGGCATTGCTGCTATCTGCTGCTGTCGAATTGAACTTAGGACACGGTTGTTGCCAGCAGCGAGAGCCACATGATGCATGGTGTACGAACATGTGATGGGAAGTGCAGGTGTGTGTGAGATGCTTCTTTTAAGTTTCCATCTATGGTCATCTCTTAGCCTGTTCTTCTTATGAGTATTCTGTTTCTTCTGTTTCTGAATCTGGCAGTGTGTGTATATCCCTGATATTTCTTTACTGTATTCTTATTTTTTGTTTTACCTCTCGATTGTTGTTATCCATGTGGTAGCATGGCCTCACTATTTTCAGTTGGTTAGTGGTTAGTCTTAGCGCTTTCTTTAATAGAGGTATAGTGTTCCATCTTTGGAAATGCCTCCAATATTTCATTGCGCATATAATTAATTATATTTCTTAATTATTGTCTTCCTTCTGTGACATTGTAGGCCACTTGGATCATTTCCTTTACTGTTTTCCTCCTTTTTAGTTGATTCGTTAGATATGCTCCTAGGCATTTAATTTTGTTCGTGGTTTTCAGTGGTGTGGTCGCCTATTTTATTTCCAGCTATGTGGATTCGTTTTAGTCTCGCACCATTATTAAGCTCCTCTTGAAGTTTAATTTCATTTCAGAGGCATACAGATGTCGTTTCAGGTGTCCTAAAAAGACGATGTCTTATTCTTCATCGGTCACCAAAGACTCCGTCTATCACGACAGACGGTGATAATAACTTACTCCGACAAACTCACGAAACGGACAAAACAAACAACCACGATAACCACACTCACTTCAATTCTTTCATTTCATTTCATTTCTTCTTTACATAAAACTCCTATCCCAGATCCGCTGACAGCGATTCAACTTCCCCTAAATGGCACTACGTCATTTTTAAAAAAGTCCCCATTGTTTTAAACAGGGTTTTTCTGTTTTTCGCTGTGTAACCGGAACCCACCCACGTAGCCACAATTTATTTTTTTTTATATATATATTATTTTAATTTCCTTAGAAAATAATTTATTCAAATAGACATAGATATTATAGAAATGTCTTATCGCGGCAATAGTAATTAAAATCAGGTTAAAACTAAATTTCTAGCCATACCAGCGGCGGCTGACTTATTTTGTTTGTAAATTACAATGTAAATAGTTAGTGAGAATAATGTACACTATTCAATAGAATTAGTTCCTGAAATGTAAAATATAGTTAAATAAAATAAAATATTAAAATGGAAAAATGGAAATGGTTACGATGAGGAGGCCATCGGCGTATAGTATGCAAGCACGATCGGAGGCCTTATCGTTTCAGTGTTTTCATTGACTTTCTTGCATTGTGACTTGTAGCAATTGATCCAGGAAAAAGACGGTATATATTAAACTGAAGTCGAACTGACACAATATGTCAAAATTTTATTCTGCCGTTACTAATGTTGAATACAATTAATTAACTCACAAAGTTCATATAAGGATGAGTTTCCAAAAGAGCCATGTGGCTTCCGGATTATAGCTACTTACTTACTTTATTAAATATTCGAAATAAATGTCAGTAACCGATAGGAGATCGTAAAGTAATAAATACAAAAAGGAAATAGTGCTATATACTCTCAAGAGAACAAAGCAGCTATAGACATGTGTTTAGAAATTATTGTTGCTCATCAGAATAGCCATAGAGGATAGACGTTGGATAAGATAGAACAGAAACAAGAATTAAATGAACCGAAAGTACAGTACACTTTATTGGTTCCTTCGTGTCTCTTTAGTTCCAGCTTTGGTCTTCGATCACAACAAAAAATTGTACGTAAAGGTCTACATGCACAGTGTGCTGAGTAAATAGCCATGGTTTTCAAAAATTAAATAATTATACAGTGATTTGTTTACTTTCTTATTTACATGTTGACAAGTAAACTTATTAATGCTCAAAGTGCTGCAAATATTTTCCATCTTTTACTTCGTAATAACACAGGCATACACACAAAAAAAAGTTCAGACCCAGAAACTAAACCAATCTTTATGTATTTTGACCTCTTGGAGGTTCTGGACCCATTGGATTTTTTTTATGTTACATTTTTTATCTTCGAAATTGCAATTTTTATTTTAAAATCCAAGGTAAAAAAAACCCTATTTTCAAATGAAATTCTAATGTCGACGTCGAATTCAGGAGGTAAAATACATAAAGATTGTTAAGTTTAGTTTCTGGGTTTGAGCTTTTTTTTGTGGGGCAGTGTAATTCTTTCTTTTGGGTGATCACCAGGCATTCTTTTCATTAAAAGTATAGCAGATCCTCAAGTACATTCCAAATAATATTTTCTTTTGTCGTTTCCTAAGAAGTATTAAAGGTTTTTCATTGGCGATTTTGATAACTTCAAGCCAAGTACTACTGTTACATTTTTTTTTCATTTATTGGTTTTATAAAATGTCTACCCTGTGTGTGTGTGTGATTCACTAAAAGCGTTCCGGTTGACAATAGCGTCAACTACTAAGCAAATTTATTTTTCTACTCCAAATAGTTTTTAAATATAGCGCCAACAGGCAGGCAGATAGACATGACAGAATGATAGATCAACTGATATAATAATCCGAGAAAATCTCATAATCTCATAATTACAATATTTCCCTTCGGTAGGAGATGAAACTAATAGAGGAGCAGACAGGTATAAAAAGCTGTTTTTAAAAATGTTGTTCAGGACCATTCGGAAAACTGCTTTTTAACTAAATCTTAATACTGGATTTATATTTCTTAAGAAAAGCTTAATTACAGTCAGAAACACTTAAATTTCGTAGACTAACATTATAAATTATCAGAACTGATTTGAAAATAGTTAGAAACCCCGTGTAACGTCTTAACTAAAAAATACGTTCCTTCAGTTTAGTTCATTGAAAACTTTGAAAAATAAAAACTTTCCAATAGTTCAGAGTAGCCATTCACATCACATAGACGATGAAACTATACTGATAATGAAATGAAGATGTAAATTATATCCACACTTCTGGTAATGGGCTTGTTCCATGATATTCTTTTTACATGGTTTTTATACTTTTTCATATAGTACTCGATATTCTCATTATACACTTAAAATTTCGTATTATTAACTTTTTCCGTTCTCGGGATATAAGGAGTTAAAATTAGCAATAGTTGCAAAAAAAACCGAGCGCTCATTTGTGACGTCATTATACGCAAGTGACGTAAGAAAAATGGCTTTCTGGGACCTTTCAAATTTAACTTGAAAAGTCGAAAAACTTGTAATTTTTAAACGCTGATAACTAAATAAATACGTCGAGTGGAAGTTCGTTCTATGTGTCTACGGAAAGGAGACGGTCGGCGATGAATTTTAATCATAAATTGCAGGGTCAAAATCGAAAATTCGTTTCGGCAGGAGCGAGAGAAAATTGTAATTTTTTGACATTTCACCAAATTGTACTCCCCTACTGTCAAGTAGTAAGCAAAACAAACAGTACTTCGAAAACACTTATAATAATAATTATAACAAGTAAGGAGCATCAAGTCTATTGGGATCGCCGAGTCTATGCGTATAGTGACGTAGCGCCTGGCCACGCCCCATTTTCGCGAGAGATTTGTAGTAGTTTTTAAGATACTAAACGTGCGAATACGATTCTGATTTTTTGTAGATCCATTAATTTATACTTGTACTTTCGATTTATGAAATTTAAAAAAAAATGCCGAATAAGCCCATTGTGCTGATGTAGATCTAATGATTTAACCACTTTCGCATATTTGTGTGCAAACAATAACTCCTATGATGACGCTGGCTCAAGAGGATAGTGGAAAATAATTTTTTTCAATTTGTCAACTCAGTATGTGACGAGTTAACTAAATCGATAAGTAAGTGCAAGGTTAAGTAATACATACGAAAAGAAAATAGAGACATGTATTCTAAAGAAGAAACAACGAAACGGCCAATTGTTTTAGAATTATATTTCTTTAAATTACGTTACCCTGATGAGGGTCCATAAGTCCGACACACGACTTTGTAGCTGCTTAGTTGTTACTTCTTTACGGCGCTATTTCCTTCTTTTGCATTTGATCAACGTTCGTATAATAATAAAACCTGGCATTATTTTGAAAGTCAGTTGAAAATATTATTTACATATTCTAAGTATTGGAAGTTATATAAACAAAGTAGTCAGTAGTCCCAGGTACCTTCATACACAAGACACATTTTTTCCTCAGATTTGCCCGTTATTATAAGAAATTATAATAGAGTACCAACCTGTAAAAAGGTTTATTTAATGGCCTTACTCCTGATTTGTTGACTTCGGCTAGGTATCTTTTGCAAATACGGTATAGATTCTTTCAGTTATCTTTCACGAGGAGATTCGCCCCAGGCCATCATCATAATCTAGGATAACAAATATGTAGTTGCTTAATTTTGTTAGGAGATAACAAATTAAAGATAAAAGGGGTGACAGAACCTTTCCGTGAGGGTTTCGCTTAATAGCAGTTATTGTCACCGTATCAATTCCCATTTCAATATATAGCATGGAATAAATCCAAATTATTGTTGTCTCGAAACCTTCGACGTCTTCCATTCGATATGTTTTTCAGCGACTTATAATGGGAATAAGATAGTCAATAATCTGTAGTATTGATACTGCATTTCTGTGTCAGTGATAACCAAAGAAATCTCTCATTAGATTCACACATGTTATTTTTCATTAATTACGCAAAAATTAGTAACTGCTTATTAAACAAAGAAATACATTATATACAATTTGTATTTGGACACAGGTCAATAATATCAAAATGAGCCATATGATTGTCCCTGGATTGCTGTCAGGTTTAGCAATCCAAAGATATTGCCGATACTTGCGTTTATTTAACAGTCACATAAATCAATCTCTTAACTTACAATTACCAGACGAGTAAATAACTATGTAGCTATCCACATTAACTACTCCACCACACGGAATACAATAAAGTAGATAGCCGAAAGGAAATAAGATACCTCAATAAATCTAAGACCTGTTCAGTATATCTAGTTAGCCTTGCGGCCAGGGAAAAGAAGAAACAATACCTGAAATAGGGAAATATTACCATGTTGTTGAATATAGAAATAAAATTTATATATGTGATCTTTTAATTGTAAATAATATAATAATTTGGAAATAAATAAGCAGTGTGTGTTGTTTATCTAAAGTTACTATAGTTCACTACATATATTTAACGCACATAAAAAACCTCAAAGCTTTGCCGCTTACATATAGATAGAAGAGCTCTATTTTTGTAGTAAATGGTGAATCATAAATATATTACTTACTATGTATTACTTAATACATAGAAGGACGTTGTTCTCATGTAAAGTATATTCTGGCATGCTTAAAGAAAGAAATTAACGGAAGCACAGCCGTTTGAACTATAGTTTCAAATTATTTTGATAGTTACCCGACTCCCTCCTACCGAAATGATTTTAGGATGTAACGGTTTACAGCAAATATTAATCCGTACCCAGGATAGAGTCGAACATAATATTGTCAGTTTAACACGGAATATCGAATTTGTCAATGTTCCACAAATACAGGGTGGACCATTGATAATAGGCCATAGTGCAGGGGTAGATTTATTGGGCCAAAATATAAGTACATAACCAAACATGCAAAGATACAGGGTATCAAAATTAAATAATGCCTGGAATATTCTAAATATCATAATACTGCTTTTACAACAACTGATTCGGATTCAAATAATGGTACCTTGTTTGGGATGCTTACTTTTGAGAATATCAAGACTGCAACATGCTAACTACCCAAACAATCTGATTCAATTGGTGATTTTTGATATTGTAGAACTATTTCAAAGCCAGTAGTAAATTTCCTGCATAACCTGCAAACAAATCCGTACACAACTTTTGTATCAGGATCTGATCGCAAATTATTTTCTCGTCATATTTGAAACTTATAGGAACCCAGCAGTTGCCAAAAATAGCCACTCTCCTCTGGACGATATGATAGTGTTAGCTGGAGGAAGAACCATGTTGTTTTTCAAATAATCGGTCAATGAATTTAAAAATTATTATCCATCTTAATAAAAATGGACCTGAGGACTCAACAAAAACAGAAGTATTGAGTAGTATACTGTGGCTCTTTAAGAAGGTTTTATGTTGCCCAAGTTGTTCAAGTGTGGGCCACCCTACGAGCGACGTGGTTAGCGTCACTGGTTTCACCTGGCTAGCACAGTAAAAATATGGAGAGCAAAAGGGCGTTGAGTTCAAGGCTTGGGCGCCATTGATTACTTAGTGTAATCAAGGAAAATTAAAGATAAAGATAAACAAAATACAAAAGTTACATATATACAATAGTACTATATTACAAAAATATTATATTACAAAAAATGAACTATTACAGCATCAACGATACTGTATACTAAAATACTAGACAGAAATATATACAAAAGAAATTATATTACAAAACAATATACTATATTACCAGTTAAACTATATTACAATTTGCTCAACAGCAAAATAAACTTGAGGTGTTTACGAGAACCAAAATATATTACAAAAGATACGTCTCGTAACTTTTACCTCAATAATAAACTCATATATTACACAAATTAGATAAACTTGAGATCCTTTACGAGAGACAAAATAACTATATTACAGAAGATAAGTCTCCTAAATTTATCTCAATATTAAAAAGCATATATTACAACCAAAATTTAGGTAAACTTGAGATTTTTGACAAGAGACAAAATAACTGTATTACAAAAACATGTCTCGTAACCTTATCTCAAATTTCATAAACTTTAAACACACTCATTACAACAAAAATTGAACGACTTACTTACTAACAAACGTGCATGATAATACTACAACAAAATATTGACGACGAGGAATCAAGATAAAAGTGACTACGAAAACAATACTACGGCAAAGTATTTGCGACAACGAATTCAAGATATAAGCAACTACGAATTAATATACAACAATGAGTTTAATTATAACAACGGATTTTAAATGTGATCTAGCCAAAGATATAATAGATTTTGCTTGAATCTAATATGTTAAATTTAGACACTTTTGGCTCTTATAGCTCAACAATCACGTGAAAATAATCCCTTTTACTGGTACCAATCAAAAGTATTTATCTTTTATTTTGTTATCCTGATGAAGAAAATTCCTAGATACGGTCCTGTTCACCAATGATTATGGATTTAAAAGTTATGTTTCACATGTGGCGGCTTTAATCCCATTTTAAGGTTATGAAATCGTAGAAATGTTCGTACAAAATTTGTCGCCAAGACAAAATGAAGAAAATCTCTTCGCCCAGAATGTTTTCGTATATTCCAATTCAAAATGTAGTATAGAAAGGTTGATTTCATATGAATATTGCTTGCTTAATGGAAAACGTTGTAGGTATCGCAATTTGAATGCACATAATCACAAACCTTGCTAAAAGCAATTAATGTAACGTTGAAATACTCTACGTTAAAATCATTAGACGTGAATAAGTTTTGTTATTAAAAAAATAATTCTTGATTTATAAGAATATGAGAAAAACCTAAAACAACATTTTAAATGTTAGATGGTATTTACCGATATAATAATTAAAACCTTACCTCATGTGATCATCACGAGGTTTTTCAAATTCTAACATCCCCATTACAGGTCAAACAAAATCATAAATACGCCTAATTAGTTCAATGGTTCAACGAGAAAAAGTTTCACCCGGCTTTATTTACTTGAAATCTCATCCCTGGTGCGCTATCTAGTATTCGGGAGCGTTAACTGCTGACAGATGACGTATGTTCATCATAGTCTAAAGAGTAAGTGCACTCTATTAGTAGTAGAGTTTGTGGGAATAATATTTCCGATAACTTATAATTTTTTAAATAAATATTAACAGTGTAACGAAGGATGCTATTGAGCATTCCGCATGTTACAATACTGACGAGTATCTCGGCAACCAAACCGACATCATTGAAAAATAATTAAATTTATGATTATATCAATTATTTCTAAGAAATAATTTAAATCTGGAAAGGTGCTAAGAAGTATTTTATATAAGTTCGGCAATTATTGAATACAATCCTCAATTTATCGTTAAAACACGTAAAAACTATACTTCCAATCCACTACGTGGGTGTGGATATAATTAAGCGATCTGGCATTGTCGTTTGTTTTCGCTGAATTATCTGAGATAATGGTTTCTTGGCTGACATTTCTTCTACAAGGTCCTACTTTTGGCATCCACGTGACTTTATTTGTACATATTATTTATGCAAATAGTTTAAGCTCCCTTAATTTGTAATGTTTTTTTCATATTAAACAAGCTAACCCATAGAGTCTTCGCCGATTTACTGCACTTTATATATAATTGTTTTTTTATTCTTTTTATTGAAAACTTCTTTAACAACTCTCACCAAAGGGGTAGGATTATTTTCGTTTTGGACATTTTTAATTACAAAACACAAAATAATTAATTGTTTTTTGAAATTTAAATAATTCATAACGTTTTACTTATTGATCAATTCTGTTCAAGAACAATAGTGTTCTTTCTCTAGCTAACCCTAAATTACCGTCTAACGAAAAAGAACCTTCAATTAAATTTACAATAGAAATAGAGAATAATAATAAATTACCTTTCTTAGATATTTTAATTAAAAAATTAGATAACACATACCAAACCAGTGTGTATAGAAAACAAACACACACAAACAGATACTTAAATTTCAATTCAAATCAACATATTAGTATTAAGAAAGGTGTTGTTAAGTGTTTGTATGACAGGGCCAAAATTATTTCTTGAAATGATGTAATATTAAGGAACGAAAAACAATTTATAAAAACTGTCTTATTAAATAATCAATATCCTGAGAGTTTTGTTGATAGTCAGTTATTGAACATTGGTAATAGAGAGAATATACTATCACAACCTGAGGTATTTAGGTCAATGTAATTCCATATATACATGGTTTATCGGATAAATTACGAAAAATTGGGAATAGGTTTTCAGTACGAACGGTTTTTCAAACGGGCTCCACGCTAAGATCGGTTTTATCAAGAACCAAACCTCCAAATATTGTTCAAAATTCAAAAAATTGTATTTATAGTGTTCCGTGTGAGTGCGGAAAACATTACGTAGGTGAATCATCTAGACCTTTCAACGTAATGCTTGGTGAACATAGAAATTACGCTAGACGGGGAAAATTTGAAAAATCCAAAATTTGTGAACACGCGTGGGATAATAATCATAGAATTAAATGGGACTCGGCGAAGATTTTGTAAAAAGAGAGCAACGGAACTAAAAGAAAACTTAAAGAATCCGCGATTATTTTATTAAACGAGGATAGATGCGTTTCTAATTATTCAATAAAATGTTTATACTAGTTGGTTGCCCATCCTTAGAGACGAAGTAAGTAAAAATAAGATAAATATAATTTAATGTCTCACGTGACTATGGAAATACATAAACAAAGAACTGTCATGGTTGACGGCCAAAAATGTTTTGAGAACGGAAGTAGATTCTCTTCCGAAACGTTAACTACCTATAGCTTTGATTTTCAATTTTTAGTTTATAACATTGTTCTAGTTTATATATTTTTAGGTGTGAGACTTTTTGAAACAGTCAAGTACTCAAGAACCAACCTCTGTCTGATCCGTTTGGCGCAGAGGTTTTTTCATTAAAATTTTTAAATATTTTTCAGTGGCAAAATACCCAATAAAAGTAAGAAAATCTGAATATGCCACAAATAAACAATTACAGACAATACTGATATTAATTTGATTTCTCTTTCTAGAAAAATCGGCTCGTATATTTTTAATACTTACACCACTATTTGAGTATTCTTTAAAAAAGAAATGTATTGTATACACACAGTCTTATAAAATATTGTACATACTAAGCTGAATTCTACAAAAGCAACTGCAAAAGGTAAGCTTGCCATTAATAGGAATAAAATCTTCAATTCAGCCGCGATGTGATGTTACATAAAACCTTTTCAAGTAAATAGTGAAAAAAACATCGTTTCAACCGTATAGAAATCACAACAAATTGCAGATAAACCAAGAAAGGTCTATTCGAAAATAATAAATTGTATCCTTCTAAAGAACAGCAGCATTCAGACAAAGCTAGACCACGAAGTATCAACTTTCTCACGTATTTCTTTTGTGAATAATATCTTTAACATTACCCATACAATTATTAAGACTTTTTTTTACTTCTATGATTGCCCGAAAGTAAATATAAATGTTGCAGTTGTTTATGATATTCATTATTCTAAAAAAGTAGCGAATAGAAATTGCATTCGGGTCGGAATATATATTTATTAAGGTTCTGCTCAACCAGGAGACGCGTCGCCTGGATAATTGAATCTTAATTACCTCATATCGATATTGAAATGTGTTAAAAATACGTTTACTGTTCACTGTACTCCAGCGTCAATATCGATATTGGGGTAATAAGATTCAATTAGAAATGTGAATAGGGGTTACAAGATTGCGTATGATTCACTGTTAATTAGACTGTTCACTAGAAAATTTCCCGCCCTCAATAATTCGAGAATACAAAATATCGAAGATACAAATTCAACTCCACATTCCTAACTATGTATGATAAGAGACATATCACATTCTCTCATCAGCAACTACTTCAACTTTGAAATATTGATTTACGTCTACCGCTTGTGATATCTCAATATTGAACGCCTCCATAAATTCTATCTTTTGACGAACTGATACCTGAAATTAGCCAAATCAAATAATATAAAGTAAAATTCTTGCAGACGTTCAGATCCGGAAGTAAAATTCCTATGGGCACATCCACAAAAATCTTAAACTGGGATATATTTCCAATTAATAGTAGCAATGTTTGTAATATCTAGATAAATAATATCGCATCAGCGTCATCTTAAGAACATGTTGCACCGTGCTATTTACAATTTCATAAAAATGGTGGTACCATGCCATAGATGTTAATAGAATATTAGCCCTATAAGGCCCGCAAACTCTAAACAGCGCTAAGAGCTAAGTAGAAGGGTTATGCTTTCGTAAGTCTAAAATATCTTTATTACATTGAATTTACATCTAAGAGAACCTAGCATACAATAAAAGACAAATACACTTTATCCAGTGATTCCTTGCGTATGTATGAAAGTAGCTGCGACGCATTGTTGTTGCTGCTGTCTCACATAACCATGTTTTGTCTAGTAAAGTATGCTAACCAGGTTGAAGCAACAATTTCACAATGCTCGTGGTAGCGTCAATACATTGTGGTTTGCTATATGACTCCGTGGAGTCATAATATTTTTGCAACTTGCGCTTTTATTTCGTCCATGTTTTCAGTGTTTCTCGTATGAAAGCATATGTATAAACTGTTCTTTCTTCTTTTACTGTCCTTCTAAAGATTTTTAAGAATATTTGAAATCTAAACAGTTCTGTTTAGAATATAACTTTAAAGTGTCTGGCAAACGTTTCAATTTGCAAAGAAGAGGTCTTGTGGATTTAATCCAATATTTTATATTATGACTGAAAAAGACCATGGTGATTCTTTAATCCCTGTTAATGGTATTTGGCAGGTAAATTATAATATCAAGCATAATAAGCACTTGCTGCTGTAAATATTTAATATTTTGGCCTGTCGAGGAAGTTTTGCATATATATTAAATAATTATATACCTTCGAAATCTTATCGTGTATTGCAGTGCCGAAAATAAGACTTGACTTTAATTTTCTTTTTTTTTTTTTCATATAGTCACATGTGTGTAATGAATTATTGGACGAACTACAGACAATTATACATTCGATGAATCAATCACAAATAGGGTGTGTGGCATAAACCTAATCACATAGTTCCTTGTAATACAGAATAGGCGTGTTCAGCATTTTTTTTATTTTAAAAATCTCCAAAGTAGGACACTTCTTAAGACAGTTTTCAAATTCTTAGGATTTTAGGTGAACGTTTATGCCCTTAAATATATTATTAAATTTGGAACGCGCGAAAACGGGGCGGAGCTTCGCGTGACGTCACTTTGCATATGCTGATCGGGTGACAGTCAAGATTTGACTTTGAGGTTAACATATTTTTACATATTAAAATTATTATTAGTAGTAGTATACCTGATTGGATTAGGTATACTCTTTTTTAATATAAGTTAAATCTAGGCAGGTACCATCTATTTAGGATTCCTCTAAAGGCAATATTTTTTTTACCTTTTTTTCTTCAAACGTCAGATTAACTCATTTCATGATGATAATATTAAATGATAGATTAATAATGGACTACTGACTACTTAGTCACGATATTTTAGCATGAATAACCTGAAAACTTCTAAAAAAAAAAAAAAAGATACAGAGTCAATTAACTTCATTTTTTATTTGCAATGAATTCAGAAAGACATTTAGAAAAAACAGCACCATTTATGTTTTGGCAGAAATGTTTGGTTTCATTTTTGTCCAGTATTTTTGACCAATTTTAGTGGACAATTTAAATGAATTGAAAAATTTATTATCATACACAGTATGCGATAAAACTAGACGAGAATAGTTACTCGAAGGTTCTTGGGGTCGCTGATCACGAATCTGAAGTCCATTTTGAGAAATTCAAAATGGCGGACCGGAAATCGGGCCATTTTCCAGGAAACATGAGAATGGATATCTTGGCCCTGAAAATCTGTAGTCGGGGGTTTTTGAGGTCGTTGGTTAGGAATTCGAAGTCTAATTTGTTGAATTCAAAATGGCGGACCGGAAATAGAGTCAATTTATCGAGCAAAAATCGTATTTTTTTTCGTTCTAGGGCTGAAAATGGGAACTCGGGGGTTGTCGTAGTCGCTGATAACGAATCCGAGGTCCAATTAGAGAAATATCAAAATAGCGCATAGGAAGTAGAGCCAGATCCTCAGAAAAGCCTAATATTTTTTTCTTTCTTGGGCTGAAAGTATGAAAAATACGAGTTTCTCCTGAAAAACATACTACTTTCGGTCCGCCATTTTAAATGTTCCCTAATTGAACATCAGATTCCTTATCAGCGATAACGAAAACCCCCGAATTCCCAATTTCAGTCCCATAAAGAAAAGAATACGAGTTTTTCCGGAGAAATTCAATGTTCTTCCGGTTCGCCATTTTAAATTTCGCAAACCTCTGATTCATGGTCAGCGACCTCGCAAACCTCCGAATACTCATTTTCAGACCAAAGACAAAAAATACGAGTTTTTCCTGAGAAATTGACAATACTTCCAGTCCGCCATTTTGAATTTATCAAATTAGGTTTCGAATTCTTAATCGTTGACCTCGAAAAGCTCCGAGTACAGATTTTCAAAGCCAAGATATTCATTAAAATTGGCCAATTATTGGACAAAGGAATGAAACCAAATATTTCTGGCAAATAATAAAAGTGACTGTTTTTTCTAAATGTTTTTCTGAACTCTTTGCAACAAGAATGAAGTCCATTGACCCGGTACTTTTAATTGTATAAAAAAAATACCAAAATAAAGCTACTAACTAGCAAACTCAAACTCTCTCGCCGTAGTATTTGTGCAGAATGACGTCACGAGTCGGCGAAGCACTGTTTCAGTACAGTGCTTCGCCCAATCTTTAACATTGAATATCTAAGTATTCCACATAATCCACATCTACGGCATTACTCACATTTTATGACAAGTTAATAAATTTTATCAACGCGAGTGTCCTGTTATAGTTTTTTGTGATCTAAGGAGGGCATTCGACTGCGTAAATCATGAAAAAT
Source organism: Stenurella melanura (assembly GCA_963583905.1). Taxonomy (NCBI): domain Eukaryota; kingdom Metazoa; phylum Arthropoda; class Insecta; order Coleoptera; family Cerambycidae; genus Stenurella; species Stenurella melanura. Next base: position 234,059,871 of record OY757309.1, on the reverse strand, counting down.
TGTTGTTTATATTAGAACACTATGGTGTAAGAGTTCCCTTGAGCTGGATTTCCTCCTATTTAAGAAACCGTAACAAATATGTTTCCTTAAAATATCATAATGAAAATTCAATTTTGAATGCTGTATCAGAAATTAGTCCAGTGCAAATAGGCGTGTCACAAGGCTCCGTGTGGGGCCTGTCTTATTTTTATTGTACGTAAACCAATTAGAGGCGGAGATATCTCATCCAGACCTCGTTATGTATGCAGATGATGTATCATTACTTATCTCTGCAAACAATACTGAAAAACTTAATAGTAAATGTCAACAAATTGTATCATTAACATCAAATTATTTCAATTAACACGATCTACATTGCAATACTAGTAAGATACAAGTGCTGCGATTTCATAAATTTCATAAAGTAACTAAACCTTTTAATGTCAATAACACCATCCTTCAGAACAAACATTCAGATGTAAAATTTCTGGATGTGTACATGGATGAAAGCTTAACTTATTTTTCTGTTGCACGTGTACGGGTTTTGGCAAGATATTGCCAAAAATGTAATCTTAAAAAAAAAATTGGAAGCAAAAATTAACAAAAAAACATGACGTCCAAAGGTGTCACGCACACTCGTTATGAAATCTACACTTTTTTGTTCATGACGTCCTTGGGCATTATGATGCCCAAAGACGTCATGAGCATTGAAGGTAGTAGGGAAATGACGCCGTAAGACATCATCAGCACTTGATGTGTTAAGCTGGAAATCGCACTGTACATACCTGATTTCGAAACAAATTCTATTACACATATGTTTAGAAATATACGATTAGTATTGGATAAAGGTCAACTATTAAGTATATATTACGCCTAGGTCGAATCTCGGTTACAATAGGGTTTGTGCTTGTGGGGCAGCTCCACCATGGCCAAAGACGTCTTTGTGACACAAAAACGTATATTACGTTGTATTGGTAATCTTCCTAAACACCCACACATGCAAAAATTTATTTTACGAATACAAAATCTTGATACTCATAAATTTATACATTTTAGAAATATCCCTCTATGTATTTTCTAACAAAAATAACTTTCAACTTAATAAAGACATTCATGACGTTAACACACGGCAGAAGGGTTTAGTACATGTGCCTTTTGCTAAATATAAAATTACTCAGAATTCACTTTCTTATAACGATGCCCGAATATTTAATCAACTACCAGACTATATAAAGTCTGGTAAAGATATATACACATTTAAAAGTAAGCTTAAGTGGTTTTTGTTAGTACGCTGTTTTTATTCGCTCTCAGATTTTTATGTATTTAACCTTTAACCCATTTTGTCATTTATTTATTATTTGTCTTTATTTGTATTGTCTATTGTTTTACCGACAATTCCTATACAATTTTTTATTGTTTTTTAAGGAAAATACATTATTATTATTATTATTATTATTATTATTGAATACATTTATGAAGCTGAAATTTTAACAGCTTATCTAGATATTGAATACCATAAAAAAGAATAACGGAAAAAAATTATCGGTAACAAGCCCATTGTATATAATAACAACTATAGATTTTAATAATCCGAAATTGGTTTAATCTTTTACTGAATAAAATTAGTTTACTGACTACCAATTTCACTAAGAAGTTGCCATTTGAAATAATTCAAATCTTCATCGATATGTATGAATGGTTTTTGGTAGAAAAAGAAATATGAATTTCTCCGGCAATAATAAAACTTTAATCCAAAGGAGCACAGCTACATTTGCAAACTTCAGACCAATATATCAACTAGCAAATGCTATGAAAAGCAAAAGATGCTAAAAATGTATTAAATAGTTTTTATTACTCTTATTTTTAGCACTTAGTTCCTATGAAAACGTAAGTATTTTCTCATATTCATAAACAGTTTAGAAATCTTAAAAACGTAGAAAGAGCCATAATAATATGTTTAACTTTATCTAAACTCGCGAATAATAGCAATCATGAATTCTCAATGACCGCATTTGCGGAAATATAATATAATGCAAAATGAATATCAGGTTTTGCGTCGCTGTAAAGGCATATAACTTCCGTATATATCACCTAATAAAATTTGAATTTGCTGAGTTTTCCAAATTTTATTGCATTATAAAAGGTGTAAATTGGCTATAACTTTTTTTTCTATTTCAGATGTAGAACTTAGAGTATGATGTATTTGAATTATATTTGAAGCCCCATTGATATAATTTTAGAGCTTATGCGGCTGCAAGTAGTCTTATTGACGTGCTATTAAAAATGTTTAAGGACAGGATCGAAATGTCAAAAACACATAAGCTAGTACTTATGTTAATCCTAGATGGCACAGTGTGTATCTTATCTTATTTTATTGGCAAGTTTCAATATTTGTCGGAATGTTGTCCGCATTGCCACATGTACAAAAATTTCTTTAGTATAAGATATAATAAATGTTACAAATTATAATTATAAATAATACCCAATTACATAAATAGTCGTAAAATAGCTAGTATTTGGTTAGGAAAATTCTAAAATGTAGGTGTGCATAATTTATGCCATGTACAACTAATATCATAAAGGGATATTGTTTAAATTTTAAAATGAAATTATTAATTTCGAATTAAACAGCAAGAACCTTTTATCCAAATTATGGAAACACATCAAAGTTTTAATTATTGAAAATGGCAAAGGCAATATGTATTTAAATTTGGCAACTTTTCATCATCTAATTTTTATTTTACCTAAGAGTTGTAAATATGTCCTTGAACGTAGTATGTGTGAGAAGCGTTTAGGTACACCAAAAGTCCGAAGCTTCGACCTTGCGCAAAACGTGATATCATTTATCTGACTATTTAATATTTATTCCTTGTTCTAGCGTTCACCATCAGCCGAGTGGCTAGCACGTAGATAAAACCATGGAAAGTCCCGGGTTCAAACTCCTACGTCCGCTGATTTTTTTTTCTTTAATTTTGTAATGATTAATATATTATTTCTCTAATTCTTTTCTAAGATTTCTTTACGTTAGGTTAGATGTTTTTATTCCGCTTAAAATAATTTCATTCTTTCGTGTGATTTCTTTAGGTTAGATTAGTAGGATTTTATTCCGATATCTAATTGTTATAATAATAATTATTAGCGCCGCAGGCAGTATAATTGTCGCGGATAAAGAAATGGGTGGCGCGGGGGTGTCCCCCCGCCTTTTTTTCACAAAATAACACGAAATACTTCAAGCTCGAAAATTTCTCGACTTGCAGAATTTATTACACATTTACAAGGTAATGGGCATGTTCGAAGCTCCGGACTTTCGGCAATTAGGGAATTAACAAGATAGGACAGCCAGCGGAAAACCTTGTATCTTTTAGCAATGGCGCCATTGACCTCGACATTTAAATTGGAGTTTTCGTGCCAATAGTGAAAATTCAACAACACTGTCTCCTGATAGAACGACCGAACTCAGCTGACTGTCAGTAGTCAAGGTCACTAAAAAACAGGTTGTTTAGTAATATATGTCACACGAAGTATTTCTATGTTTATATGTAAGGTATCTATTTGGTTAGGATAGAATTGTACATTGAAAGAATAATTTTGAAACTTTTTTCTATAAAATGAGGAAAAAACAGCCACACGCAGCTGTCATCGAGGTCTATACGTGACGTAGCATTTGTTTTGATGAGCCAACCTATCTTTTAGTAAGCTTGGTCAAATTCGTTTAATGCGTAACCGACAAATCCCGAAACCGTTTCCGCTGGATGTCGTGTCCCTTTAAATTGGAGTACACAACTGTCTTCGTCTATTTCGTCTTCTCCGTCTGACTGTCCTATCTTGTTAGGTCTCTAATCTTTGCCTGACCTCTAGATATAATGAATCATTATCCTATTTTCCAAAAAAATTAACATACTTTTGCACATATCTAAGAAAAGAACATAACCAATATCTGAGTAAGTAAGTTAATCATTCTTACACAATAAAAATTTGCCAAAACTGGCTGATTGAACCCGTAACTTCAGGGTTTAGGTTACATGTTGTTTCCTCTCGGTGAAGCAGTCACACAATGAAATATAAGATACACTTTTCTGTGGAAGCATAAACGAGATAAAGTTATGGACAGCTGATTAAAACACCAATGCCATGAACGATATTCAGGGTTCGAACCTAATTTATATATTTACATTCATTGAAAATTCACCTAATTTTTGACAAAAATTGACAGAATTCATTGTATATACTTGTACTTGGAATATAGTGCTATTTTAGTGCTTAAATACAGTTGCAAACTGTTTACCATTTAATAATACTTTCAATATTTAGTATATTTAACAAATTTAAATTTGTCAATTTTCATTTCATTCATAAATCAAAATCATTACCCCTTTTCATTCATAAGGCTATTGGCGCCATCTTCTAGTTACATGATGAACTTATTCTAAATATTCTTTACAATTACTCTGATGACTCATCGATTTGTGTTGAAAATTAATTTCATACATTACAATGTACAAAAGCAATTTTCTGCAATTTTTTACACAGATAAGAGATAATGACTGTAATGCGCATCAATACGACCTAATTAAATGTACTTAAATAACTCTGATTATCTAATATAGCTACAAATGTATCGTCTGATAGTTAGGCAATTTTAAAAATTTATTCCGAATTTATCGTTCACTTAAAAAAGAAACAAACAGGTCAGTTGTATTTGGCCGACTTCTGTTATAATACTGCCACTTTAAAACTTCGTTTGAATTACTTATAAAAAAGTTATTTATGGAATACCAAGTGTCGATTTGACGGAATTTTAATGATTATTAGGCAACCACACATACACTTTTTGACATTTCGATCCTGACCTTAAATACATGTCAAAGCAAACACAAAATGAATAATAAATGTCAATGGCAACCACATATGACATTTTGGCAAAATTCAGTTAAAACTTTACAGTTTCCGTGGATTTATTCATTGTACAGAGTGTATCAGAAGCAGAGCCAGCTACAGGGGGTCTAGGGAGTCATCTGACTCGGGCCGCCATACTCTTTAAGCGCGGCGCCCATTACAGAGAACCGCATTTTAAGGAAATCAGGGTTCAAGAAATTCAAATTAAAAGATGCGTGAAATATCTGCGAGTTAACTGAGATAAACGACTGACATTCAACACACACGTAAACGAGATGTATAAGGTATCTCCGTGTCCAGGAGTCTGTATCAGCTTCTCGCAAAGGGTAGCGGACTAAACAGATATAATTAAAAAATTTTGTACACGATCGTGATCACGCCATCCATCACGTACACGGTGCCGGTACGGGCAGGTAGACCACTCTCAAAGATTTGTAGGATCATTGCAAGGACATAACCCCACTAGCGGATTACGTTTGGGTAATCTCATAAAAATTATATTCCTTTCAACTAGGCGATAGTCCGCTAACGCGCACCATAACCCAAATCAGAATGCATAATGCCCCATTCCAGATTAAACACCTCCCACCTCCTATCTCTCTTCCGAAAACCTCTCTAGACATAATTTCCTATACCATGACTTTCTTCTACGTTATGCTTCACCTTTTCATACCTTCGAATCCTAACTTTCCCTTTCTACTTTCTGCCTGTCGTGATGCTTTATCATGTTTGTCTTTCTTGCCTTTTGTCCTTTTTTGTCCTTTTTTCTTTTTTGTTCTAAATTCCGTCTCGACCGATAAAATTTAACGGCAGGAAGACCGTTATGGTCGAAATTGCCTCGAACGGATTTTTCATTGAGTTTTTTCCCACGCTAAGAATCAAAATTTATAATAAATGTTTCTCCAAAGTATTAGTGTTTATAGTTTAGGTTTAAAATAATTAAAAGTAAAATTATTTTAAACCTGTTGCACACGTATGTTAAATTTTAATGTTAATTTTAAACCGCTTACAGAGGTAGGAGTTTTTGCTATATTTTTAATAATTTTATTAATTTTATAGAGCTAAACCGGCGACGATCCATCCAGCCCTACGTCCACCATGACGCTGCACGCCATGATTGTCTGCTGACTCCGGGTCACGATTCGGGGAGGAATCCTTGTATTTTATAACTGATAATAGATTTTTTGATGAGTTTAGCTTGCAAGTTGAGGTATTTAGGGACGCGGGTTCAAATCCTGCTTACTGTCAAATAATTTTAATTACAAAGTTATCCCCAAGAAATGAATCGACTACACTATAAACTATAAGGCGTCGTTTTTCTGTACCTAACACAAAATTATTCTGGATTTTCAAAAAATTACCTCGGTGATTTAAGAAGCGGTTAAGAAAACAGTTTATCTCATTTTTATTACTATTTTTTCATAGTCCATCTAACAGTACAAGACCATTTACAAGATGAGAAGCAGCACATACGTAATACAAAAATGACTTAAAGCTAACATACATTTCAATAAAGATATACAACAATAAAACAATATAAATATTTGAGAGAACAGAAATTACAATATGCTTACAAGAAAGAGCGAAAGAAAATTATATACTTATATGATTTTAAACAAGATCTCTTATTTGTTGAAGATGTCGACATCACGCTGGCTGTGGTTATAGCTAGAACACATGCGGTAGATTTGTAAAAATTTTAAAGTATTAGCCCGGGCTAGAGCAAGGTAGAAAGTTTGGTTTTGTCTTGAATTTATACGCGGAATATGGATACTAAATCTCTGAAGTATCTCACTCACTCACTCACATATTAACATATACTATGAGTTTCGTTCGTAACTTGACGCCAAGGAAAGCCTGTCTCTCTATCCTTTAAGAGGACTTTGGGTATGGTGCGCATGCCTTAGTGACGCGAGATTGTGACCGTTCAACTGAATATAGAAGGTACATACATATTACATAAGCGCGATGTGTCGCCGGAGCGTGCGCGTTGGATCCAAAGTCCTCCATAGAGATGGAAAACTATCTCCTTCTCTAGCCTCAATTCCGTACATACTGGCTTATAGCGTATTACCAGTATATAGTTAATATGTATATGATCTCATTACAGTCAATATCATAATGAATTACCTCTTTTAAAAAAATTATGGCAAAGTCAATGCATCTTTTAGACAGCTTATTTATAGAAAACGTTTAAAGTAAAGCGATTTGTGGAAAACCAATTAGTAGATATATACCATGACTGTAGCACATTTTCTAATTGAAGACTATGGATGTCATAGCAGGGCTACCAAACAAGAGTTTAAGTCGCAAAAAAGAAAAACATAATAGTCTTAAAGTTGAGATATTTGAAAAATCACGCTCATTGCGTATAATAAGACCAAGAGTTCTATTATTTACGTTGCAAATTAAAGTGTTAATATGATTGACAAAGCTGAGTGTTTTGTCAAAAGTTACGCCTAGGTCTTTAAACAAGGACGGTCGAACAGGTTCGTTCTCTAGAGAGTAGTTTAATTAATATCCTTCGCGGAAAATATCATTACGTTACATTTTTGCTCGTTTAATATGAGACTCTTCTCCACACATCAAGCGCTGAGTTTAGATAAATTATTTTGTAATTTAATGCAGCCACTTATGTTAGAGATTCTATGAAGTAGCTTGATGTCATCCACATAAATTAAAAAATGAATATTTAGCTCGTATTCTATAGCATTGATAAATATGTTAAACAGGAATGGACCAAGAACAGACCCCTGAGGTATACAGGAACAAGATAAGTAATCAGTAGACCTGAATCCATTATACGCGATATACTGCTTTCTATCTGACAAGCAGGATTTTAAAAAGTGTGCAAGACTCTGTGAAACTTCAATGATAAACAGTTTCTAATAAGAATGTTATGATAAAGCCTGTCGAATACTTTTTCGAAATCAAATTATATTACATCTGTTTGAACTTGCATCTCAATGGACTCAGATATATATTAAGTAGCACAAATTAAGTTGGTGGTTGTAGATTGGCCTTTCATAAATCCATGCTGTTGAGAGGAGATACTGTTTTTGACATGCAATTATGCAGCTTGGCCAAAGTTACATATTAAGAAGGCAATCAAATATGTCATTAAAAAATGGAGAATAGCAATTCACGATATGTTAGGAAATTTCGAATTTTTCTTGGTTTCTATATCCCACTAGTTGCATACAATTTATATTCAAACATTCATTTTGTAGTTATAATATGGTTACGAAGAGAATCAGCATAGATATGCACAACCGAATTAAAAACTTGTTCCATTTCACAATTTTTTAAATTAGTGATACGGAAAAGTGCTTACTTACATGTTATATATTTGGCACATATTTGAATATTTAGGAGACTTGCACAAGGTTTAAAATTTCACAATTACCGTCATCCGAAATTTTTGGAGTGTAATTGCAATTAAATTTCAGTGAATTTAACCTTTGCAGTATAAATTTACCATTCTTCTATCGCTTTCAGAATAAATGGCCGAAATGTATATTTGCATTTCGAAATATGTTACGGAACAAATGCACTTCTGAATGTACATAATGTGGCGGTAAAGTTCGGGACTATTTTCAACTTTTGCGTTGAACTCCTCTTGTGTTTAAAAGTTTGTTCATTACAAAGTAGTAATGGCCACATATAACGATATTTATTGCGCATGCCGACGTTTGCATCCAGTGTCAATTGCAATACCATCGGGGCATCAAACATGGCACCGCATTGCTGAATACAGAAATCAATTAACATTACCCGTAATTAGGGTTATATTGTAGTGTCAAATGGTATACAGAATTGTTGTCTATTACATCGATGCTATATTTCGATCCATAAATCAACGCCGTATTATATTCCTTGCATAATTAAATTATTGCTTAATGAAATATGTCGACTTTCAGCAGGCGTTTATATTGGACACTACGAATGAATTGCTATACATTTGCATATGGTCCATATACGCCGATTTCAATTAAAAACGTAACACCAGCAATTCGAAGAGATATTCTGTTGAAATGTCCAGAGAAATTTGGCTTCATTTTAGTAAAGACTCTTAAAATCTTAACACATAATTACATATTCTGGTCTTTCTTGTACTTTCTTCATACAGGGTGGCCACGAGTCAAGGTACGCACCCAATATTTTGGTTGTTTTTGTATTTAAAAATTTGGTTTTTGGTAAAAATAAATTAGACAATAATAGGCTACTTTTAGACTAACAGGAATGGAAAATATCACTTCCGGTTGAACCGGAAGTGACATCAACTTTTTTTTCTTAAATGGAATGACTATATTTTTTGAAGGTTTCACATTAAGCATAAATTTCCAAGTGCAACAGTTTTCAGATGTAAAAAATTCCAAAAAATAAGTGAGATATGAACAATTTTTTAATTTATTCAAAATGGCCGCGTCAGATGAATGCGATATAAGAAAATGACTAAGTAGGCTATGGAAATTATTAGTAAGATTGTAGACTTGTCTGTAAAGCAGAAAATAGTTGTTTGAATTACTGATAGGTACCAGTATTTTTAGTTTTTTTTTATTTAACGAAATTTCATTTTCACTTTCATTTCCGTAGGGGTCCTACGGATTTTTTTTTAATGGAACTGTGCTATTTCTTTTATTAATCAGAAATTATGATTCATAAACTATATTTTTTTCGCCATTAATCATTTCTTAACGATATCCTTCGGAATAATAGAAGTATTTTTAAAAAGTAAACACAAATTAAACAAGAAATCATTTTAATAGCTATAACGTTGCAACCATGAATAAATTACCAAGAATAACAAAACTGTTTAAAACCCAAATTATAATAAACCATTATAAAATCAAACTGTTCACCGTTATGATTAATACACAGAGTAGCGCGACTTATCGTTGCACGTCTAACATTCTGTAATTGTTGAGGTGTTATTTGTGCAATTTCGCGTCGAACTCTTTCTTCCAGATCTTGCCTTGTAGTTGGAGCAGTCATGTGCGCCCAAATAAAAAAATCGAGTGGGGTTAAGTCAGGCGACCTTGCAGGCCATCTGACTGGATCATGGGACCCAAATCAACGATCTGGAAATAATTGATTTAAGTAATCTCTAACGTGCATCCCTGCATTGTGTGATCCAGCCCCGTCTTGTTGGAAGTAAACCTCGTCAATATTGGTATTGGGAATTTGATTAATCTGTGGAACTATTATATTTTGGAGAAATTCTAGATATCTTGGTCCAGTTAGAGTTTCGTTAAAAATTATTGGACCTATGATATGGTCGCCCAGTACGCCTAACCAAACATTGAAGCCAAACCGCTCCTGAAACCGCCCCTGTCTCATAATGTGAGGATTATCAATTGCCCAATATCGAGTTTTGTTTCGATTAAATAACCCAAGGTTTGTAAATCTCGATTCATCAGTGAACAAAATGATTTTGATAAAGTTCTCCTTTCTTAATTGGCGTAACTGTAACCAATTACAAAATGTTATTCTTCGTTGATAATCATTCTCATACAAAAATTGATGCAATTGATATTTATAAGAACGATAGCCGTGTTTCTTTAAAAATTTTCTGGCTGATTCTTTGGAAACTGGTAATTCATGTACAATTTGTCATCGAAATGGTTGGGTCAACATGCGCTAAAGCTAGTACATTAATTTCCGTTTCTTCATCCACAATAAATCTTTCTTCAATTTCTAGATTAGATTCAGTTCTAAATTGTTGCTCCAACCGGGCGAAATAGTTTCTCGGTGGTTGTCTTCTTTCTGGATATCTCCGTCCATACAGAATTTGTGCTCTTCATTACGTCGAGTCTCTTCATAAATAATGTTCATGTCAACTTTTTCATCTCTTGAATAATTTTCAGCCATTTTATATTAATTTTCTTGTTTATAACAACTTTAATACACTTGCTTCAGAAAATTAGTAAGTAAGTAAGTAATTCAATTGTTGCGAATGTCTGTCATTTTCATGGCTATCTGCAATTTTGGATTTAATTGTAGATAGGTACCTTATTAAAATGATTTGTTGGCGCTTACTTTTTAAAAATACTTCTATTATTACGAAGGATATCGTTAAGAGATGATTAACGGTGAAAAAATTATAGTTTATGAATCATTATTTCTGATTAATAAAAGAAACAGCACAGTTCCATTAAAAAAAATTCCAGGAAATGAAAATGAAAACGAAATTCCGTTTTTTTTTAACTGAAAATACTGGTACCTATCAGTAATTCAAGCAACTGTTTTCTTCTTTACAACTTTACTAATTTCCATAGCCTACTTAGTAATTTTCTTACATCGCATTCATCTGACGCGGCCATTATGAAAAAATTAAAAAATTGTTCTTATCTCACTTATTTTTTGGAATTAGTTACATCTGAAAAAACTGTTGCACTTAGAAATTTATGCTTAATGAGAAACCATCAAAAAAATAAAGTCATTCCATTTAAGAAGAAAAAGTTGATGTCACTTCCGGTTCAACCGGAAGTGATATTTTCATTCCTGTTAGTCTAAAAGTAGCTTAATATTGTCTAATTTATGTGTACCAAAAACCAAATTTTTAAATACAAAAACAACCAGCATATTGGGGGCGTACATAGACTCGTGGCCACCCGGTATATTATACATTATTATATTCTTCGCAAATACAAAACGAAAAGTATATTGCATTCGATCGGCACATTTCTAAAACAAGTAATACTGCTCGTAAAGAAAAAAAAATTCATATCAGTGTGTTGATGATCGAATTCTGAGCAATTTTCAAAATGTTCGTCCGTCTGTCCGTCGCGTTTCTTGTAAGCACGATAACTTAAGAACGAAAAGTCCGATTGTATTGAAATTTGGGCAGTAAGCTAATGTTAGCTTGAGGAAGAACCCTGTCATTTTTAATAACATCGATCAATAAATAAAAAGGTTATTAATTATTTATATTAATAAAAAAAATTTGTATATTTTGTAATTAAACAAGAAATGTCTAAGAATAATATTATTTACAAAAAGAGCTGCGACGAGTATCTTATAGAATGTGCAATAATTATATAAACAGTGCAGTAAATCGGCGAAGAGTATAATGGTTAGCTTACATTCTCGTTTTCTTTGACTTAGGTGAGTAAACAAATCAAGCTTACTAAATAAAAACTTTTTGAAAATTAAATACAATAATTTTCTATTTTTAAGTACTTGTAAAATTTTCTTTTAATTGAGTATTTTGTCACTAAAGAATATTTAAAAATAATAAAAAAAAAAAACCTCGACGCCAGATGCACCAGACAGAAGTTGGTTTTTGAATACTTTATTGTTACAAAATGTCTCATACATAAAAATATATAAACTAGAACAATGCTATGAAGTAAAAACTGAAAATCTTCAGGAAAGTAATATTAATAATTTAGTTTATAAACCCATTATGGGGATATGTAGTTGACATTTTTGCAAAATGGCCTTATAGTAAATAATGTTTAAGTAATTTCTAAATCAGATTAACGAAAAACCTTCAATGAAATTTACAACAGTAACAGAAAATAACAATGAAGATATTTTAATTAAAAAATTAAATAATATGTATCAAACCAATGTGTATATAAAACAAACACACTCAAACAGATACTTAAATGTCAATTCAAATCAACATATTAATATTAGTGTTTAGAAAAGTGTTGTTAAGTGTTTGTATGACAGAGCCAAAATAGTTTCTTCAAACGATGTAATTTTAAGGAACGAGAAGCAATTTACGAAAAAATTATCTTATTAAATAATCAATATCCTGAGAGTTTTGTTGACAGTCAGTTGATGAACATTGGAAGGAGAGAGAATATACCATTTCAACTTGAGGTCTATAGCAGTAATTCTATATATACATGGTTTATGGGAAAAATTACGAAGAATTGGGTTTTCTGTACGGTATTTCAATGATGTGCTTTGTACCCCTTACCTGAGCTTGTGTCGTGTGTTTTTCAAACGGGCTCCATGTTATGATCGGTTTTATCAAGAACCAAACCTCTAAATGTTGTTCAAAATTCGAAAAATTATATTTATAGTGTTCCGTGTGAGTGCGGAAAACATTACATAGGTGAATCATCTAGACCTTTCAACGTAAGGCTTCATGAACATCTAAATTACGATAGAAGGGGAGAATTTGAACACGTGTGGGATAATAATCACATAATCCAATAGGACTAGGCGAAGATTTTGGAAAAAGACAGTAACGGAACTAAAATAAAACTTAAAGAATACGCGATTGTTTTACTAAACGAGGATAGATGCGTTTCAAATTATTCAACAGATTTTTGTACTAGATGGTTGCCCATCCTTAGAGGCGAAGTAAATAAAATCAAGATAAATATAATTTAGTAATGTCTCACGTGACTATGGAAATACATGAACAAAGACATGGTTGACGGTCAAAAAAATTTTGAGAACTTAAGTGGATAATCTTCCGAAACGTTAACTGTGAGTAGTTTTCTTTTTAGTTTTAAGTTTATAAAATTGTTCTAGTTTATATATTTCTAGATGTGAGACATTCTGTAATAATCAAGTATTCAAGAACAAACCTCTGTCTGATCCATCTGGCGGCGAGGTTCTTTCTTTAAAATTTTAAAATACCCAATAGAAAATAAGAAAATCTGAATATGCCACAAATAAACAAATACATTTAAAAATTCATAAAAATCCCAGAACATCTACCTTTAATTTTGTGAGTGTGCACTAACTCTCCATTTAGCAGCCATCGTTAACTATAAAAAACAACATTTTATTATTTTTTGTTTAATGAACACCTTTGCAATATACACCTCAGACAATAATTTGAAACTAACTAGAAGCACTTTAATCACATGAAAATGAAAACAAATGTGCTTATATCTCTTTTATCATAATCCCATTCGATTTCACAAAAACTTCAGCCCGATGTAGTGGCCTCGCCATAAAATCTGAAACATGTAACTCAGTTGAAGTTCGTGCTTATAAGAAACGTGACGGACGGACAGACGGACAGATAGGCGGGCAGACAGACAGACATACCGATGGACGGACATTTTGAAAGTTGTTCAGAATTCGATCACCAACACAGCGATATGAATATTACTTCCCTCGCATACCGAAGGGAAGTATTGTATTCGAGAAAAAATCACCCTCCGAGATTTTTTCGGATTCTGACGTTTCAGAACACGTAGATTCCGAAAATATAGGTTTTTCAATTCCGTCAGTCTGTCTGTCTGTCTGTCTGTCTGTCGGTCTGTCTGTCTGTCTGTCTGTCTGTCTGTCTGTCTGTCTGTCTGTCTGTCTGTTGGTGTATTTACTAAAAAACTACTTGACGGAGAGCAGTTAAATTTGGTAGATAGTTAACCCTACTGTCAGCGAAGAACTGGTAGAATTTTCCCTGAAAAATATACAGGGTGGACTGTCTAAACGGAATAAATAGTGAAAAAATTTTTTTTTTTGCTCAAATTTAAAATTTCCACGTTTCATGGCGCGCTAAACCTATTTCAGAAAAAAAAAAAATTGAAAATTTTTTTCAAACATTTTTGAAAAAATGTTTACCAAGATGAAAAAAATTTGTTTTTGCTCAAATTTAAAATTTCTACGTTTCATGACACGCTTAACCTATTTCAGGAAAAAAAAATTTGAAAATTTTTTTCACCAATATTTTTGAAAAAATTTTTACTACTAAAATGAATTTTTTTTTTCTTTCTTCAAATTTAAAATTTTCACGTTTCATGGCATTCTAAGCCTGATTAAAAAAAAAAGTTTTTTGAAATTTTATCACTAAGATAGAATTTTTCTTTCTTTGTTCAGATTTTAACTATCCACGTTTCCATGACATTCTAAAACTATTCAAACAAATTTAAAAATGTTTTTGAAGAATTTTTTTAAAAATTTGAAAACATTTTTAATCCATTTATGTATCACTACTATAGAACAGACGAAAAAATTGTTTTTGCTCAAATTTAAAATTTCCATGTTTCATGATATTCCAAACCAATTTCGGAAAAAAAAATTTGCAACATTTTGTTACCAGTTTGGAAAAAAATTTAACACCAGAATGCTCAAATTTAAATGACATTCTAAACCTAGGTATTTCAGAAAAAAAAATTTGAAATTTTTTTTCACCAACATTTTTCAAAAAGTTTTTACCACTAAAATAGATCGAATTTTTTTTTATTTGCTCAGATTTAAAATTTTCACGTTTCATAGCATTCTAAACCTATTTTAAAAATACATCATTTTTAATTTTTAAACTTTTTTTAGCACTACTATAGAACAGAAGGAAACTTTCCTTTGTGCTCTAATTTAAAATTTCTACCTTTGACATTTTAAACCTATTTCAGAAGCAAAAAATTTGAAAATTATTTTACCATCTTTTGAAAAATTTTAAAAAAATGAATTTTTTTAACCACCACTATACTTCCACTCCATTACGTGAATGTTGGATTGAAAATGTGACAGATGGCAATAACATCTGGCATATGCACCTATTTATACTTTTATTGAAAAATGTACAGGGTGGTCATCCCAAGAAATAATTTAGTCATGGTGGACATTTGTAAAGGTATTTGCGCAAGCCTGCCATATGTGGCACCTGCTATTTAGTATTGAGCTTTTGCTGTTGGATGAGCAATCTGTATATTTTTTTGACCAAAACTTATCAAGTTTTCTTTGTAATAATAGCAATAACTCTACTCCGATTATTATTCTCAATGTCATTTCGTAATTATTATTTTTTTAGAGAGACTGCCATGAACGAGGGAAGTTCTGTGTAAATACCTTTACCGATTTTTTTTTCTCTACGTGCAATATTGTCAGTTGTAAAAATGTGCCGATCGAATGCAATGTACTCCGCTTTGTATTTGCGAAGAGTATAATAAGTATCTAATTCTTTTCTTGAAAAATAGGCACAAATTTATAACATGCATAACTTTATGACCTAATCGTCTTTTCACGAAAAGATATTTAAAATACAATATCATTCCTTTCTAGACACAAGCAAGTTATTTAATTTTTCATGTTGTACCTGTACATGTACAATGAATAGATGTTTACCAAGAAGCAAAATTAAATTTATTATAATTGGAAACGGGTAGTAAATATTATTATACCATCACGTAACATTTCAAAACTCATAAATGTGGAGCGTAAATAAATCCATGCTGCTTAGGTACATACCCTCGAACTAAACGTAATTGCCTGCCTTAGTCAATGAATCGGCAATACGCGGTGAAAGAGCCTTTCATATACCACTTATGAAGTTCAAATACTTGAACAAGTACGCGGCTGATCTTTGTCAAAATCAGCTTATGTTTGATATCAAATTTATTATTATGCATGTACCAATCTGCATGTATAATATTATACAGCACATAACCGCCATTTTAGGAATATGAATTTGCATTGAGATACTATATAATGGGATAATTATATTGATGCAAATTATTATCAAAACTCAGGCGAAAATAGAGCAAATACTAAAAATAGAAATATTTTAAAATAAACTGAATTATTACTAATAAAATATTTACTAATAAAATATTGTTTTAGACACTAGGCACACAGAGCATGCTTCCTCAAGGTTTTCTTTACATTAGCACATAAAGTTAAGGGTAACATTGCTTTATAATTTTAATTGATGTTGAAAACTTCTACTATCATATCATGAGTAAAATGGACATAGCAATAACACATAGAAGAAGCAACATACTTTTGTAACCAAAAATCTATTAATAATGACTTATTTACATTTATCAACAGTTACGAAACATTAAAAGAAAAAGTTCTCTCGATGCTATATTTGTAGATATTAGCAAAGCATTTAATAAAGTTGACGATAATATGTTATTGAAATTGTTATAACTCTCGTTTTCTTCAAATATTCTTCAAAAGTTAATTCCAATATGAATATGTGCCACAAGGAGTACATTTGGGTCCATCATTATTTACATTATATTTTATTGATCTGCTTTCGATTTCAACATATTTACTTTAGAAAACCGTTTTAAAATTAACAAGAAAATTAAAACAGGTT
Organism: Stenurella melanura; assembly: GCA_963583905.1. NCBI lineage: Eukaryota > Metazoa > Arthropoda > Insecta > Coleoptera > Cerambycidae > Stenurella > Stenurella melanura. The sequence continues at coordinate 234,042,977 of OY757309.1, read as the reverse complement.
CTAAGAATAAGATATTGAGCTATTAATTATTATTCACCACTAAGATACAAAAATGGCAAGTCAATTTGGTAGTACAGTATAAATAAAATATATGTAATAATTACTATAATATAAATATAAATGGAATAACGTATATAACACGTAAGTAAAAAGCACAACATAATTACTTTGTAAAAATATAAATAAGACAGTGCATGATGACCTTGTATAAAATAATATAATACAAGTAAGTAAAAAAACACAACACTAAATACTTATCTATCTGGTCAAAAATTCATTAATACTATAATAACCACCATCTATTACCAAGGTTTTTACTGCGTTTTTGTAACAATTATATCTTGTGATGATTCTAATTTCATGTGGTAAGTTATTATACAATATCATATAGGTGTAATGGGGAGATCGTTTGAAAGTTGTTGTCGAGTATGCTCAACAAATCACCATACCTTGTATCATACAGATGATACTGATTTCTTTTGGCAAAAAGGTCCATATTTTTTTTAATATAGCACAGGCATTTAAAGATCAAAATACATGGTGCCGTTAGAATTTTTTTGCTTTTATATATTATTCTGCAGCTCTCGTTATAGCCCATATTATATATTAATCTTATGATTCTCTTTTGGTACATAAAGACTCGGTCTCTACTTTTTGCACTTCCCCAGCACATTGTGTTGCAGGATATATGGGTATATGCTAATGCATAGTAGGTGTTCACAAGGCTCAACTCATCTAGTGTACTCTTTAATTGCAAAATAGCGAAATAGGCTTTATTCAACTGACTACAGACATGTTCAATGTGTAAATCCCATGTCAGTTTACTATCCAAGCGAGTACCGTGCTGCTCGATAATCTAATGTCATCAGTAAATTGTATATTATGCGGCAACGGTCTCTGTAAATAAAAGTTAATAAACAGGGTTTTTTTTATTATTAAGTATTAGTTTATCTCTTTGGGACCACGAACTAACTTCTTCTAGTGTAAGATTAATTAATTTTTGTAGCTTCTCATGAGATTCCGCTGATAAGGTTATCGTTAGATCGTCAGCAAACATCGTTAGATGACCTTTGGTGAGATGGTGGGAAAGATCATTAACGTATAACAAAAATAGTAGCGGTCCCAGAGCAGAGCTCTGAGGTACCCCCACTGTTATACCGTGGAACTCAGAGTCCACTACACTTAATTCCACTTTGAATGTTCTGCCTTCCATATAACTCCATATTGATTACAGTTTAATAAAATAGTGCTTTATAATAAGAATTATTCGAAAGAGAGAGCTTATTATGTTCGACAATGTTAGAACCATTATAATCATGTATTATGCAAGCGTAAGAACCAAACTGGAATTTGTGTAAGAAATTTATCAGTTACAACATGACCTAAACACACTTGAAAAAATAGAAATTGTTATATTATAAAAAACACTAATTAAATTATACTATCGTTATGTTATATCTGCATGTTTGAAAATTGGATTAAATATATTATATATTGATAGGAGAGGAGGAATTTTCTAATCTTTATTTCTATGTAGGTGTTTCAGTTCGAGGAGGTCAATAGGAAGAAATTTCGGCTCTTTGGTTATTATAGTCACTAAACGAATACAGAGCTGGTCTCTGTATTCGTTTAGTGACTATAATACGTCAACTCACAACTTCTCTCATTTTCGTGGATGGTTAAAAAATGAAAGTTGATAGACTCAACTGCTTAAGAATTCTTCTTCTATTATCAGATACATTTTTCTCTATTAAACATAAATGTACCTTCCCTGTTTCGGGAGTATGTTTTACGACTAATTAATAAAAATTTGACATGGAAGTTAAATATTTAGTTCATTTTCAAATAACAAATAAAACACCAAAATGAATACAATTTTATTAATCAACAAATTGATTACATATATATAATTAGAAGTAATTTTATAATGAACTAAATATCAAACTGTTCATATCGATCCTGTTCAATTCTCTAGTTTTTGTATTTGTTTGGAAAACCCATCTATGCAATATGAACCAGCAGTATTTAATTTATAATTATTTTTGTTTCATGTTGTTTCAATATGTTTGTCTAAGAAAAATATCTGTATATTGTATTATAATTACAGTTCCATTAATTTATTGTTCTACTTTCTAGATATTTTATGCGATAATACGGAAATTATATTAATGTGCCATGAATGTTTATTATGTATCAACAAACGCAACAATGTTCTTGGCATAGTGACTTGCCGTATTCATGACAACAAAGGTCGATAAAATATTCTATTAGTTATATTATTATACGATGTGGTTACCAATGCAGTGATATTTCGATCAGCATGCAATGTAGACGTTCAGTAATTTGCTAATAGAGCAAATGACCAAAAATATATGTGAATTTTATATAAATATGATACAGACTATAGGATGTTCCACTTTCGAATCCTATTACTTTACAAGGTTAACGAAAAATATATTTTAAGCATTTACGAACTAGTCAATTAAAACCCCCAATAATGAATATGGGAACGACACCACTTTGTATAATTGTCTTAAGAACTAAGTATCATTGTCAAATAAGAAAATTGTCTCCTTATATGGGACAATTGGTAGAAGCCAACGATTTTTTCCTACCATGAAATTTCCTGATATGCCTTCATTGATAGACAATATTTAAATAAAAGAGTACTTATAAAATGTAATGCTAGCTCCACACGTTGGGCCAAGTTTAGCAAACTTCGGCCACAGCCAACCTGTGGATGGTAAGTTTGTCTTGATTGGCCGCGAATGGGCCAAGTTTGCTTAAGGTCGCTTCGGTGTCGGTAAATAGTACACAAATCAAAGGAATTGTGGGCCTGCTCGAGTCAGATACCAATTCATGTCCACAATAAAAATATGAATTTTTTTTAACTTACGAAAATATATTTTCTTTTTATTGAAACAAGATTTTTTTAAATAAATTTAGAATGTCATAAGACGTGGAAATTTAAAATTAAAGCAAAAAAAATTTTTTTCCCACCATCCATTTTATAGTAAACAAATTTTCGATTTTTTTTTTTGTAATTGATTTAGAATGCCATGAAATGTGGAAATTTTAAACGAGAGCAAAACATTTTTTCCATTATCTACTCTATATTAGTGGTATTTTTTCTCAATTTTCAACAATTTTTACTTTCCTGGCATAAGTACCGAAGGAAAGTATTGTATTCGGGAAAAAATTCACCATCCGAGATTTTTTCGGATTTTGAAGTTTCAGATCATGATCGGAAAAATATACAGGGTGGACCGTCTAAAGGGAATAGATAATGAAAAAGAAATGTTTTCGCTGAAATTTAAAATTTCCACGTGTTGTGACATTTTAATATTTTTAACAATTTTTTTCTTCAAAAAGAGAATTTAAAAAAAAAATTAACACTAGACTGATTGAAAAATACAATATTTTTGCTCAAACTTAAAATTTTCAGGTTTTATGACAATTTAAACCTATTTTAAAAAAACATTTTGAAAATTTTTTCACTACTAGAATAGATGGAAAAAAAATATTAATATAATAATTCAGTATTTCCGTAGACTTTATCCAAATTCAGTAGCTGTAACATCGCTGGCATCGGCCAACGTCTGGATGGTGTATTTGTAGACAAATGTTTCGGCAATTGTTTTGGCAATTGTTTCAGCCACAATATGGCCCAACGTGTGGAGCTAGCATAACAGTTACAACATAATTATTTGAATCGACAGTAGCTGGTATGCCTGCATACAACCACATTAATTTTTAAAACACTAACTAGTTTATGTTTCGTTATAGGGAAGAACTAAAAATCAAATGGAAAAGATTGCTTGACAAAGCAAATTAATTTAAACGCTAAACGTAAGTTGGTTAGCGGTTCTAATGGAGTGTTTCAGTAAATAAATTTGTTAATAGCTCATAAAAGAGACATTAAAGTAGTGGTCTTAGCCGTATTGGTGACAAGTGTATAGCAAAACTGCAGGTGGTCGAATCCATATAAAAGAGTTTTTTAGACCATTTTAATTACTTTGCCTTATCGACTTGGTAGTATTACACAAGGGCAATAAAAATCAGCCGGATGAGCGTTTCTGCTCGCGTCAACAACTTTTGAAAGGGTTATATGTATTCGGTATGTAGGGAGGGTGCCAGTGCATTCAACGCTGGGTTATATAGTGGCTTCGGTAAACGGAAATGGTGTCAGTCTCTTAACTTTTCTTAGAGACAGTTTTTCGAATTGCAATTCCGAATGATAAAATCTAATATCCTCGAGGCTGGTGGGTGATGTATTCTATATACAGGGTGTCCCACAATAACTGCCAATTCTTTATCGAAAATGAAGGTGGGTTTTTCATACAAAATTGTTCAAAATAAACCATTCCTGTCCTGTGCAAAAAATAGTTCTAACTTTTATCTGAAAATAATTTATAAGCACCAAATGATACCATCGGTCAAATTATGATTTGACACCAGCCTACTTAGTGTTTTGACTAATATAATAGTGCTCGTCGCTTTTGATTGATCACTTCTCTCTTTTTTTCTCAAAAACGGTCGATTTTATGAATTTATTTGAAGAAGTAAAAAAGTTTCTAAATGAATAATAATGTTTAGTACTTTTATTTAATTGACAGGAAAAATAGCAGACAGAAAGATATTTACCAAATTATCTGAAGGGTAGTTAATATCGGCCCCTTGTATACACGCTAGATGAAAAGATTTTCATTAGATGCATTTTCATTAGTAGTATATGTGCCAAATTTCGTATTTTTCCTGTCACGTTACTTTTAGATAGAAAAACCGCTTCTTTCCACACCCCCTTAAGAGGGCGTAGTTGGATAAGAAAGGTTTATATTGAAAAATTTTATAGGGAGAAAATATTGCGGGACACCATATATAGCATAATATAAAAAAATGTACCAAGATTATACATAGTCCCTGAGCAACACACGTGGTCTTATTAAATTTAAGAAAATAAATAGCCTGAGCATTACGAGCATATAGCATAATTTTGGTAACAGTTGATCATCTTGGTATTAGCACTCAATAACCGTTAGTCAACAATTTAATTATGTGCAATTTTCGAGAACAGAGACTAACGCATACATTTTTAAATCGTCAAGAAAGAAAAAGTTATCACGACTTAAATTTCGGGTTAAATCACTTATACACGACTTAATTAAGAGTGGGCTAAATATCATCTTTGTGGAACCCCTGATGTTTCAACTTACTTTCTGATTTTAAATCTATTCTCTAAGAATTAAATAAAAACTAAATACTTGGTAAAACCATTAAATAACAAGCTAACCATTACACTCTTCGCCGATTTACGGCATTTTTCATACAGTTGTTGCACATTCTATAGAATAGTGTTCGCAGTTTTAGCTCTCTTCATATATTTATAGCAAATAAAAAATGTCGGAGTATTTAATCTTTACCGCAAAGTCAAAGGTGCCGACACTTTTTATGTGCCTTAAGTATATCAAGAGAACTATAAATAAACAAGTGACGGCCTTGTCTAACTGCGAGATGAACGAGAGCCGCCAAAGCTTGGTCCATAATTTTATCGCAATTGTGATAGATTTATTGCTGTTCTGATAAACATTAGGGACTATTGCCTAATTAGCCGGTTCTGAAATGTAACAATATTATTATAATATAAATATATAAATTTAATACATTTAAATAATTAATAACTTTTTATTTATTGATCGATTTTGTTCAAAAAAACAACAGTCCCTCCTCTAGCTGACACTGTATTACTTACTGTCCAAATTTTAATACCAGCGGACTTTTCGTTCTTCAGTTATCGTGCTTACAAGAAACGTGACAGACTGACGGACAGACAGACATGCAGGCAGACAGACAGACGGCCTTACAGCCAGACAGATGTTTTGAAAGCTGTTCAAAATTCAATCACCAACACAGTGATATGAAAGTTTTTTTTCTCCACGAGTAATATTACCGGTTTTAGAAAGTGTCGATCGTATGCAGTATACTCTTTGTTTTGTTTCTGCGAAGAATACAATATAATAATTAAATTAATAACTTCGCTCAGTTTTACTTGACGGTCTCAGAAGAAGTATTCTATTGCTTCATAAACACTCACTAAACACACGATTACTATAGTATTTACGACCTCAATTGGAACTAGAGGATCTTACGGGGTATTGTCAATATATCACTTCACATTGAATGAGAGAGCACAGAATTTTACAGATTTATATTCACCACTCCTCGTCTACAGTCCACGTGGACTTCATCCGCCTGTCACATAGAAATATAGGTGGGATTAGATGCTTAGCGAATTTGATTTGCAATCCTCTGCCGACTACCACGAGAATATGACAGCCGAATCATTTGAGAAGTGGGCAAAGGAACAGCTGTTACCAAATATCCCACCAAATTCTGTAATTATTATGCGTCATACCATTCGCGGCAACACAAAAAAATTCCGAAAACCATCACAAGAAAAGGCGATATCATTGAATTTATGAAAGGCAAAAGTTTGGAAATACTAGAAAAAACACAAAGAAGACTTTATTAGAACTGATTGGAAGGCAAAATTTTAAAAGGAACATGCTGTGGAAAACATTTTTGAAGCACACGGTCATACTATTTTACGTCTGCCTCCATATTATTGCGTATTTAACCCCATTGAAATGGTGTGTGCCGATGTAGAAACAAGACTACGTCAATATAATCAATCCCCACAATTAAGTGAGTCTGTCTTAAATAATATAAAGATAATGGTAGACTAAATAGGCAAAAGCGATATATGGAGGAAGTGTGTATCTCATGTGATACAAAAGGAAAATGGATATTCTATATTACCATCTATTTGTCCAATTATTATTAATGTAAATACCGATTTATGTTCTGAAAACTCGGATAGTGACGAATGAAATATTCTTTATTTGAAGTTCACAGACAGAGCTTTTTTAAAATTTGTTTATTTAACGTCGACCTATTTCCGCTACTGAGACCAATTATCGATGCCAGGAAACGAGTTCATCCTTTAAAATTTTGCCGTCTTGTTTTTATAGAATAGTAGAAATGTTTTACCTGCCTAACATCATGATCGTGAGACTGCAAAGTTCATAGTATCATGGCCTAACATTTAATAAAAATACAGTCGCTGCTTTCACCCCTTCAGGAGGATTATATACCATCTATGCAACTCCCGCCTAAGATTACATAACTTTGCGGCTAGAAGATAGAACGAGATGCCGGTCACTAGACAATAGACGTAGCCTTAATATATCACTATTGTGACTTATCAAATAATGCGATAAACATATTTCTTCACTAACCACTTCTATTGAATGAAGGTATTATAGACATCCCCTTCTTTAACAATTAAAAAATAATTATTTAGTATTTAAAGCATTTTTAAATTTCTACAGCCGCCGCCTATGTTCCATAAAGGAGATGCCGACTTTACTCCGAGTTTTCGTTTTTATGCTGTCTAGCCAGGGCAAAATAGGCGGTTTACTCGAAACCAGAGGGATTGTGCATGAAACTACATGTATGATGGCTCATTTTATTCGTTACAGTCTCTAGATCAAAGTTGGAAACAGTTTTTTGAGGGGTCAGTTGATAATTTGTTTATTGCGGAAATATAAACAATAAAAGTGATGTTCGATGAAGCATTATATGAAATAAGGCACTGGCTCCATAAATTGACGTCATTTTTTGATTTCAGTATCATTTCTTATATTTTTGGGGTCACTCGTTCCGATTCTAATGCCAAAAAAAGTACCAATACTAGAGGGCGCCACAGAAAAAGTTAAGTGAAGATGAAAATAATGACAAATGAAATGACACATGAAATAAGGTTTTTTTTTTCGAAATTCTTTGTAATTTTTATATTTCCTTGCCATATTTTACGTTCTCTGGTTCACTCATTCTGATGCTGAAGGCAAAAAATGCGAATCTTAGAGGGCGCCACAGAAGAAATTAACATCAGATGGGAACAATTACCAACATGAAAAAAGCTGCTATCTCCCTAACTCTTGAGGCATTTTTCATGTTATTGTGGAGCGTTCATTTTTTGTTCTAATGGCAAAATAGTGTCAATCATTGAGGGCGCCACAGAAAAGACGGACATCGGGTAAAAATAACGATGACCCCTGATTATATTCTGCAATATTTTCGGATTCTAAAGTAGTGCGTAATATTATCGAGATTTCTCTGTAAATTTCCAAACTCTTCGAAATATTCCAAACTTTTGCCGAACATTCCTGGACTCTTGGTAATTTCACAAACTTGTTCATAAAATTACAAACGTTTGTAATTTTACAAAGAAATTCACAGAGTTCGTAAAATCTTGTCTCATTTTTTTACCGTGTGAGGATGAATGAAAACGCTTATAGCGTACCGAGCATTGCGTTTTCCTTTGGTAAAATAAATAAAATACAGGATATGAAGTTGAGAGCATATAAATATCCCATATCATCGTTATTTTCCCCCGATGTCCGTCTTTTCTGTGGCTTCCTCTATAATTGGCACTATTTTGCCATTGGAACAAAAAATGAACGCTCCACAATAACATGAAAAATGCCTCAAGAGTTAGAGAGATAGCAGCTTTTTTCATGTTGTTAATTGTTTCCATCTGATGTTAGTTTCTTCTGTGGCGCCCTCTACGATTCGCATTTTTTGTCTTCAGCATCAGAATGAGTGAACCAGAGAACGTAAAACATGACAAGGAAATGTAAAAATGACACAGAATTTCGAAAAAAAAACCTTATTTCATGTAATATTCATCTGTCATTATTTTCATCTTCACTTAACTTTTTCTGTGGCGCCCTCTAGTATTGGTACTTTTTTGACATTAGAATCGGAACGAGTGACCCCAAAAATATAATAAATGACACTGAAATCAAAAAATGACGTCAATTTATGGAGCCAGTGCCTTATTTCTTATAATGTTTCATCGAACATCAATTTTATTGTTTATATTTCCACAATAAACAAATTATCAACTGACTCCTCAAAAAACTGTTCCCAACTTTGATCTAGAGACTCTAACGAATAAAATGAGCCATCATACATGTAGTTTTATGCACAATCACTCTGGTTCCGAGTAAAGGCGTTTTTCCGCCTATTTTTCCCTGACTAGTCCCAATTGAGATCATGTATACCATACACAAAATGTGCGTTTATCCAACCTCGTTGGCATCAATTCATGACGATTAAAGTCGGAGCTGCTTTTTTACAGAGAGTTTCGACATGGTCGATCATTTTTCAATTAAATTATGTTCACTAAGTTAATTATAAGGTTTACTTATGTTGTTGCAAACTAAAATTTATATTTTATTATTTATATTTCCCCGAGTGCCTTCATATGCCTATTATAAAAGTATGTTCAATGATGTTCGTCGTACTTTTTTACTGTAGAAAAATATTTCATATATTTTCGTATTGCATTATGTCAATTTAATTAAAAACGAATAAATCAAATTAAGCACTCATAAATTCAGAACGAGTGCTTTCATGAGTTGTAAAATAAATTAATGATATTTAGAATTACTGTGTCTGGTGGACAATTCGTCACATAAAGGGGAAAATAAAACTCATTTTTATTACACACCGTAAAAACGATACCTTAATTTCATTTTACTTATCGTTAATTTTAATTCAGCAACAAAAGTAGGTGTTATTTTATTTAACTCAGGATACTGTCTGAACGAAAATAGATATTACAGGAAGAGACAGTTTGCCTTTAGAAGGTTTCCGAACACATATTTTAAATTAAGTTCCGTAAGGGGTGAAATCGACAAGCTACCCTATGCATACGTACGCAAGTTGAGGCTTAAACAGCAGTTTTATCTTCTTAGCACCTAAACCTAAATTGTAGTCGAGCTTAGAGTCGATTGAATGGGAAAATTGGACCGCTTAGCGCGCGATGAAATGGCCCAATAAGCTGTTAGTGCGTCATACACCCTGGTATTTTGAAGGGAGCCCACCACTTTTTACTTTTAACTCAAACTTACTGAACGGGATAAATCCAAATTACTCCTAATTTACCGGATCTGGCGTCTGGGGTTTTACTTCATTTTGCATCACTTTGATATTTTTAAACTAATATAGTGTTTAGTTTTCATAGGTCTACATTTTAATGTTATAGCATGAATTCTAGAGTATACATATAATATGTTCATTCACGATGTCTTCATGAACGTATCTTGTCCGAAGTCTTATTATAGTTTGATTCTTTTTACTGCTCAGAACGTCTGACAGCAGCAAGGCTATCTACTGCACACGGTCACTAAACGCGAAATAAAATATCACGTTGGCTGTACTATAATATCAATATTGAGTTCAGTTAAAATCGAATATGAAACAAAATCAGACGTACATTTTGCTGACCGTTTTTTAAGGGCGGTTCACTTTTTCAACTACTTCCACATCCACGTAGTGGAGTGGAAAGTACTATAGAGTGGAGAAGTGGAAATGTACTATAATGAGATCTGGAACTCGACTGGTATACATACATATTAGAAGCCAAAGCCTCAGATATTTTTATAATATTTTGCATCTCCCCACCACCACTACTCACATTATTAAAGGAGTTGATAAAATGAAATTGAGATATTAACGAAATTTGTTAGACGTATGTATTATAATGAAATCTGGAACGAGATTATATTTTGAGATGATTCCGTTGAAGGTGGGGGATAATCAGATGTAAATAGGGGAAAGTAAGTAACGCAAGCTGGTAAGAGTACAGAAACTTGGGATTTGGTGTATATACTAGAAAGCAGGGTCTAAGATTCATTTAGAACATTTTTCAATCCCTCCATCAACCTCTTCCATTATTAAATGGGCTCATAAAATTGTATTGAAATTTGGTACGCATACGTATTATTATGACATCTGGAACTAGACTACATTTTGAGATGATTCCGTTGATGTAGTGGGGGGTAAGTAAAGGCAAATAGGAGAAAATGAGTAAAGCAAGCTGGCAGAAGTACAATAACTTGAGATTTGGTATATATATTCGAAGCCAATGCCTCAGATTTCCTTTTCCCTTTCACCCTCCACCACATTCACTCTATTATTAAAGGGGCCGATAAAATAAAATTGAGACATTGGTACACGTATCTAAAGTCGGGTGCAGTTTAAAATTACCGATGTATGAATTAATATTGCACATACGTTTTCACTATCTCTTGCACACAAACTTAAAGCAATAGCCTAAAGACATTGTCAATGTATATCTACCAAGATTTTTTCCCACTTCTTTTGAGACTTAAATGTACACTGAAGAGTGAGAAACATAGTTATAAGCTCAGCGATTCTCAAACTGCGTAATTTGACGACGAATATTATTTATTTCCGTGAACGAAACCACTCTAAATATGAAAAACGTCTTTATATGAAATATTTAGGTTATTTTTATTGGTAAATAGTGGATATTCATCCGTCAAACGAACAATGTCAAACCACTAAGTCTTACAATTTTCTATTAAGTGCATATTATACGTTTTAGAATAAAATGAAAACAGGATCGTGTAGCTCAATCGGTAAGATACTCTAGCAGCAATAAATGTATGGGGTGGTTGCGTGTTCGATCCTCACTGTACTTTTTTTTTTATTTGATTAAGCTCTATTAAAAGTTAACAATTTTCCTTCAAAATTCTTATTTTATTAAACCGCGCCGTGAGTTTTGTTAAAAGCCAAACCCAAAAATGTGTCTTTTATTACTACTAGCGCGTGTTTAGCTCTAATAAAATCGACTTTCTTACTTTTTACTATTTATACACGAATGGTGAAACGTGCGTCGAGTAGATACATTGTTCAAGTGTAGTGTTGTATTGTGTATGAAAACGTGTCGTAAATTGTTCAAGTGCAGTGCTCAAATGTTTTGGTGCTTATGAAAACGTTGTTCTTTCAGAATTGTTTTAATTTACATGTTTTAAAATGATTGCTAATTTTTTTTAATATTTATTTTGTCAACCAGAATTTTTATTTATTTTTATATGAAATATTTTATTTTTACTAACATCGTTTCCCCTACTGATACTACGATCCTATCCTTTTCTGGCAAGAAATGTCAAATATCCATACGTCACCGTATTTCTTGCTGTACTGTAGCAATATTAGTCCTTGATTTATTTTTCTGATCAGTAGTTTTTATTGACTGAATTGGGCAATTCATTTTTATTATCAGTTTCATTTGTGCCCGAACCTATATACCTACAGTGTCCGTCATAAAATTGGCTACATATGGGAAAAATGTATATTATTGAGATTTCTAAAAAATACTGTATTGGGGGTTCGTTTCTTTTTTAAATGCCTTTATTTAACTAAAATACATGAAGTATTTGTCGAAACTAATCAAATATTTGTGAAATAGACACAAGAGTTTATGATTTTGTATATAGTAATTAATGGTAGGGGTAAAATTTGCACTTTTTTATTTTCCTCATATCCGCTTCAAAATTTATATATGGGGTCCTTGTTGTATTCTATATGCACTTTTTCTTCATACAATTTTTCGATATCTTAAAAATTTGACCCATTTTTCGGTACCACCGTCAACTATTTTTTACAGTCCTGCTAAACCGGTGATCACATGACGTGTAATTTTTTGTTGTTAGACATGCATAAACGAACCCCCAATAGAATTTTTTAGAAATGTCAATAATACAATATTTCCCATACGTAGCCAACTTTATGGACACTATATAGTCAGAATTCCACTAAAATGACGAAGTTGCTAAATTAATAATCTTAACAATTTATGATAATATCTTTCCTAATTTTTTATAATTATTTAGCGACATCATTGCTGTTACAGGAGAAGGGAACTGTTTGAGAACGACTGGCATTTCTTATGCATCAAATAAAATCTTAGTTCAGATGTTTTAGCGGCCATGACACAAGTCAGCTTAAACTGTACCCGACTCTGTTGTAAGGACATCTGATTGAGATGATTCCATTAAAGGACGGGGGGGGGGTGTGGAGGTAAATCGGGAAATATGTAGCGCAAGCAAGGAAGAGTCCATAAACTTTATTTTTGGCGTATATGCTAGAAACCAACGCCTCAAATACTTTTATATCATCTGCCTCAAACATTATTAAAATTCTATCACTAATTATTTCCACATACTAGAGTACAAATATAATCAAGATGTATTCCTTAAAGAGACTTGGATGGAAAATCTGGAAGTGGAAGTAGTGATTCCTTGGGCAGCGGTTTTCTTCATTTTCCTCCTCAACTTGTATAAGAAAATCGAAATTTGTGCAAAATAAATTACCGTATATAACGACTATAAATAGAGATACTCTATTTTTATTACCATCATCAGAGCTTTACCAATTTAATATTCAGTTAAAGGACAGTAGATTGCAGTAGTGCGTATTATACACTAAAATATTTGATAAATTAAATAGAATTATTCGATTCATATGAATTTCATATTTTCTTCACTTTAGTTTATTTTCTTGATACTGTGAAATAAAATATGATTCAATTTAATATCTTTAGAAATTATTTCTAATTCCTGCCTTCCTTAGGCCTATACACGTACAAACAATCAATCTCAATACATAAGCAGGGCTGAAAATGTGGTATTAAAATGACATAAATCACGTACGTATCAAATACCTCGCAGTAATTGGACAAATCCTGCAAAATCCCCATAACCCAAATCTGTCTCCTCTGGGGTATATAGCTATTTGCGTTTCTCAGCATCCACCACTGGAGTTCCCCACTACCTTCTCGTACCGCTTTCATATCATTCAATCAAGAAATGTAGCTGGAAATATGGGGTTTGTCTCAGACTTACAAAATTAGGTTTCGCAGCGAAGAACGAAATTGGCTAAAGTGCGATATTTCTCAAAGCCACGCGTATAATGAAACCGTGGGTAACGGCATTTGACTTTAAAATATCTGGATTCTTATACGGTCTTAGCACTCCCTTACCCAATGTTACTACGGGCCGGGACCTTCAATTAAATGCTTATGCTGCAGGTGCCTTTATTGCGGTTTAATATTTTGTCTTTGAGAATTTATTAACTGACGGAAATTTGTATAATAACTTTTTATCGTTTCGGGTGGAATAATTTGTGAAATATTAGTCGAATTAAAATGTTACTCGAAAGCGATAATTTATAGGTGTTAAAAATTAAAATTGGGATAGAATTTTGCAGATAAAAACGAGAAGAAAATAAAATGTGCCAGGAAATGTTATTAAATGGAAAAAATACTTTATACCGCTTTCAAATAAAATTTAGTGATGATTTTATGTTTTTATACAAAACCTACTTCAGCTTGTACAAAGCGCCCTATATTAGGGAATTTTGGCATATTATAGTTGGCATATACAGGGTGTAATTAATTTTATGTCATTAAAAAAACTGGTAATAGGGACCGACTAGACAAACCTATGTGACTTTTTCCCTAAGGGCCCCTTGAAAAAACTGACCTAGGTTTATAATTTGAATGTTAAAGTAGGAACCATTTGAGAACCACCATTTTTCAGGGTCAATGGATGTTGTAGTTCCGAATATTTGAAGTAATAAAAAACTGTAATACCCGACTTGTGTTCCCACCGAAAGAAGTACGGCACTTTGATGGGATTACTTGTCCCGAACTTTTTATACCACTAATTATGAAAGTGTAAATAATTCCTTCTCTTTCGGCACAACGCAAGCATAGCATGGCGGCAGAGGTTTAAATAGGATTTGTTTACATGTGTTTTTTAATTTGTAGCTTTTCTTGTCGTTTATAAGAATTTATAAAATTTAAAAGTGGATTGTTAACATTTATAACATTGTGCTAAAAGCTTAAAAAATTAGTGCTTATTTTATGAAATTGGAAAACGAACAGTTAGACGTCCGAGATACGATAACAGAAAATAGTCACACAATTCGGCACGTCGAACTAAGGACACACGCACTCCGTTCAACACATTTGGTAAATTAGGATCATTTTTTTATGGTTTATGTGCACATCAAAATACGTTGCTGCAATTGTTCTAAAGTGTCAATTGGATCACGATAAACCAGAGATTTAAAATGCCCCCAAAAATAAAAATCCATCGGATTTAAGTCGGGCGATATAGCAGGCCATGGTACTGGTCCTCCACGTCCAATCCATCGTCGAGGAAACTTTCTGTTCAAAAAATTTCGAACAGTCAGACTAAAATGAACTGGCGCACCATTGTGCAAATACCACATTCATGGCGGTGTCCTCTGTCGCTCGCTTTTAACTGCTTTGGCGGCATGCTTTTAGATGTCTCTCGTCGCGGCCTAGTTATCTCTTAGGCTCACCATACTTATTTGCACGAATGTCAGAGTAACATGTGCGACAAGACGCAAGGCAATAAAGCCTACCCCAATATGCCATCAGTTCTCAAACTATGTTATTAAGTATTTTGGAAATATTTGTTTATTTTTTTTCTCCAAAACTACGAACCTTAGACCCCATGTTTTATAAGGTTTTTTTGTTTGTCTTGTCGTTCCCTACCACCAGTTTTTTAAATGACATGAAACTAATTATACCTGTATAAATAAAATATATTTTATATTGCTTGTTAAAATTTTGAAAAAGTAGGAAGGCCGTGGCTATACATATTATGTTTTATAACCTGAACTTAACAATTTTCAGGTTGAAAACACCAACGCCTGAAAAGTATATTCGACGAGCGCTTCGCTAACCATTTCGGCATCACCTGGAGACAATAAGACTAAAATAAATTAAACAGTACATGCTGCATTTGTACCTACCAAATTAATATGATGATTCAACTCAATCCAGTAACCAATAATATGTGCTACTTGGGAAAAGGCCTTTATCGTTACTAGTGCTATTTTCATATTTTGTAATTTCCACGCTTCCAAAGGCACCCAGGTTTTTATTACTTGTCACATTCCTAATTAACCTTAATCTATTGATACCTATCATATGGTTAGCAATGGTGCGTTGACCAACACTATACTGTTCAGTTCTTCTGTTGAAAGAGACTGTATGTTTTCTGAATCTAATTATAATTAAACTTTTTGTTTGTCCAACATATTTCGTAAATCCGTTTGAATCTATGTTATGCTTTGAATTTCATTTGATGAATACCATAAGGGTAATTAGGAATGCAGTAAATAATATACGGCAGGTTGCTATACCATTGTTTTACTATCTGAGAAAACCACTTAGTCCGCTAGACAATTGTGAATTCCGAAATTTAATTATCTATTTCGAGTTACAAAAAATCATATGAATAGCATGGCTTTTCTACAATTTCGCAAAAAATAGATTTACTGCACAATATCTTTAATTTTATTATGTTTCTCATAAGTATTAAAACTTACGAGCGGAAAGTCCTATCGCATTCAGATTTAGATAGTAAGTTAGTTAACTGAGGAAAGAAGCTTATCGTTTTTTTTTAAAGTCGATGAGTAAATGGAAAATGTATTAAACATTTTAACACAGTAAATGTACATACATTTTCGAATTATTAGACGTGCCCTAAGAAGTAACAAAGACTCGTTATATGCTCGTCTTAGTTTTTTTTACTAAACATAAATTAGAGTTGAGCTGACGACGTAAAAATGAATTTGTATTTAATGGTAATAAAGTAATAACAAACTACTAACATACAACATCCATTTAGTAACAAAATTTATCATATCCTTACAATATTAACAAGTTTTACATTTCACTGAGTTTTATTGATAATATACTTTATTTTGGGGGAAAATGTTTGCATTTTGCATGCCTCCAGCGACGACAAAGTCTGTAACCATGGATATGCTAAAAAAAAGAATGGTAAATATATAGTTGGTGATCAGATTACGTCCAACCATACTGAAACCAACGAAAAGTAACTATAGCCAGAGATACTCGCGATATATAGAAGATTTTCATTAGAGGAGTAGTGATAGTGGAAAAATCTGAGGAAATTTCTGGTGTATGGATGAGTAAACTGAATATCTTTTATTACATTAGGTAGATCCGCGAATACCAAATAAATAACTACATTTTACAGGTTTGAAAACGCCGATAGGTTCATTTCTATAAAGATCAGTACTTGCGTTGGGATGCTTTTACATGCCGATGTACAAACATGTATTGTTAATTTACTCCTGGATACCTCCGTGAAGGAAAACGGGAGACCTTGTCGTTGTTAATAAACTAAAATTGAGAGTAAAACGCATACAGTAGTAGGTAGTATGACAACGTCAACATTTGCTGAAGTTATTTACATACATACAAACGATGTAGAAGAATATTTGAAGATAATAACAGCAATAGTGATTACTTTCCTTATCTTGGACGATAAAAGCGACATATTTGCTGGGTAGAATGAGAAGAAAACTTTAATGTACTATACAGATAGATCGCGTAAGGCCGTTGACTGGTCACATAGGAGTGCAGAAATGTTTCATTTTAAAAATAGACTTCTAGGTGGAGGCCTTTATTAAAGTAGGACTGACAGTCGAAAAAAAAAGGAGAAAATAGTACAAGGCAAATATGTTATTTTATTTATACTTTTGCAGTTCGGTAGCTTTTAGTTCACACTTGTAGAAAAATCAACACAATATCACCTATTTCTGTGATACATTCGGTAGATTAGGACGAGAAAATGCTTGCGTCGAAAGATGAGTTCCTTTGGAAGCAAGGACATCGAGGTCTTCATTAAAATGTTGAGACAATTTGAAGATACGGTAGATGAACTAAACGGTTGAGGGGACTGCGGTGGATAGGTTACAGGCGTTTCCTCTCTTGCAAGAAGGAACAATTCTAGGGCAAGTTTGCATCGCTATTTGTTATAGACAAGTAGTGAACGTGTGGATACTTCTACTTTCTAAAATTCTAAACATAAAGTATTAATAGAATTAATAAATATTTTAGACCTTTAAGGCACCTCAGAATTTATGAAATAGTTTGTGGATAATCTACCACTGCTTTACTTCAAAGGCTGTTTAGAAAATGATTCTACTTATTGTTAGGAACAATATTATTATATAGGGTTGTGAAAAAGTTTTGACTTGATTCCATGAATTACGTTTAATTTGTTCAAACGCTTTTGACAAAACTAGCGCTGCAACCACATTGATCTATATTTTCTAATATGTGTTGTCTACTTTCATGAATCGGCGTACAAATTGCCTGTGTCAGAGCTGGGGCTCGAACCCAGAATAGAATAGACAGTCTGACCAAACATGCCTGCCACTCATACGCTTAAACCGGCTGAGCTACCATGCCGGGTTTCAAGACCAACGGCAACGAGGATTGAAGGAAGAGTCTCTTAAGTCATTCAAGAAGTACAGTATGCCCTACTTGATTAAAAATCCTTCTTCTAATGAACTGTACAAAAATACCAGGCGGCGAAATAGAACTCAATTCACAAGAATTGCAACATATTATAGCGACACCATATGCATTCCTCTATAAAGTACGTAACACATATGGCGTATGATGCGAGCATACGAGCAATATATGACATATTGGATGTAGACAGTGATATATAGTTTATTACACGAAAAATCTGCATTTAAGCAGTATTCCGTGTTACAACTCCTATTTTATAACTTAGTGCGTGTTAACAGACGGTATATTGGTTTCAGTAAAATCTTTAAGGAAAACGATAAAGTGAATAAAAAGCAATATAGATTTAGATTTGATTTATGTGAGACGAGAACGCCAGGGAATTTTATTCTCGCCATACTTTACTAATGTTTCAAAGTCTAAATCGACAAAATATTGAAATTTCATGAGAACAGAGTTTAGAATTTTATTTTAAAATGTGTAATTGCCTGTGAGTAATAGGCAATTTATTGGTTTATGTATATTTCTTTACTTAGTTTCGTACTGCATTGATATTTACTGTGTAGGTTTTAGGTTATGATTGTTATCTCTTTCTTATTTAGTTATTATTTAAGTTATCAATTAGTTCAAAATAATTATAGTTAATATAATTTGCTGAACAGCTTTCTGAGAAGTGTATACAGTGGACAATTAGTAAGGATACATTCTTTGGACCAAAATATAAAGACATAACCCCAAACATGTTTTAGTAAATTGGAAAAAGATACACAGTGTCAAAGTTATATTTTTTTTTCTTCTTCTTGCAATTTCTCATAACCGATCTTCTCCAAATTTGGTAAGGAAACATATTTTATGCTAATAAACAATAATTTACGTATCACATCATGCGAGGCCGTGGAAGGCACCTCATGAGCTATACCTGATGATGAACATATTTTTTTTTACAAAACGTTGTGGCACTTTTGACTAGAAAATCTTCTGCAGGAGTCATTTCTACGCAAAAAGGTACACTTGATAGAGCTTTATATTTCGAACCGTTTTCGAGAAAACTACTGCAAAAGATTTCAAGAAAATAAACATAGTTTCTATACATTCTTTTTTATAAATTATAATAATTATCTTTATTTGCCCAACAGGATAACCCCAATTACAGGACAAAGTATATAAATAATCTTTAAAAAAAACGCTAAGGAATCACTACTTCCACATCCAGACTTTCCTTCCAAGTCTCTTTAAAGGTAAACTGCTTGACTATACTTGCACCTTAGTACGCGAAAATAATTGGCCATAGAATTTTAATAATATTAGGGGCAGATGTCATAAGAAAATTTACAGAAGTTGTAATTTACCAAGCTTCGTTAATACGTTGAAAAAAACGTTGAAAATTAACTTTCCAGCCTGACATATTTACAAAATCTGCAAAATGCACAAGGGATAGAAATAAAGGAAAGTTAAATATTGCATTAACAGTAATACTATTAATACCTACTAAACAATAAAATGGATTTCGTCAAAATGCGTGAATGTTAATCTAGGTAGCAAAATTTTTCAGGCACACAAGTTTTACAAAAACGACGCTAGGTGTCTGAATCTAGGATTCAAAAGTTATCAAATACACAAGTTTTATAAAAATGGCGCTAGGCGTCGGTCAGCGTCGAGACGTAAAAATGCTAGAATAAGAATCTAGGTATCAGAATTTATTAAACGCACGAGTTTTACAACAACGACGCTAGGCGTCGGTCGGCGTCGAGACATAAAAATGCAATAACATATATTTAGATATCAAAGTTTATCAAATACATAAGTTTTACAAAAACGACGCTGGGCGTCGGTCAGCATCGGGACATAAGAATAAAAGAATATGACTCTAGGTATCAAAATTTTTCAAATTCAAAATCAAATTTTGATCTTTCAAAAAGTATGCGATGTAACAGCAACGAACGCTTTCGTCTCCAAAAAAAAACAACTGAATTTCTAAGCGTTACACAAATTGCTACTGGAACGTATTACCGTTACACCTTCGATTTGCAAAACATTTCCAATGTTAAAAATTAATGCATTGGTTTCTAGCACATATGCCAGAAATGAAGTTCTGGACTCTTAGTAGCTTGCTCTACTGATTTTTCCCAATTACGCCACCCCCTCTTCACCCCTTCAGTAAAAAATACATACGTGTACCCAATTTCTAGTGAATATCTCAAGTCCATTTCATCAACCCCTTTATTAATGTAGTGGTGGTGGTGTGGGGTTGAAAAATATTATAAAGAAATCTCAGAGCTTGGCTTCTATTGTAGGTATGCACCAAACCTCAAGTATTTGTACTCTACACGGCTTCCTTTACTCATTTTCCCCTATTTACGTAGACTTACACCCACACCCCTTCAACGGAATCATCTCAAAATATAAGATAGTTATAATACATATGTGTACCAAATTTCAAGTGAATATTTCAATTTTTTTTATCAACCTCTTTAATAATGGAGTAGAGGTGGTGGGGGGTTGAAAAATATTATAAAAAAATCTGAGTCCTTAGTTTCAAGTACATACACTGAATATCAAGTTTCTGTACTCTTATCAGCTTGCTTTAATTATTTCCCCTATCTTAACCCTCAACCCTTCAACGGAATCATCCAAAAATATAATCTAGTTCCAGATACTAGATTATATATTATAATATACACGTATACCAAATTTCAAGTGATATCTCAATTTTATTTTATCAACCCCTTTAATAATGGAGTAGGGGTGGTGGAGGGTTGAAAAATATTATAAAAAAATCTGAGGCCTCGGCTTCTAGTACATACACCGAATTTCAAGTGTCTGTACTCTCATCAGCTTGCTTTACTTATTTTTTCCTCTTTCCCCATTTAACCCTCAACCCTCCAACGGAATAATCCCAAAATATAATTTAGTTCTTGATGTCATTATAATATATATGTATACCAATTTCAAGTGAATATCTCAATTTTATTTTATCAGCTCCTTTAACAATGGAGTAGAGTGGGGCGGTGGGGGGATGGAAAATATAAAAAATTGTGAGGCCTTGGCTTGTAGTGCATACACCAAATTTCAAGTTTCTGTACTCTTACAGCCTGCTTACACCGGATATGTTCAAAATATAATCCAGTTTCAGATTTCGTTACAATATATACGTGTACAAAATTTCAAGTCAATATCTTAAACCGTTCCGGAGAAAACGTGCGGACAAAAAAGTTACAGACAGACAGACAGACCGACAGATAGACCTACAGAAAAATTTTGTTTCGCTCAAATTTAAAATCTCGACGTTTCATGACATTCTAAACCTACTTCAAGAAAAAAAATATATATATATTTTTTTTACGATTACTATACTTCCAGTCCACTACGTGGATGTGGAAGTAATAAGTCTAAGACTTATTACATATAATACTATAAATATAAAGTGTTAAGTATTATAAAAATATAGATACAGATAAAAATATAAATAAAAAAATATACAAATGATTCTTTTTTAAACTGTATTTTAAAAACTCAATTAATAAATGACTCATGGCCGTATATAAAAACAGTATTTTTGTACATGTATTGATATCACAGAAATTGCTTATTTTACTAACTTTGTGACACATGTTTGTAATAGGTAACTTCAAGTGTACATTGTTCTTGATTTATTGCAATAGAAAATGCTTTTTTGCCTGGATCCTAGTCTAGGTACCTACCAGGAAATTGATTTGTGCAAAAATCTGAAGACAGTAATTTTCCTATGTAACAGTTTATATATGAATGACACAGCTAAACAGCTGCATCTTAGTACCAGACTGTGAAAATTAAATCCATTAGTAGAACGGTATACTCAATAGCTCTAACAGGATAAGTGCTATCAATTTTAAAAGCTGGACATTTTAAAAACTTTCACTGAATTTTATCTATAGCATTTTTTGATAATTGTAGCATGGATTCCAGATTATGAAACCATATTCAAATTTGTATCAGAAAACTGAATAATATAAAATTTTTAGTGCATGTAAATTGTTGAAATTCTTACAATTCCTCATTATGAAACCAAGCATTTTTATAGTTGATAAAAACATTATTATGAAATCTTTAGTACCTGTGCATATGGGATAAAATAGTGCCATAATCATAAACAAAGCTAGTTTTTCAATTAGTGAATGTTAAAAGTTTGCATTTATTAATATTCAAGTGAAGTTTATTTAATACGCACTAGTCTTGTAATTTATTAATATCACCCTGCTAGCTAGTCATCTTCAGAGTTTATACTACTAAATATGTTGAGATCATCCGCAAAAAGTAGTTTATTACAGTTAATCCGGCAATACTAATAACACAAATCGTTTATAAAGAGTAAGAATGATAGAGGTCCAAGATTGGAGCTTTGTGGAACATCAGAAATGGTTAGGAAAACCTCAGATCATCTATAGCCATTATACGAGACATATTGTATCTGTCTGATAAATAAGATTGAAAAATAATATGAGACGCGTGCTAAACCAAAAATTTTGTAATTTATTTAACAATAAAGCATGACTAATTTTGTCGAGAGCCTTCGACCTGTCCAAGGACAAATTGTATTCATTGAAAAAATTACACAATATAAATAAAAACTAAAGAGTGAAACTACTCAAACTCACTGACCTTCTTATGAACTATTTGCTGTAACTTAGAGTAAATTTTCGATGTGGCCTCCATCTACTTCTAAGCAACTTTGGCACTCTGTATCTTTTTTCACAGCAACAATTTACTAGAGCGTGTTTGATTGTATCCACATATCTTGGTCCAAAAGATGTACCCTTATTACACAGGCACACACAAAAAACATGCCGAGTACAAGAAGGCAGACCTATGTGTTCCCACGGATTTTGACCTGCCGAACACGTATCCGGTGTCCGTTTTGCCCGATTGGCTCTTCCATTACCTAACCTCCAAAAGCACTGTAAGAATTCTAAAGAAAATGTTAAGTGTAGCTAAAAATCTGAAAAAATTCGGGGGAGTATGGCGAGAAAATCGAATGGCACTAACTAGAAGTCTATAGCTTTTTGGTTTCCGAGATAGAGCCTCGAGAAGTGCGGAGAAAAATAGATTTCTATCTTCCGATGACTTTGAGCTGCTCTATCTTGGAGGCGAAGGGCCGTAGGGATGTCTGATTTGCGCCATTCGATTTCTCTCGCCATCCTACGTACCCCTGATTTTGTTCAAATGTTTAGTTACACCTTCACTTTTTGGTGTATTCTTACGGTGTTCTTTGAGATTAGGAAAAATGCAGGAGCCAATCGGGCAAAACGGACATCATGTTTGTGCTCAGCATGTCAAAATCCATGGGAATACATAGATCTGCCTTCTTGAACTTGATATTTCTTTTTTGTGTGCCTGTGATTAGTCGAAGTAGTGATAAACAGAAATCGTCAATGACATGTATCGAATATGCAACAAGCACAAAATGTTTCACACTTTCCTGAGATCTGTACGAAACCAAGGACGCCTAGGGCATCACTATCCTATTTGCATGGACGGAGCCAACAAACCAAAATAAATAATACCAAGTCTGAAAAACTTTTAAATAATAACGGAGTACCACAAGGCAGCGTACTAGGGCCTATGCTTTTCACGCTATTTATTAACGATATACTTTTAATCGATTCGCAAGAATGCAAAATACATCTCTTTGCAGATGATACTATCATATATTTATCTGGATCTGATCTAAAGCAAGTTATTCAAAAAATTAACAAGACATTGGAAATAATTAACGAATGGTTTACAACGAACGGGCTAGTGGTAAATGCTAACAAGTCAAAATATATGATATTAGGATCTAATAAATATCTAAATCAGAACGTCGATGATACTTGTGTTAAATATAACGGAGAACACCTTGAAAAGGTAATAACTATGAAATATCTGGGGATTATCATAGACTGTAAATTAACATTTAACGACCATATAAATTACACAAGCAAAAAAATATCAAAAAAACTTGGATTCGCCTATCGTGTAAGTAAACATTTAACTTCATCTACCAAGAAAACAATTTATAACATAATAATAAAGCCACATTTGGAGTATTGTTCCAGTATATTGTATATGTGTAATGATACCCATATATCTAAACTGCAGCTACTTCAAAATAGGTGTATGCGATTTATTTTAAAATGTAATATATATACTAATATAAAAACAATGCAATGTACACTAAACTGGTTCTCGGTAAAAGATAATATAAAGTACAAGACACTGATATTCTTATATAAACTGCACAATAATTTAGTACCAACATATTTGTCATCAAATATTCAACATCGTGGGGATATTCATAATTATAACACAAGGCAAAGAAATCATATAAACATTAATTTTTCAAACTTAATGAAAACAAAATCCTCCATATACGACAACGGAGCGGCAGAATTTAATAAATTACCTGAATTTATAAAACAAGCAAAGAATGTCTTTCTGTTTAAAAAACATTTGTATAAATTCATGAATAAATAATTCTAGTTTACTTTATGCATTAGGCTGATTGTTAAATATTAAGTTAATTATAATTAATCCACAAATATTATATCTTAAACTAAATAATGAAATGTATTTCTTTTTTGTAATACGTAATAACTGTAAATGTATTTTTAAGTAAGTATACTACATCTGTGTTTAATAGCTGTTTGTGCTAAAAAAAATAAAGATTGTTATTATTATTAACACTAGTCTTCAATTTTCCATCCGACTCAAAGTTGATATAGAATGAGAATTAATTAATATTAATATATTAATTATCTAATTAGTGAAACTGATAATTGATTATCTTATTGTTATTCAGAATTCGTCATTGTGCCAAGTTTCAAGGCTTTAGGTAAGCAAAAAGGGGGTGAAGAATGGATTAAAAGTTTTGACAAACAAGCAATCAGATAAAGACACTGGTGGAAAAGTTAAGTTAAATAAATCACAAATTAAACAAAAATTAAAAAGTTAAACAAAAGCATGTAAAACCTAATAGCACGCGAAACTGGAAAACCATATTCAAACTCATGAATTAGTAATTCCATATTTTCCTTAAACTCTCTTAATTTAAATATAAGACTATTAATTATGATTATTTTTACCACAACCTTTACCCCAATTAAAAAAATTTAAACTCCCATTAAATCGGTTCCTATTACTAATTTATAACATAATTTAAAATAAATTATCAGTAGTCTAAGTACTTATTACAGCATCGAACCATAAAATCTCAATTTATGGCGCTCTTTGCTCCTTGTAAAGGCACTATCAGTTTTAATACGTTATACGGCTTCCGGTTTGAAAGATAATTTAAATTCATTCCGGCTACCTAGGATGAATTCAGCAGTATTGTGATAAAAAGTAGCTTATATTCTTTCTCTGTTTCCATTTTAAAGTGTCCCACTGAAAAATCCCATTTGCTTCTAGTGCTTAATTTAAAGGATATAAGCATGCTTTTCACAAAGCTAATCTTCTTAGTACTTGGTATATTCTCTCCCTTGAAAACGTATAAAGGGGTTCGTCAGTTTAACCCCATATTGGCATTTGTTTCTGGAATTATAGGTTTAAAAGGGCGCGTTGCGGAAATGCATGGATTCATTTTAAATAAAGAAATATATCGACCAACGTACTTCATCATTATGCCTGGAAAGGTCTAGACCCTTCGATGTGACGTTGCCTCTGAAGTAGTTTCTACAAATACCAAAACATTTAAATTTTACACTTAATTAATTATGCTTGACGCTCCTTTCGCTAACCACGTTGTCATCATCAGAAGATGAAAAATTATGTATTAATAATCTTCTGATGATGCCAATGTGGTTGGTGAAACGCGCATCGATTGTCAGTATTCGAGTGTAGTATTCATGTGTTTTGGTATTTGTGGAAATTTCTCCAAAGGCGTCTTCACTGGGTATCCAGAACACTGTTCCTTTTATTTCCCTCGCATACCGAAGGGAGGCATTGTATTCGAGAAAAAATCGCCCTTCAAGATTTTTTTGGATTTACACGTTTCAGAGCACGTAGATTATGAAAATACAGGTTTTTCAATTCCGTCAGTCTGTCTGTCTGTCTGTCTATCTGTCTGTTGGTGCATTATCTAAAAAACTACTTGACAAATAATAGTCAAATTTGGTAGGTTGCTGACACTACTACCAGCGAAGAAATTGTTGAACTTTCACTGGAAAATATACAGGGTGGACCGCCTAAAGGGAATAAATAATGAAAAAAAATTCTTTTTGCTTAAATACAAAATTTTCACGTTTCATGACATTCTAAATCTATTTCAGAAAAATTTTTTTTTTTAACTTTTTGAAAAATTTTTTACCAGTAGAGAAAAGATTTTTTTTTGGTCAAATTTAAAATTTCCACGTTTCATGACATTCTAAATTTACGTCATAAAAAAAAATTTTCAAAATGAAAAATTTGAAAATTTTGTAAAAAATTTTTTTTTTAAATATTTTAAAATATATTTTTACTGCTTATAGAATAAACATATGATGAAACATTTTTCCTGTTCTAATTTAAAATTTCCGCATTTCATGACATTTTAGACTTGTTTCAGAAAAAAAAAATAAAAGCAAAATTTCTTGAAAATTTTTTTACTGCTATACCAAGAATAAATGGTAAAAGAAAATTTCGTTCTACTCAAATTTAAAATTTCCACGTTTCATGACATTCCTCACCTATTTCCGAAAAAAACATGTCTTCAAAACTTTTTGAAAATTTTTTTAACAGTAGAAAGATGGGAAACTTTTTTTGCTCAAATTTAAATTTTCCACGTTTAATGACATTCTAAACCTATTTCATAAAAAAAATTGTTTTTAGTGAAAATCTCACGACGCGACGATTGTATCATGTGGGTAGGATCTATGAATTTTTTCGTTTTCTTGTGTTGGTATTTTAATTATTACAAGATGTTGAAGGGTTGTAGGACAATTTCTTAAATTCTTCCAAATACGCTACAGAATAATATATAATCCGTAAAAAATTCATACAATATAAAATCTGAGTAATAACAGAGTTATTTTATCTTTTAAATATTTCTCAAAGTTTAATTTGAGCCCTATAGGATTTATTTTGCTCTTTCCCTTGGCCCGCTATCTACCATGCAAAAACAGGCGACTGTTAGACCTTTTTGCGGTCACTCTTTGTAAAGGTATTTACGCAAGCCTTTCATATTTGGCACATTTTATTTAATATTGAATTTCTGGTATGATCTTTCTTATAACAATTATAACAAAGAAAATATGCCCATTATGAACAGTACAACTGTTATAATGGGGTTTGATAGTTATAACACGAGTATTTGCTTACATATTTCAGTTGATTGTGAACTTTAGAAAAAGCCGCACCGAAGAGACATAGATGTCGAAACACGTGTCTGTGGATGTTCTAAAGTTTTGTGTTACTGCTATATCGGTATGTGCTTTTGTTTTGATTATCTTTGGGTTTCATTGAGCAGGATAATTTAAATTAAAAATAACATTATGATAACAGTTGTACTGTTCATAATGGGCATATTTTCTTTGTTATAATTGTTATAAGAAAGATATATGTTTTAAACTTATTTGTGATAAGTATTTTGTAAAAGTTTGAATAATTACTAGTATTTTCTGGTAATATATTTTCATTTGTTTCTATTGTTATAGAGCTTTTACAGTTCCAGGAAGTTGCATTTGCATATAATTATATTGATAATTATCCCTTTACGGGGAATTTCCTATAATCTAATTTTAATTTTTAATATCCTGTTCTGGTAATCCTTTGATAGTTATAACACGAGTATTTGCTTACATATTTCAGTTGATTGTGAACTTTAGAAAAAGCCGCACCGAAGAGACATAGATGTCGAAACACGTGTCTGTGGATGTTCTAAAGTTTTGTGTTACTGCTATATCGGTAAGTGCTTTTGTTTTGATTATCTTTGGGTTTCATTGAGCAGGATAATTTAAATTAAAAATAACATTATGATAACAGTTGTACTGTTCATAATGGGCATATTTTCTTTGTTATAATTGTCATAAGAAAGATATATGTTTTAAACTTATTTGTGATAAGTATTTTGTAAAAGTTTGAATAATTACTAGTATTTTCTGGTAATATATTTTCATTTGTTTCTATCACTCTGTATATTTTTTTGACCAAAAGTTATCCGGTCTTCTTTATAGTAATACCTTCCGATTACTATTCTCATGTGTGGTTTCGTAATTTATATTTTTTTAGAGTGACCGCCCTATATAAATAAAGAGGGAAGTTCTGTGTAAATACCTTTACCGATTTTTTAATACTGCATTGGCATGTTGTAAAATAAACTTTAACCCGCGCTTTTACTTTTCGTTATAACTGGATAGTAATTTTACTAGCAAGAGAAAATGAGGGAGGTAAACAATGCGAGGGGGCATGGACTGTTTTAGTGCTTCGATCCAGAATTAAAAAAAAATGTTAGAGGTGTTTCAAAATCTTATGAGCTTTGACAATTTGACAATGCAATTTCGGTGATCGTCTCAATTACACAACTTTTTAAAAACATCAGCTTTATTTTTTGCACTTCATCCCGAGCTGTCGTTGTTTACAGATCTCCGTTACAACGCCCCTTTGATTCGTTCTATTAAATTTATGTGGTAGAGTCAATGTTTTCAAAATGTACTTATGCGGAATAAACTCTGCCTTTTGCGCATCTCGCGGCTCATAAGGTTCTGAAAATACTCTAAAAGGTGTAAACCTCGCAAGTTGTTTCATATAACAGGTGCTACGTGTCTAAAATTAGTTCATTGGTCAAATTTTGTCATAAGCAGGTTTCATCAAAACCGTTAACCCTAGAAAAAAAATCGGTAAAGGTATTTACACAGAACCCTCTTTATTTATATAGGGTGGCCACACTAAAAATTATTAATTAAGAAACGATAAAAATTATTTATCCAGAAGAACTCAACAGGTGAAATTGTATTGCTCGGAAAAACCACTGATATCTCAGGATAGCTTTGTCATATCATGGGTGACCCAAGGGACAATTTTGGCCTTATACTGTTTGTGCTTTTTATGTTTGATCTAGCCAGCCGTTCAGTAGTAAGTAAATACGTAGAGATGAGGGCTGTTTTAAGTGTCTATGGGAAAAAGAAGAGTGACGTTTTGTTCTGCTACCCAAGTGAAAGGGCAAAGCGGGAAATCCGGCTTGGTACGGGCGAAGGAAAGATGGCTTTCCTATTAAGAATTGAAAAACAAAGAATTTTCAAAAATGATGAGATCGCCAAGTCTACGCGTATAGTAACGTATCGCCTGGCCACGCCACATTTTCGCGAGGGGGAGGTTTGTAATTATTTTTAAGATACTAAACTTGCGAATAAAATTTTGGTTCATTGCAGATCCATTATTGTATTCTTGAACTTTCGATTTATTAAATAAATAAAATGCGGAACAAACCCATTCCGGAGCACATCAAAAGTTTGTCTACACAAGGATTAGAGAAAAATGCTAAACAAATATGCATATTTAATGATAGAGTGTACAGAGCTTTGCTCTGCTGGAAGCGCTTCCAGGTCCTGCTAGCAGGAAAATATTCCGCTTATAAAGTTATCCTGCATATAGGACTTGACGTACTACCAGCAGTACAAGCAGCAAAATATGAGTAAAATATATATTGTCATTAACCTTCGTAAATCGAAGACCTGCTGACAGGACTCACTTTAATCGTAAATTGTGCTGCCAGAAATACAGCGCCTTAAACAGAAAGGTATCTTAGTTGTGTAATAAATAAATTCTAGAGCATGTTGTAAATGATATAAATAAATAATAAGTTATAACATAACCCATCGATGTTCTTTCAATCTTGCATTGATACTTTGAACAATTAGGTACATATCTTCAGATGGGAAAAAAGCTAGCCAAGAATCCATCTTAGTCATATTCTGAATATTATGGTCATGCAATTAGGACTTACATTGAGCATCTTTGAAAGTATTTATGGTAACTGTTTCTCCAAAAGTCCAAGTAGTATCATGGACCGTTACCGTATTAACATTGGTAATGTGATTATCAAAAACCGATTCTTCATTTACTGGGGTTTCAGTATTTTCTGACTCAGTCGGAGAAATTTCGCCATCAAAGTCATCCGAATCGGAGTCCAACGAAGAAGACGAAGTGGTTGGATGTTATCCAGAAGAACAATCTTCTCTTGGAGCTTCATCCGTCAGTCTACGTTTATAGGTTACAGACAAATCTTTCACTACAATGTCCCAATCGACACTTGCCAGGTTCTTTGATTTGCATTTTTTTTTTATTACTCTGAAACATCTGGCGGTATTTCACTCTTCGCCAAATTACGACATACTCCACGAAGGATTATTTTTCGGATAAAAAATCGTTGCCAGCGTGGGAATACTCGTGCCTGGCTTCATCATTTAAGAGTAGTTGACTGACAAGTTCAAGAACGCATAAATTTGGAACTAATAAAGATAGCGCCTTCGGTCAAAGATGCGCTTTCAAAGCATTTCATTGACCTCTGGCAAATGTACAAATTTGTCCTACAGGTAGGTCTCATAATCCTTTTATTTAACGATTTTCAGCGTACTCAAATGAGTTGTTTTCGTATTGCCGGCAGGAATATGTACGCTTTATCATAAATATTAAATCTTTTTACCTTTGTTTTGTATTTCTACTTATTTTTTGTTATATTACTTATCTTGTGCTTATCTCTTACTTTCTGTACTTAATGTAATTTTTTTCTGAGTTTCTGGTTGGGAATAATACCAGCAGGTTATGTAGAGCTCATTTATTATTATTATTATATTATATAGGATAACAATAATCGGAGTATAATTATCACTATTGCTACAAAGAAAATCCGATAAATTTGGTTAAAAAAATATACAGATTGGTCATCCGACAGAGAAAATAAATAATAAATAAAAGCTGTCAAAAGTTGCGTAAGTACCTTTGCAAATTTCCGCCATAGTTAAATTATTCCTTAGGATGACCACCCTGTATATTTTTTAATAAAAGTGTAATGGGTGTCTTAACTGTATCGTTATTAGTTAATAAGATTCGGCTAATCAATTTTTTTATGTTTTATCCCACTCTCTTTAATGGCCTCCCATGTAATTTCTGTAAAGTAAACGAAAACATTCGAATTTTGAAGTGTTAACAAGAGAATCCTCATATCCCTGTGTACCAATCTTACATAAATCTGCAGATGATTTGCAATTATAGTGATTTTATTGAATACGCCATTTTGAATTTATAAGTTTTGACATTAGCTTCAGTATCAGTTATTTCGAATATATCTAAATTCTAGAACAGATTTTTTGTTTTCGGTTTTTGCTTATTTTATACCAGATGTAGCTCCATGTCTAGTGAGCCATAGTCTACTGTTTGCAAAATATTTCATAAAAATGGCATACTCTCCAGAGTAATGAATAAAGAACTTCCTTCCTTTTAACTGTTTTTAAAGTCGATCAAAAATTGAATTTAATGATTCGGTGGCTGCCACTTTACAAAACCAAAATAAATTTCATATTATCACATAAATTTTATATTGTGGTATGGACATGTCCCACAACACACCGCTGGGGACGTGTCCATATTCAATACTGCGGTTTAGTAGTGGCATATCTTACAAGCATCGCGAATCGGTTTGACACAAGAGTTACGGCTGTGCCATATGACGCTGTTAAAGGGTGTTAATTGGCTTCAGGCGAACCAAAATTATCAGATGGCGTCGACAGCAAATGCCAACAGGATATCTTACTTACAATACAAACCATGCTTTATTTCCATGTGTATGTGTTAAATGTGTACTGCATACAAATATTACTCGAGTTGTTTGCTTTGAGATATTTGTGTATGATTTATGCATGTACATGTGGTTAATCACAAAACAAATATTTCATAACTAATTGTTGCTAATTAACTGAAAATATACCAAGAATGTATCAGTTTTGACAAGAGAGCATGCTAAA
Source organism: Stenurella melanura (assembly GCA_963583905.1). Taxonomy (NCBI): domain Eukaryota; kingdom Metazoa; phylum Arthropoda; class Insecta; order Coleoptera; family Cerambycidae; genus Stenurella; species Stenurella melanura. The sequence goes on along the minus strand of OY757309.1, from coordinate 234,010,766 downwards.
ATGTCATAGTAATTTATGAACTATCCTTACGTAGAATTGCGTTTTAAATCTTAAATAAAGAAGTCACAGAAGTGAAGAAGTTGCACTGCAAGTTCTCACAAATTATTTTATGAGAAAAATGGATATATGAATAAAACATGATATCACACAAGAATTTGAAAAGATTTAATTAAAATAAATTTAGAATAAATAAAAATATCAGTTCACAAATTGCCACCTGTCAATAAAAACTTCCATACTGACAGACAGACATAACTTTTTTCGCTCAAAATCTCCATGTGTTATGACATTCTAAAAGAATTTCAACAAACAAAAATGTTTGAAATTTTTTTTACGATTACTATAAATACTTCCACTCCACTACGTGGACGTGGAAGTGAACATGAGTAATTTCATACTGCAATTCAAGTTTTATTTTGATCTGGTGCTTATAATAATAATAATAATAATAATACCTTTATTTTCCTTTCAGACAGTACAATCATGTATAGGAATCGTCACAATTTAGCATGCAATTATGCTACAAGAAATTCATCTAAAGTATAAAAACAATTGTTTAATAAATATAGTCTTAATTTTAGTTTAAAACTATTCACATTTTTTGCCTGTTTGATGTCGTTAGATAAACAATTAAACAGTTTCAGACCTAGACAGTTGGGTGCATTTATCGATATATTATATTTATAATAAGGAACCTGAAATTCTTCTTTTTGTATTGTGTTTCTAGCATGAAACTTTGTACTCGTCCTAAATTTAGCCTGATTACTGTAAACATATACACACAATTCACAGATTAAGATACTAACAAGGGTTAAAACTTTATTTTTTCTAAAAACATCTCTGCAAGAACAGGTACTGGAAATCCCTACCATGTTTATTAAAATTCGTTTCTGTACAATAAAAACATCCGCTGATAAGGTGGAGTTTCCCCAAAAGGCAACGCCATACCTTAGTCTGGACGCGACCTGTGCGTGATAAAAATTTAATAGTTGATCTTTTGATCGAATGGCTTTTAAACTTCTCATCAAATACGAGATCGAATTCAATTTTGATATTAACTGCTCACAGTGTACCTTCCAGTTGAGACACTTATCTAATGTTATTCCCAGGAATTTAACATTTTTACTGTTTGACAGACTGTTGTCATTAATTTTAATGTCTAAATCCATGCAACTTTTTTGTCGGTTGTGAAATCTTATATATTGGGTCTTATCAGCATTTAAGAATTGTTTATAAAAACAGTACCAGTTATAAAATTCATTTAAGGAAGTGTTGCATTTATGCTCCAATAAATTATCTAATCTATCAGATATCAGCAGAGACTGGTCATCCGCATACATTATCAAGTTGGCGTCCGATGTCAAAGTATCAAGTTCGTTGGTATAAAGTAAAAACAGAATCGGCCCCAGAACAGAGCCCTGAGGGACTCATAGATTATTTACCTTGTGTCCTGAGCTGACACTACCGACATTTCCATCGGAGGAGTATGTTACGGATACATACAGTTGTCTATTTTTCAGGAAAGAGGCTATCCAATCCCAAGCTCCACCACGAATACCATAGGCATAAAGTTTTATTAATAATTTGTCATGATCGACACAGTCAAATGCCCTGCTGAGATCACAGAATATCCCAACAGGGCACTCACCAGCCTCGATATAGTCAATGAGCCTCTCGAAGAAAGCATACATAGCAGTGTGTGTGGATAATTAGAACGAAAACCATGTTGATTTTCCGTCAAAATATTACTATTTTCACAAAAGTTCATAGGCCGATGTAAGAAAGCATATTCAAACATTTTTGAGATACCCGATGGGATAGTTACAGGTCTATAATTTTCAACCATATTTGGCTCATGCTTTTTATATATAGGTACAACTTTACCTATTTTTAGGCTACTTGGAAATTTTCCAGATATAAATGATAGGTTTACTAAAAAAGTAATAGGTTGTATGATTACACCAATAATTTTCTTTACGATAAAGGAGGGAATCTCATCAGGTCCGGCTGAGCGTTTATTCTTTAATGTTCATTTTAGTAAATTGTACAGCTCTTCTTCTACAAAGGGTTCCAAAAAGATCGATTTGTTATGGTAAGGTACATCTCTAATAGGAGCGTTATTTGGCGGTACATTATTGACAATATCTAAAGGTGCTTCTAATGCTTATATGCAAGTATATGTTGGTAAAACCTAAATAATCAACATTTTGATTCATTACTTCATAAATAATGTCTGTTGTAAGATATACCAGACGAATCGTCACTTCCTAAAAATCTCCTGTGAAAATAATTTAGTAATTTTATTAATTGTTATAAAAGAGTTATTGGCGAACGTCTGGTGATTAAAGGGCAAAATGGTTAATTTAATCTTGTTAAAAGGATTGAATTAGAAAAGACTAAAATAACGAATACCGTACATTGTTAGCAAAAAAATAAAATAATTAATAAGAATGCAATTACAAATAAATCTTCTACAAAAAAGCAAATACATTTATAGTGAATAGTGCATCCAAAAATTGATATTGCAAAAATTAATATCTCTCATTCCATTTTATAGAATAAAAAATATGTAAATGGATAGTTAATATTTTTTTAAATACAATTAAGCATGAAACTATTTTAAAGCGCTTAAAAGTTCACCTGCCAAAAAGAGAATGACCTAATAAAATATTCGTTAATTAGCAAATACCGTCTAACATGAATAACCAGGTATAAATAAATGGTTCAAGGTATATTTATGAGGCATGTGAGTTAAACATCCAAGTTAGAAATAAAGCTAAGGTAGTTTTATGTAAGACATCGTGTTGGCATGAGCTGTCGCCACACTACAATAATTCTGTTTCGCGGTTTATTAACTTTTTAATTGCCAAAATATTGTTTAATCGTTGTACAGAATCGACGCTTAAAGTATGCACAGTTTTTATTAATTATAATGTGAATTTATATATTTCAAATAAAATCATCAATAGAGCATCAATAAAAAATATTTTATTACATCTAAAGTAATCTAAAGTAATTTATTTATTAATTAATTTATTTATTTAACAATACACTACCCAACAGAGAATTCCAATTACAGGGTAGGAAATAGTAAGTATTTACAAATATATAACGTATAAGAGTAGAATTCAAAGTAGACAAATAAAAACAAAGATAAAACAAAACAAAATTTTTTAAATTATGCAGTTAATCTTTTTATCGCAGCTACATTGCAGTGGAATATATCAAACTGATCTTGTAGATTATTATAATTTTCACACATTTTGTATAGCGGCGAAAATTTCTGGACGTTGGTTCGGGGAGTCGGTAAATAGAAAAATGAATTATGCCTAGAACTAGGTCTGGGAGTCCGAAAATTTAGTAAGTTTAAGATAGCGCTGCAATCAGTTATATTATGTATTATTTTAAAAAGAAAAATTTGCTGTGAAATAGTTCTACGAGCCTCCAGACTCGAGAGCGAGAATCTATTTAACAGTTCAGTCTAAGGAAAACCAATAGCAGGATAGACACCATCTTCCTTATGACTCAAAGTCTTTAAAAAACGCCTCTGAATTCTCTCTATGCTCTGTATATGTGTGTTATAATGGGGCGACCAAATAATTGACGAATATTTCAATTTGGATCGAACAAACGATTGATATGTTAGTTTCAGTGTGTTAATGTCGTTAAAATCGCGAGAACATCGTATTATGAATCCCAGCGTTCTGAAACTTTCATTAGTGATGGTATTTAGATGGCAATTAAATGACAGTTTGGTGTCAAATGTTACACCTAGGTCGCGGAATATTGATGGACGTGTAAGCACTGAATTTTCTATACGGTAATTAAATTCTACATATTCGTGTTTATTAGTAAAAGTTAGGACATTACACTTTCTTATACTCAACTGTAATTTGTTTAAATCACACCATTCATTAATTTTATCAAGGGCACTTTTTAATACCACACAGTCACTCACATCATTTATTTTAAATAACTTGATATCATCTGCGTATAAAAGACAATTGACACCCAATTCCTCTGCAATGTCATTAATGAAAATGTTGAAGAATAATGGGCCCAAAACAGAGCCTTGAGGTACACCGGAGGTAGATACGAATTCCGCAGATCGTTGTCCACGGTATTCAACATGGTGATGTCTGTTTTCAAGATATGATTTGAAAAATAACAACAAATTTCTTGAGAAGTCAAATTTTTGAAATTTATAACATAAAATACTGTGATCTAGTCTGTCAAATGCTTTAGTAAAGTCTGTGTAAATTACGTCAACCTGTGAGTTAGTGTCGATAGCATTAGATATATATTGAGTTATACAAAAGAGATTAGTTGATGTAGATCGTCCCTTGAAGAAACCGTGCTGGTATTCAGTAATGCGATTTTTTGCATTAGAAAATGTTGGTTCATGTAACAGAATTTCGAACGCTTTTGAGAAATTGTTGATAATCGTTATAGGTCTGTAATTCTCAATATTATTTTTTTTGCCTTTTTTATATACAGGAATTATTTTAGAACATTTATGTAATGCATTTAAAACTTTATATTCAATATTAAACAAATCCATTTTTAGTTAAAGATGCCACATAATATGGGTCAACGCAGCTAGAAATTCTGGTGCAGTGGAATGATTTTCATGATTTATTCTGTAATATCTTTTTAACCTACCTATGCAAATTAATATTAATAAACTCCCAATGTCGGCTTTATATTTTAGAGTAGTTTCTATCTCTATACAATTACTTAGTATAGTAACCGTACAAAAAAAATTTACTTTTTTTCTTGAAATAATTTTAAAATGTTATGAAACGACCAGATTTTAAATATGAGCAAAAAAAATTGTCTGTCTGTCTGTCTGTCGGTCTGTCTGTCTGTCGATCTGTAACTTTTTTTTGTCCGCACGTTTTCTCCGGAATGGTTACTGTAACGAGATCTGGAACTGGATTGTTTTTTGAACATATCCGGTGGAGGGTTGGGGAGTAAATAGCGGTAAATAGGGGGATGTAAGAAAAACAAACTGGTAAGAGTACAAAAAATTGAAATTTGATGTACTACAAGTCAAGGCCTCAAATTTGTTTATGATAATTTCCATTCCCCCAGCACCCCCCACTCCATTATTAAAGGGGTCGATAAAATAAAATTGAGATATGCACTTGAAATTTGGTAAACGCATATATATCCACATGTTATTATAATATTATAATAACATCTGGAATTAGATTATATTTTTACATTATTTCGTTGAAGGGTTGGGGGTAAAATAGGGGTAAATTGGGGAAAATAAGTAAAGCAAGCTGGTAAGAGTACAGAAGTTTGAAATTCAGCGCATCTACTAGAAAATAAAATTGAGATATTCACTTGAAACTTGGTACACGTATATATTATAATAACATCAGGAACTAGATTATATTTATGCGTCGATTTTGTAAAACTTGTGTACGTGACCAATTTTGATACTTACATTAATATTCTTGCGTTTTTACGTCTCGGCGCCGACCGATGCCTAGCATCGTTTTGGTAAAACTTGTGTATTTGATTAATTTTAATACTTAGATTCATGTTCTCTGTTTTGTGGAATATTAATGTATAGCCTATTACAATTACTCTGAGTTGTGTAACTTTTTAAATTTTTTATCTGCAACTTAATAAAAGTTTGAAAATTTCTAAAACTTTTCTTTATTTTTTTTTATTTTTTTTTTTTTTTTTTATTTTAATGCCTTATTTATATTAACGTCCTGGCGGAGTTCAGCTAATTGCTGCTCTACCACTCAACCAGGACACGTACACATAGACATCAACACAACAACCATTCCCTGCGATATTGCCATCTACCGCAGCTGAGACTCGAACTCAGGAGAGATAACAGCGACTAGACATGTTGTGCCACCCAACAGCGGTCTAGGTCACTGCTACCGTCTCGGTAACACATGAAAAAACGCCACCAACATCCATACCCTTGCCAGGATTCGAACCCGGGACTCCGTGGTCGCAAGCCAAATACCTTCAGCATTGCGCCACCGAGCCCTGTACATTTGCAAATTTTGTATAATCATGCCTTGCTTTAAAGTTAATTTTCAATGTCTTGTTAAATTGCAACTCCTGTAATTTTTTTTATGACATCTGCCCCAAATATTATTAAAATTCCATGACCAATTATTTCCGCATTCTAAAGTGCAAATATAGTCAAGAAGTTTACCTTTAAAGAGACTTGGAGGAAAATCTGGATGTGGAAGTAGTGATTCCTTAGGCAGCGGTTTTTTTCGTTATAACGGTTTAAAAATTGCAATTTTGCTATTGAGACATTGATTCCTCGAGAGTGTTTCAAATAATTTTTGTAAGTAACTGAAAAAGGGTTACATTTAATAAAACAGAAGATTATAAAATCACGGCTATATTGGTAAAGATGGCGCTCGAACGTTCATAAATCGAGATACCATATTTCTCTCAAACATTCTCAAAAACGATAAGTCCGATGTTAAATATACATGTGATAAATACTTTTAATCCTAACGTAATTTGGGTATAACAGTAGATGCTTTGAAAATGATTTAAAACTTTCCGTCTTGCCATTGGCCGTAAAATGAAAATTTAAAAAAATCCTTATTGGTTTTTCTTAATATATGATATCATTAACATGAAACATATTCTTTACAGAATTTTTCAAACAGCGGAAAGAAAAACTATATATGAGAACTAAAAAGAAAAACTATATATAAAATAATAATGAAATATTTGCATTCTTTCGATAACCCGACTTCTGGTTATGCCAGCAAGTTAAAATTCTGAAATAAATTTGTTCAATTTCTTATTTGATATTTTCATTATAACACTAGCATCCAACATAATCCCCCACGGCTAAGCAGATTAAACTAGTATCTACATGACCCCCTACGGTTTGTAAATTCAGTTAATAATGAGAACAAAGGCCTGAAATTTATTTATTTACCTACCTGGTCTTTACAATGTTTTTTCATTCTAATGGATTACATTTCAAAAAATCTCTCATTCAGTTTCTTGGAAATGCTTAGCCTTTGAAACGTTTTTCGCCCTTATTTTGAGCTCATCAGAAAAGCACAAAGCCACTAATAAGATTATTCCATGCAAAACCAAAGCAAAATCCATGAATAAGTAAAAATATTTATATTTGACATTGACTGACAAAAAACTATCTATTAGCTAACTAGTATTGGAGCCTACATACTCTATGCATGTTAAAAGTGAATTATTTATTATTTGTTTGCTTATAGTAATGAAACATATAGGACTTTGCAAACAGCGGAGAAAAATACTATCTATGAGAATTAAAAGAAAAACTGTATGTAAAATATTAATGAAATCTATGCATTCTGCTCAGCCGTAGGGGACTATGTTGGATGCTACTGTTATAATGAGAATGTTTAATAAGAAATTGAACAAATTTATTTCAGAATTTTAACTTGTTTAGCATAACCAGAAGTCAGGTTATTGAAAGGGTGCAAAGATTTCATTAATATTCTACAGATAGTTTTTCTTCCCGCTGTTTGCAAAATCCTATAGAGAATATGTTTAATTATTATAAGCAAACAAATAATAAATAATTCACTTTTAATCATTAACATGTTAATGAAATTAATTTTTAAAGTTTTTTTAAACTGTCGTTGCAGAAAACATGTTTTTAATTTAAGAAAAATTGTCAGGCTGTTGGTTGGATATAGAATCCTGGGTTGTACCTATGAGGCTCTTCTACCTGGTTCCGTTGGAAGCTACGCTCCCCTGGTAGGCCTACTGTAGACATTGTAACACCTGCTGGAGCTACGTGTCTTTAAGTAGCATAACGAGGGACCTGATACAACATCCCATCTTCCACGTGAGGTATAGAGCGCCCGTCAGGTTCTTGCGATACTGAATTGTAAGGTGGTTATCCTTTGACCCACGTAACCACAGTTCCAATACCTATTTTTCTTAAATATTTTACACATTTTGCTGTTATCTTCATTTATATATTTTGCACATTTTCTCAATTTAGCCTATCATCACTTACCTATATAAGATTATCTTGCCCATTTTACAGTTACTGTTCAGTTGTTTTAACGTAATTTTGTAATTCAATATAGTTGCAGCTAAGGTTTTATTAGTTTTAAGTTATCGTTAGTACATCTTGTGATAGGTTAAGTGTGGGCCACACATTTAGGTATATTTTTGTGTGAAATACTATTTCTGTGAGATATTTAGACAGCCTTACCTAAATTTGATTATTAAATCTATTTCTAGTACGATCCTTATTTGTTTTCGCCAGTGTACAACTACCGCACCTCAATTCTTCGAAGCCACCCGCAAGGACCTGTCTAGTCGGTTGTATGAGCCCCTTTCTCCACGTAAAATACGAAAATTTTGTTCAGGGCACAGGGTGACCACCCTGCCCTGGAGTAGCTGATACATCAGCCTCCGCCTGTAAAGTTAAAATTGGTACCGTTCCCCATTATACCTGGGGGCCCTGCAACATCCTGAACTGATTCCAGCTAAAATAAACTGCGTTCGAAGTATATTCGAAAAATATGCCGATACTACCAGGTCTCACTGTTCGTAAGATGAATTTTTAATTTTCACACACTACGTCGCCTAAACGATATGTTCCACTTCTGTAAATAATTTATGTTGATCCTATTGTGAAATAAGGTAAACGCAGTTGCTGCACAATTTAATAAAAAACAGTAAATTATGACACGAGGATATTATTATACAATAAAGCTAATATAATATCTATTTGTTACATAACTATTCGATTATCAATTATTTTTTTAAAATATTTTACACATTAAGTTGTTAGCTTCATTTATATATTTTGAACATTTTCTCAATTTAGCCTATCATCACTTACCTATGTAAGATCATCTTGCCCATTTTACAGTTACTGTTCAGTTGTTTTAACGTAATTTTCTAATTCAATATAGTTGTAGCTAAGGTTTTATTAGTTTTAAGTTATCGTACATCTTGTGATAGGTTAAGTGTGGGCCACACATTTAGGTATATTTTTGTGTGAAATTCTATTTCTGTGAGATATTGAGACAGCCTTACTTAAATTTGATTATTAAATCTGTTTCTAGTACGACCCTTATTTGTTTTCGCCAGTGTACAACTACCGCACCTCAATTCTTCGAAGCCACGCCCAAGGGCCTGTCTAGTCGGTTGTATGAGCCCCTTTCTCCGCCGAAATAATGCAGGAAGGGGACCACGTAAAATACGAAAATTTTGTTCATCAGCCTCCACTTGTAAAGTTAAAATTTGTACCTTTCCCCAATATACCTGGGGGCCCTGCAACATCCTGAACTGATTCCAGCTAAAATAAACTGCGTTCGAAGTATATTCGAAAAACATGCCGATACTACCAGGTCTCAGTATTCGTAAGATGAATTTTTAATTTTCACACACTACGTCGCCTAAAGGATGATATGTTCCACTTCTGTAAATAATTTATGTTGATCCTATTGTGATATAAGGTAAACGCAGTTGCTGCACAATTTAATAAAAAACAGTAAATTATGACGCGAGGATATTATTATTCAATAAAGCTAATATAATAATATCTATTTGTTACATAACTATTCGATTATCAAACAGGGCAGCTAAAGCATTTAAGATTAAATTTCATGCAAAATTTTATCACAAATAGGTTTGAATATTCATCCACATGCAAATGCCTCCACCAATTTCAATGTGATTGCACATATTCAATGAAGCTTCGATCTATATTTATATTACTAGAATTATAGAATTTCAACTATACATGTAGTTTGATTACTCATTGAAAATTGTATTAGATGCGGTTTAATAATACTAATGCAGATAATAGGAATATTATATATTGTTTAATATATTTTGTAGGTGAAACTTTCAATTTATATAAAATTAATATTTCCAAGTACGTAGTATTTCTAGATTTAGTGACTGTAATGCATTGATATCGAAAATATTGAAAATGTAGAAGGACGCGTTCATACTGCTCATGCTCCGGCTCTAGCTAGCAATCTTCGGACTCATTATGATCAAAATTATCAAGGTATTTTCTAAATATTCTACATTTCGAAACTTAAACAATTGCAGTATTATAATTTTCCTACTGTAATAATTCAGAGCAACAACTACAAAGCGAAATCATGCATCTTTCTTCTGACGATAAATATGATGACGATGACACTTTCAATGACACTCAATGCGAATCTGGTTATCACCATATAACAGCGACTGAAGATTTCTAACTATACTTGACATCTACGTTTTCTTAAGTTTATATATGTAATTTTTTGTCGTTCCGTACACCGCATAGGATACAAAATTGAAAATTCTTATCCGAATCTTTAATTCCTCTTTCTCATAAAAAAAATTACGTCATTAATCACGGAAATCATTAATTGATGCATTATAAAATTTCTGAGTAAAAAGGAAATGTAATTAGTTTTTTATACTTCATCTCGAGAATCAAATGAGATACCCAAAAAGTTTATTGAATGTCTTTTGTAAAAAATTGAATTTTTAACATAAATGCTAATATACATTTTTTTTTGATGAGTGAAACAGTTCAAGAGATTTTGTGTATCAATTGTGTAATAGGAGTAATCTCAAAATTAAGCGTGATATGAATATTTTCATTCATTTCTTTTGGTTCTAAATCAAAATGTAAAAAGACACCATGTCATTGTGCCTCAGAAATCGAAATCTCTTTTTGAAATACATCGCGCACTTGAAGTACCTATCTGACGGCTTGCCAAGAGGAGAGATTTACGGGGGGTTCTGCTGTGAATAATCAATCGTCAGATGGCGGCAAATAATAGGAATTTCATTTTAGAAAATACATGCTTATGGTGTTCTTACACCCCATTCTGCGCGAATTTTTTGTCTGGTAATATTCATTATTATTTAGATAGGTACCTTAATTTAAGCAATATACGAAGTTTTAGCCAGCCGCAAATAATAAAAACTTCGGCTAATATATTACGAGTTGGGGGTGTTCTATACCTTTTGCCCCTCGCCAGATCGAAACGTTTCGTTACTCACATACCAAGGATTTGACAAATTTTTAGCGGGTGGTTACTGATGACGCGAAATATTCACTAGCTCTCTGATTATTAGGTTTGTGACAGTCTACACTGATTCATCATATGCTACATCGCGATTTACCTATTCATTAAAATTGAATGATGAGGAGCTCATTGTACCAAGTGCAATTTTGATTGTTTCTTATCGTTTGTTGAAAAAAGAAAGTGAGGAGAAATGTGTTAGTGGATAACATCTGTTTTTAAAAGATGAATTGGCTATAGTGGACGTGAATAAATGATTTAGTAATTGATCATTTACAATTTACAAGGCTGTTTGTAGAATCTCTCCTTCAAATAACCAATTTAGTTTAAGTTTGTAACGGTTAATTTTTTGGAACCCAGTTGTAAACAATTAATTCAGGTTTACAGTTTATGTTACTTTGTCATATCCTATTTAAATACCAAGAAACTATAAATAAGCGCCTAGTCGAGAAGCGCTGATGAGCCACTGAGCAATAGGTTGTATCTACCTTCATTAGAGTCACAGATAAGCTTCTAGAAAACGAGTCCATTTCGTCTCTGAACACAATGTATTAAGATTCGTTCCTGCTTTTACCTTTTGTTTGAGTTTTGTAGAGTTTGAAAAACCTAGGCACAGTCTCTGCCTGTTGTTTTTAAGAATTTCTACTTTGCCAAATCTGTACAAGGCCACTTGATTTGGGTACATTAATTAAAGTATTCCAGATATCTTCTAACGACATACTACGACTGTCTGTTAATTTGGGTATGTAAATTGCAATGAAACATGAAAATAGTTTACGTTTGTATGTCTCTAAAGCAGTTTCTAGAAAACAACAAAAGTGTTTAACACAGAACACAGAATTTGATGAAACGCGCGTTGAGTATTGATATTTGAGTGTTGGGTTTACAAGTTTTTGACGCTTGTCGAAACTAATTCAGAGACAATGTCACATCGAAGTTTCCAACCCCCTCTAGAAACCAATAATATGTTTTGTTATACTCTTCTTTTTGTTCTTCACTTGTTGCCTCTCTATTTATTTTTTACTTTAAGCCGCGTTTTCTAACTTGTTTACGGGTCCAAGTTGTAAAAATTAGTGGCTCCCCAAGAACAAATCTATTGTAGTTCCATTTGTTTTACTAGTACTAATTACTTTGTCCTTTGACCCGTTTAGTCAATAAGGTCAAAATAACTATTAATTTCTCTCACTTCCTGAATGTCTCGTGCTCGAGTTATATTAAAATTAAGCTAATTGCATTGATAGTAATCTGAAAGTCTCGTGGGTTTTCATTGGGTTTCAAGTCGCTTTGCTTGTTATTAGGTCAGTTTAATTCAGTTAGTCCTAGGTTGTCCATTGTTTTATTTGAAATTAGATCTTAGATCATGAGTTCACTCTATTCCCTGTCAACAAACAAGAATACTGAAATAAGTATATTGCCTTTCAAGGGACGTTCAGGGTCGTCAAGCATTTCCTTAATGTAATGGCTCTACATCGGTCTACGCAAACCTCTTCTACGACTCGTCTGGGCACTCGCGGACAAGTCTACTTTTAAATAAGTCATGGGTTCAGCCAAGCACGCATATGGACGTAACTTTAACCAGAATATTTAAGTACAGTTACGAGGAATGAAATCATCGCAATATGTATATCAATTTTATATTAATATGGCTATACCTCTAGACTTGAAGATTCTAACCGCCGACCTCCTGGTATGCAGCAACTTGCTTCTAAAATTGTAACAAAAACTCCGTATCGCAACAAATTATACACTTTTCTACTTCATTTGAATGTTCATCGCGGTCATTTAGTTCTTCCTCAGCTGTAGTAAATTATTTGATATCTTGTAACGAAATTTATATTTAAAGCTGTGAAAATAATGATATGTTTAGCAGGAATTTTTAATAGTTAACGTACTAATAAAAAGGAAAATGTGGTGAACAGTTTTTAAATAGATTTTGTAGTTTTATTACTCATAAGTGGTGAGCATAATTGCGGCATAAACATAGTTATAGTACGTGTGGCTGACCTTTATTGAAACATTTAACTAGAATATGTGCTTTAAAGCGTAATCCGTGCTTTAACTGTAGAATTAATAACAATAAAATTAGATTTAAACTAAGGGCGAAATATATTTTGCTCCTTCTTTTCATATATTTTTGATATATTTTCAAATTAACAGTCAAAGTTGGCGAAATGTATGCATTGTTCTGACGATATATTAAAAGGTAATGCTACAGAATTCTTTTGCATTAACCATACAGCAGCGCGCGGACATGAACCGGTCTGACGATAATGAAAAGTGTTTGGTTTGAAAACCTTAGTCTGTTATTTAAATTTTTTTAGATGTATGGAAGGTTTCTCGAAAGGTGTTCACACAACTTGCTAAGGGCAAATTTAAGCATGACAGAGGAATTATAATAAATGAACAATTTAGTAGTTATCCATAAAACACAACGTAGTTCAGGGAGGAATACTGAGGTCCTTCAAAATATTATAAAATTAGAGGTTGGCCCGTCTGAAGAGATCACATTGTAGTTTATGTTTCTCTACTCTATTTGGCAATGATGTTTATAGATGAATAAATAAACCGATCTATCGCTATATCCATATGTATGAAGTCACGTATCACTTATTTATTACTTCCACGTAGTTGAGTAGGAGTATAGTAGGTAATCGCAAAAAAAATTCAAATATTTTCTCAGAATATAATGAAAAATACAAACAATCTTAAATAGTGAAGACTTTGAAAAAATCAATAAAAACCCTACCAATAAATTCCAGTCTGAAATGGTATCTAACTTAAAGAAATGTAATACTGTTATTCAAAGTAATGAGGCGTATAAATTGAAAGTTATTAACCCTTCGGCCCCCATTCTCTATGGTCTTCCAAAAATTCACAAAGTAGATAACCCTATACGCCCCATAGTGTCTTACATCAATGCTCCATCTTATAAATTATGTAAAAAACTAAATTATATTTTACCAAAATTAATAAATTTTAAATCTAAATATTCCATAAAATATTCTTTTGAATTTATTGAAAATACAAAAAATTTAATAATACCAAATAACGCAAAATTATTCTCCTTTGACGTTAAAAGTCTGTTCACCTCAGTTCCGCTCACAGAACTAAAATTAATATTAAATAATTTAATAGATAAATCACAAATCAGCGAAACCGAAAAAACAGAGTTAAAAAATCTTTCAAGAGTTTGTATTGAACAAAACTATTTTCAGTTTAATGGTGAATTCTTTAGACAAAAAGACGGGCTACCAATGAGTTCACCAATTTCTCCTTTGTTAGCTGAAATATTTATGTCAAACCTAGAAAATTTAATTTTTAATAGCAATAACAGTTTAAATACACATGTGTTTTATTGGACTCGATATGTAGACGATATTTTTTGTATATGGACCGGTACAGAAAGAAACCTAAGTAATTACCTTAATTTCTTAAATTCTTTTAATAGTAAAATTCAGTTTACAATGGAATCGGAGCAAAATAGTCAATTAAACTTTCTAGATATGAATATCAAAAAACATAACAATCAGTTGAAATTTAGCATCTACCGCAAACCTACTACTACAGATACAGTAATACATTGTAATTCGCAGCAATCATGGCAAATTAAGATTTCACCCTTTCATAGTCTAATACATAGACTGACGAATTTTCCTTTAGATCAAAGTGATTTTGATAGAGAATTAAATATAATTAAACAAATTGCAAGAAATAACGGATACAACGAGTCACTGATAGATAACATGGTCAAAAACAAACAACGCAAAATGCTTCAAAAAGAATTTTTCACTGTGCCTAACAAACCTACAAAATACAGTTTTATTAATTATGTTCCGAAATATAGTAACAAAATTTCTAAAAAATTGAATAATTTGGGTATCTCTACAATAAGTATGAACAAAACAAATATAGGAAACATTTTGGTTAATAACAAAGAAAAACTAACTAAAATTGATAAATCAGGTGTATATAAAATTAATTGTAAGGATTGCAATGCTGTCTATATCGGTCAGAGTGGTAGAGGCGTTGTCAACCGGGTAAAAGAACACAAAAAATCAATCTTAAATAACAATAAAAATACAGGAATGTCAACACACTGTATTGAAAACAACCATTTCATAGATACTGATAACATAAATTTGCATCATTCAGAAAGAAAAGGTAAACGTTTAGATCTGCTAGAACAACTAGAAATCAAAAAATCTTTCAAATACAACCCTTGTACCACAAATGACCAGCAGAATTTCCTAATCACCCCTATAATAAACCAATTGTTAAGAAATATCCTTTGATTTATATAATCAGCTTAGGTCCACTCCAAACATTCAAATAATTAAAGATGTTCAATTAAATCTTAAATAGCTTAAGTCATAAATAGATTAAGACATAAATACATTTAGGTATAAATTGAATAAGCACGTCGGAAACTTTAGTATTCACTATGTAATACTCTTGATAAAGGCCTAATAAGCCGAAACATATGTAGAGTATTTATAATATATTGATTGATTCTAACTGTATATTACTTTTCTTGCGCACATTTTCTCTGGGACGGATTAAGATATTAATTTGAAATTTGGTACACTTACATGTGCTATAAAGAGATCTGGAACTGGATTATATTTTAGACTTACTTCGGTGAAGGGTTGGGGGTAAATAGGGGTTAATAAAAAAATGTAAGCTGGTAAGGGTCCAGAAACTTGGAATTTGGTGTGTGTATAGTAAAAATCAAGGCCTAAAATATTTTTATAACATTTATGACAATAAAAAAATTCACTTAAAACTTGGTAAAAGTATTATACCAACGATACATGGAATAGATTATATTCTTAGATGATTCCGTTCTAGGGTTGGGGGTGAGTAGGGGTAAATAGGTGTAACTAGTACAGCAAGCTAGTAAAAATATATAAACTTTAAATTTGGTGTATGTACCAGAAGTAAAACGTGTTATGGCAGTTTCCACCGATTTCAAATATTACGAATCTTTTATGAGTAATTATTTTCATATACTAGAGTGCAGATATAAAGCGGAAGAAAAAAGAAAGCGAAAGCATCATGATAAAGATGCTTTCAAATCAAATCAAAATCTACATCCCCAACGGCTGCAAAAGCAATCCAGGCTGCCAAGGAGTATTGGTTAAAAGAAGAAGTCAAGTCTATGTATAGAAAAAAGAAGTTGAATTTGATTTATTTGACGACTATGTTAGAGGTAAGATTAGTAGATTAATTTACAAGAAATTTTGTATGCAAAATAAAAAGCTACAAAATTTACGACACAACAATAGTAAAATTAATTCCGTCACCACTGTAAACAGTAGTACTCAATTTAGCGATAGAGTAATTAATTATACAGACATTAACTTTTTCGAAAAAGAATTGAAGTTTTTAGAAATGGGCCCCAAATATCCACCTCAGATTACCAAATATTCATCCATAGAAACCCTTGTAGTAGAAACAGAACAGGCTTTAAGAGGTGTCGATAATGCACAGGTATTAAAACCAAAAATATCCAATAAATTAAATAAACATAAAAATGCGAGACCAAATAATTTAGACGCTTCAACTGTTAAATCCATTAGGAACAAACTTAATGATAATGGCTTAATCCTAACAAAGGCAGATAAATCAAATGCAACTGTGGTCATCCCTAAAAAAGATTATGATGACAAAATGCAAGTTTTCATTCAGTCTGAACTAACAGAAATCAAAAAAGACCCTACTGCTAACTTTCAAATAAAAATTAAACAATTTTTATCAGAAAACAATAGTTTATTTAACATCTCCGAAAAATATAAATTAATTTGTATGAACCCTCGCGCACCAAGACTGTACGGGCTAATTAAAAACCATAAAGAGAATACTTCTATAAGACCCGTCATATCATATGTCAATAGTCCAACTTACAAGTTAGGAAATAAACTGAACGCGATTTTTAAAAACATAACAAAATTTCAACCTAAACATACCATCAAAAATTCAATTGATCTTTCGAAAACATTGTCAGATTGCGATATTCCAGAAAACGGGGTGTTGGCATCATTCATTTCAAATATGTTTTCAAATATTCCTGCCGAAGAATGTAAGCCACTTATCTTAAATATTTTAGATAAATCTCATGTTAAAAGTATTCAGAAAAACGAATTAATGTTAGCCTTAGATCTATGTCAGTCAAAATTATTGCCAATATAATAACAGATATTTTACTCAAGATGCATATTTAGCAATGGGCTCCCCTTTGAGTCCTCTTTTAGCAGATATCTTTATGTCACATATAGAAGATAAAATATTAAAATTACAGCTAGGCATATATAATATAAAATTTTGGTACAGATATATGGATGATATAATAGCATGCTTCACAGGTACTCAAAGGCAATTAAATACATTCCTAAATTTTATTAACCGTATCCATCCCAATATCAAATTCACAGTCGAAGCAGACAAAATGGCAAAATAAACTTTATGGACCTAACGTTAATACACAACAAAAATAAAATAAATTTTGAAATTTCTCGGAAACCCACATTTACAGATACCACTATTCCAAATTCCGCATTCAGTCCCAATGCACATAAATTAGCAGCTTACAATTCAATGATACATAGGGCTTTGTTATTACCTTTCCCGCAAGGCATCTTAGAAAAAGAAATAAAAGTCAAAAACAATAGCAATTAACAACGGGTTCCAAGAAAAGACAATACAAAATTAATTAAAAGCAGTACAAATTATCCCGCAACAGCATCTATCCCCCTATTAAAGAACGTGAGAGTAAATTTATATCTTTGGCATATTACGGAAATTTACAGGAAATTGCAGGCATATTGACACATCATAATCTTAAGGTTGCCTTTAAACCACAAACAAAAGTGTCACATTTATTATATAATGCAAAAGATAAAATAGGAAAATTCAAAAACTTTATAAATTGTCATGTTCGGACTGTAATGCTTTCTATATAGGTCAAACTGGTCGGCCCTTTGAAGCACGATACAAAGAACATCTATGGTCTTTCAGACTCTAAAAAGCAGACTCCACTTTTTCAAATCATTTGTTAGAATCAAATCACCATTTTCCAGATATAAATACTCTTGATATATTACAAGTACAAAATAAAGATTTTAAATTAAGTTAATTAGAATCTTTAGAAATTTTCAAATCAAACAAAACCCCAGGTAATCACCTACTTAATGACCAGTTGGACCTATATAACACATCCCTTTTTAATATATTTACTTCATAATCCTTTAATCCCTTTATTACTTTCTGTTAATTTTCTGATAATTTTAAATTCCCTACCCCGTAGTAATAAAAGTAGGTAAATAATGTAAATTATAAATAGCTTAGGTTTTCTCTTGTGTTCATTCATTTACTTGAGTCGCTTTGAAGATGATACGTTGAAGTATCGAAACTATAGTAGCGTTAAGTTACAATAAAATACAGTGATAAAAATGTGTTTTAATAAATCAAAGATGCTTTCGTTTGAAGTCTTGAGAAATCTGGATGTGGAAGTAGTGATTACTTAAGCAGCGGTTCTTTATTTATATTTATTTAATTTCACAATACAATTAGAAGGATGTGCATATTGAACTATAATATGTATTTTGAAAATTAAATGAAAAGTTTTAATATGTTACCGATTAAAGAAATGCCTAACGATATTTTGTTCTTTATCTTTTTATCATAATTTATTAATTACATTTCTGAATATTCAGTGGTGTAAGAGAAAAATGACATATAAATGCATCTTCAACAATACTAAGTAATATAGAATATTCAATTCCCATAATATCAGATATGGATATTATAAATTTCACGATAACTGGAAAACTTTAAAATACTTCGATTTTGTTCGAGCTTGCCCCATCAAATGTTACGCTCCAGTTAGGCACCAAACGTATGGAGATTATTTAAATATTTAAATTGAAATATGTGATATCATGCACATTTCTGCCGTGATATTTGATCAATGCAGCAATCAAATATTACTTGAAATTCACGCACAATTGTTCTACGTTCCACATGATATTTCAATTTTCATTTAAATAAACACTGCGATGAGTAACTGAATAGAAACTAGTATCTCGCCACGGAAAATAAAGTGTTTTAGCTTTTGTAAACAATTTCTAGTGCCAGATTGATTTACTGGGAATGACAGGTAAATTCAATAAATATTTAAGCTTATTTTTTAATTTTTTAATTAACTATAAATTTTAAAAATGAATTATTTTTTGTTTGCTTATAATTGTAACGAAATATATTCTTTATAGGGTTTGCAAACAGCAGAAGAAACTATCTATGAGAACTAAAAGAAAAACTATCTCGAAATAAAATTATTGATTTATAATCTTTGCATTCTTTCGATAACCTGAATCCTGGTTATGATAGTAATTAAAATCCTAAAACGAATTTGTCTTTCTTTTTTGACAATTCTCATTCTAACCATAGTTTCCACATAGTGGCTATGCAGAGTAAACCAGTATCCCCATAACCCCTTACGGTCACGAGGATTGACCTGTGCAAGTTGTGGGGATGCGGTGGTATAAGCTGGTGTTGCGAGACAGAAGCTGCGGCAAGTGGCCCTAGGTTCTTGGAACTCCAAATCACCCAAGGCTGGAAAATCCAATATTGGGAATCGTCAGCGGGAATCGTTAGCGGGAATCAAACGTGGGGAAATGTTAGGGGAAATTAAACGTCGGGAAACGGCAGCGGGAATCAAACGTCGGGAAACGTTAGTGGGATTCAAACAATGGGAAACGGCAGCGGGAATCAAACGTCGGGAAACGTTAGCGGGATTCATACAGCGGGGTCGCCAATTTGTGGGGTATTGACCCACAATAATTATGTATTTTAAATAGCAAATAAATTAATATTAACAAATATGTAATGAAGCAATTTTTGTCATGCAAATTGCATCCCAAATAACTATTCCGTGAGCACTAAGGAAGTTTCATATTCATATTATGCTGTAGATATAAAGTGTAAAACACCGTTTTGTTTTGATATGGTGCCTAGTAAATATTTCCATCTTATTGTATTAAAATTGTGAAAATTAGGAATACGGCAAATATACCGACACGCAGGCTAGACCCCCACCAAACCACTATTGACGTGGAGCACGCTAGCTTTCCTTTTTAAACCAGCGACAGTTATCCAAAGAATTTAATAATTAGAGAAAACAAGCCGTCGATTTGCCGGTAGTCGCAATTTGGTTGTCTTGGAGACGGTAGACTCTCCGTCCTTGTCGCCGACCCCGAACCTTTTCTCTCCACTCTGTTTTATAGCAACACAGCCTTACCCGGCGCGCTTTGATTTCACAAATACCGTCAATTTTGAATCTTTGTTTTGAATAGCGTTCTGCTTTATTTACAATTACAAGTGTTTTCTCAAATGTTGCTTCTGTTTATAACGTTTAATCTGTTTATCACGTTAAATTTGTATATTAATTAATTATTTTTTTGTGACAATACTTGTAAAGTTTGTAGAAAAACTAAGTCACCCATAAGTCTCAGGTTGGTATACACATATTGTCATCTGTCATACTGTCATTGTATTGCAATCATCACCTCCCCTCATGTACTGCGCGACAAAGAGAGAACGAACTGTGTGAGAAGGATGAGAAGCCTATAGCCTACCGCTGCTTATACATTTACGCTTATGGAGCTTGTCTCCTCTATTTGTTAAACTCTTTGCAGTTATCAGTATCTGACCGACAGCCGAAGCCGTTAGATGTGCCCAGCTCCACTCTAAGAAGTTCGTAAGTAATCGTGTGGGAGGTAAGATGGATTATATTTTCTAAGTCCAATTCCCAGGCGCACTCTAAACGTAGTCCCCACTCTGGTTATCTTGTATTATTACCATTGCAGTGAACAAGAATCAGCAGTCTGCTCCGAGGATCCGCAGTAGAAAGTCGCCACCAGTAGATACCATTCCGAGGGTGCTAATAGAGAGTAAATGAGTAAGTTAGATAGTGGTCAAACAACTTGGCTGATGTTAGGTTTCGAACTTGACTAACCATACTTTATATTTCAGCTGTGTTTTACTCTGCCCTGGGGGACCTCCAGTATTGAGGGGATATTCCGGCCGAAAACTGGGCACCGTGAGTTTCAGGTGTGTTCTCTGCCCGTCGTCACGGCTGCCTCTGGACGCCTGGAATATCATCGGATATACAGAGAATACAAGTCTCCTGGACACCCAATTTGAGTCCCAAAAAGGCAGAACGATTGACTGGACACGAGAATCGAACCCATGCAGGGACCTTGTATAGTTGCGACTATTACGGGGGGATTTTGGGCCGATAGACGGGTATCGTGAAGTTCAGGTGTGTTCTCTGCCTGTCGTCACGGGTTCCTCTGGACGCTCAGAGTGCTTCTGTAATTTCAATCGCCCGTTGCGTAAGCCCTTGAACGCTTAACCCCTCAAGGGTTAAGCTGAAAGCTGGGCCCGCACTCCGATCAGTTATTTCTTTCGGCTGTATTAAATGTCTACCAGTATTTAAAGCTTTAAGACACTAGGCATTAGCCAAGTTGTATCCATAACTTTATTTTAGCTTTGCCTTGCATGAGTTGTGATAATTGCTTCCTCCCGCTTGGTATCCATACAGACCGACCGTACCGCATTACCGCTCTCCACCCCCCTCTCGTTCATCGCTTCATCGTTTTATTAACCGCTTCTTTAATTTAAACCGCTCATTATCATCTAGCATCTGTTAGCTTAGCTTAGGTCATCATAACTCCTGGGTGACTGTTTAGTGTAACGTTAGGTAGTATACTAAGACGTAGCATTGTAAATAGTAGGTGGTAAGAAATAAATGTTTTTTTTATAATCTGAATTTGTGCTTTTTACTGTAGTGTGTGTGAATTCTAAATGCCCCTAGACCCTCTGGACGTACCGTTTCTTCACTGTAGCTACTCTAGCTCTACTGAACCGACTTGGAGGGTAATTGGTTGTTCCACCACAAAAGGAACTGGCGCCCGAGCTTACCGTTTACTGACCGCCAAAGCTCGAGTGCCAAGGTGTGACGGGTGAATAAAACGTCACAAATATACTTTTGACCACATTTAATGATGGAATAATATTTATCTACAATATCTGAATTTCTGTCATATGTATTATTTATATTATTCTCTTTTTTCTTTTTTGCTTTTTTTCTATTCTCGCCACCTCTGCATGAACTATCCCGGTAGCGATGTAGTGTTGACTACATATGAGAGAGCATCCCACATATACATATAGTGAGGTAGCAACGTAAAATAGCAAAATCAGTAAAAATATAAACCTAATGCAATGACATTTTTTAATAACATTTATTTTAACTCAGCTTTTATTTAAGGTATCTACCTGTTATCCAATAATTAATGCTGGATACTAATAATAATGCCAAAAATTATTTCAAGCCATCATCTTCGGAGAAAAATAGTAATCTCTTTTTTTAACATTTTATTGTATAAGTACTTATTAAAATAAATGTTTTTTATACTTTTATTATCCATATTATAGCATTTTATTTATCTTAACTTATACCCATATTAGGTTAAAACATTTGCATTTGGATCATGTTTATAATTTATATACTGTATATACACAATATACCGGGTGTGAATTGCGCTCGCCAAGATATTTCCTAAAATATTTGGAATAGAAAATTGAAATTTGCAGGCCTTATTACACGACTAAAATGCCATATTTTCAATAAAAAATCAAGTTTGGTGCACATCCGGTTTGACCGAAAATGCCCACAACTTTCGATTTTTAAATCGAACACCCTATATATTTTTAGATTTTTGGAATCTAGAGGAAATTTTGAATACAATATATCCATTTTGGTCACTTTTTGATAAACATTAAAAATTTTATTTAAAAATCTATTTCTGAATCCAGAGTGATGTGGTGCCCAAAATATATTTTAGTTTGTGTGCTACGTTACTATAAAAAGAAAAAGAGCAATATGATTGCATTACTTAATTCTCTAGAGGCGTTTAAAATTTTTAAATGTGATTTTTACCCACTAACTCGGTTTTTTTAAATGGGAATTTAATCGTTCACCAACATTTTTAAATACCTCATTTTCATACGAATCTAATGATACCAAAATTTTGAAAATCCGCTCAGAAATATTTGAGATTTCAGCCAAAATACAATGCAACCAAGCTTTTAGAAACATGCGGCTAATAGATAATAGATTAGTGGGCTTTGGAAACTAAAATGGCACATGTGGAGGTAAACACAATTACATCCACAAGGACATTTGCAATAGAATGCGACATCAGTTCGGTTTTCAGAGTTTTATTTAAATGAACATAAATATCGGGCCTATAAATAAATAAAAATCAATTCCGTTGGAACAATTAAACTTAAACTAGGTAACAGTTGCAATATACTAGCCTCCTGTCGTTATCATCTCCATAAAGATGTTGGTGTATTTGGTATTTATAAGACCGAAACTTATGTTTCTTTAAAATTCTGCAAACCGAAGACTGACTAATGTCGCATTCCATTGACAATTCCCTTGTTGATGTTGTTGGGTGTACCATCACAAATCCTAATACATCAATTTCTTTGTCCTCACTTACAATAAATGTTTGATGGTCATCTTGTTGATTGGGTTCGTTTCTTAATTCTTGTTCCACTCTGGCAAACAAGTGTCTGCTTGGATGACGCCTGTTGGGATATCGTTGCTGATACAGTTCTGCAGCTGCAGTTGAATTTTTGAGACGCTCTCCATATATCAGTAACATATCGACCTTTTGATTTCTACTAAAATTATTCATTTTCTTTAATTTTTACTCAAAGAGATTTCCGCAACGCTTTATTTTGTATCTGTGACAGCTGATATTGTTTTATTACATTCAATGGCTACTATGATTTTCCAATGTTATTAGGTTACCAGATTTACACAGAAATGTGCCGTTTTAGTTTCCAAAGCCCACTAATCTATTATCTATTAGCCGCATGTTTCTAAAAGCTTGGTTGCATTGTATTTTGGCTGAAATTTCAAATATTTCTGAGCGGATTTTCAAAATTTTGGTATCATTAGGTTCGTATGAAAATGAGGTATTTAAAAATGTTGGTGAACGATTAAATTCCCATTTAAAAAAACCGAGTTAGTGGGTAAAAATCACATTTAAAAATTTTGAACGCCTCTGGAGAATTAAGTAATGCAATCATATTGCTCTTTTTATTTTTATAGTAACGTAGCACATAAACTAAAATATATTTTGGACACCACAGCACTCTGGATTCAGAAATAGATTTTTTAATAAAATTTTTAATGTTTATCAAAAAGTGACCAAAATGGATGTATTGTATTCAAAATTTCCTCTAGATTCCAAAAATGTAAAAATATATAGGGTGTTCCATTTAAAAATCGAAAGTTGTGGGCATTTTCGGTCGAACCGGATGTGCACCAAACTTGATTTTTTATTGAAAAGATGGCATTTTAGTCGTGTAATAAGGCCTCCAAATTTCAATTTTCTATTCCAAATATTTTAGGAAATATCGGGGCGAGCGCAATTCGTGACTCACCCGGTACAGTATACACAATAAATATACTATACTATGTTTCAAAGTTAAATGAGTACGTTAAATAACCATTTTGAAAAAACTGATATTGAAAAAACGTATCTTAAAGACGTTTACAATTCTTACATTTTATACTATACAGGGTGATTCATGTAGGCCATTCATTAGAAGTTTTTCAACTTGCAGTTGGATTAGAAACTTGAAATTTGGTATGCAGCCATAATCCATCATGCCCGTTCTATCTAAAATATTTCCAGTCCTCCAACTATACAGGGTCTGCCAAAAATTGGTACCAACTTTCTTATTTTAAATGGAAACCTATATTTTTCTTTACATGGTTCGATTGGTCTTCTAATTCTGAGTTTAGAGAACCTAAGTTATGTTAACTTATCTATTACAATTTTTGACATATGTCCAATTTTTTAAAAAAAATTGCCGCTGTAGTAGTTTACGAACAAATTTGTATCTCGCAAACCTTTCAAAATTATGAAACCAAATTAGTGAAGCAGTTAGCTGGAAGTTCAGGCTAACTTTTGATGTCCAATCGGTGGTCCCATTTTGTACCATATGGGCGCAGTCGATTTTCAAATGTCGCAATCAAAAATTGTCAAAAAGTCAATTTTTTCAAATGGCACCTACTATTTTTTTTCACAATATTCGAAAGGAAATTGAATTTTAGGGTGAGTTACTTAAGCATTCCCTATACCTAACTTCACCCCATATCGAGTTATTCAATAAAAATCAAGAAATACCTTATCTTGCCGAGAGATTCCTTACTTCATCAAGTATGCCATGGAAACAAAAGACAGTTGTAATAATTTTTAAAGAAAAATATGGATTCTTATTTAATTACACACAACACCAACAAATTATTATTAACGAATAAGAACAATGTTGACGAAATTCTGACGTAAATGTTCAATGCGACCACCATATTTTTGTTCAAATATTCTATTATTCTACTTTCAACAGATTGCGTAACACATCTTTGCGCCTACCATTCCTGACGCCAGAAATCAATCCAAAATTGAATTTCAGGGCCACTTTTATTAACATTGTGTATGTCTATCTACAGTCGTTTTTGAGTTATTGGCGTTTTTTGAAAAAAATATTGTTTTTTTTCTCAAGGGTAGTAGGCTTTGCAAACAATCATTTCATTTTAATTTT
Source organism: Stenurella melanura (assembly GCA_963583905.1). Classification (NCBI taxonomy): domain Eukaryota; kingdom Metazoa; phylum Arthropoda; class Insecta; order Coleoptera; family Cerambycidae; genus Stenurella; species Stenurella melanura. The sequence continues at coordinate 233,985,033 of OY757309.1, read as the reverse complement.
TATTCAAAAATCGTATTGCAATAATAAATAATAACAACAAAATAACAACAAATAAACAGATTAACAAAATAATTATTTCAATGCAAATGCTCAATGTGTGCACCGTTTTCACTGACAGAATTTCGTCAACATTGTTCTTGTTCGTTAATAATAATGTGTTGGTGTTGTGTGTAATTAAATAAGAATCCATATTTTTCTTTAAAAATTATTACAACTGTCTTTTGTTTCCATGGCATACTTGATGAAGTAAGGAATCTCTCAGCAAGATAAGGTATTTCTTGATTTTTATTGAATAACTCGACATGGGGTGAAGTTAGGTATAGGGAATGCTTAAGTAACTCACACTAAAATTCAATTTTCTTTCGAATGTGGTGAAAAAAAATAGTAGGTGCCATTTGAAAAAATTGACTTTTTGACAATTTTTGATTGCGACATTTGAAAATCGACTGCGCCCATATGGTACAAAATGGGACCGCCGATGGGACATCAAAAGTTAGCCTGGACTTCCAGCTAACTGCTTCACATATTTGGTTTCATAATTTTGAAAGGTTTGCGAGATACAAATTTGTTCGTAAACTACTACTGCGGCAATTTTTTTCAAAAAATTGGACATATGTCAGAAATTGTAATAGATAAGTTAACATAACTTAGATTCTCTATACTCAGAATTAGAAGACCAATCGAACCATGTAAAGAAAAATATAGGTTTCCATTTAAAATAAGAAAGTTGGTACCAATTTTTGGCAGACCCTGTATAGTTGGAGGACTGAAAATATTTTAGGTAGAACGGGCATGATCGATTATGGCTGCATACCAAATCTCAAGTTTCTAATCCAACTGCAAGTTGAAAAATTTCTAATGAATGGCCTACGTGAATCACCCTGTATAATAACCATTTTTTGTCATAGGTTAATTAAATTGTTTCGTAAACATTAATAATTGGTGTTTGGTATACTATATTTAAACGTCGAATGGATACCAAATATCTTCATTCCTCTTCAAAGAATATTAAACATAAATTGTGAAAGTTGATATGTTTCTTCTGTATACTATATTTAGACTTTGTTGAAGCGGTCATTTTGTTCTTTATTAGCGGTTGATTAACAACCGTAGTTACACTTGCGGTATTAACGATAATTAAACGTTTATTCAACCATTGTGTGTGTATTGGGTTGTCAATGGAATAGAAACTGGAATGTTCCGATTTAACGTATTGCATGTAAATTCCTACTTATTTTTTTATATATATTAATAATAATAATTTAGCCCATATTTATTGGAAACTATTGATAATATTCATTTCAATAAACAATCAAAGTTTACCTAAATAAACCGGATATTTCAAATTGTATTTAAGCTGATTAAAATTCATTCACGTAAATGCATATAGTTGGTCATCTACCACAAAAATCTACAATTCCATTAACTCAATCAGAAACAGATTTAATTAAAAATAAATAAATGAAAAATGAACTTAAGTAATTTAATAAACTATTAGTATGTGCATTAAAAAATTTAACAGACATAACTCTCATCTAGGGATAATTCAATGCAGAATAAGCTGGAAATATATGTTATTTAGATATTACTTCACTAGTTATTATACTATCACGTTTTTTTGGGTTATCCAGGTATAAGAAGGCGCTTGTTGGGCCTCGAGCCGATCGCTAGTGCGTCAAATTTAATTACCACACTATTCTCTGCGTCGCATGTTAAATAATCCTTTTAGTAAATTTTCCTTAAGTATTTGGAGAGCAATGTATTAAGAATCCTGGAAGTTAGAATTTTGCACATACCTATAGGTATGGAGCTGTATTGTAACAAATCCAGAGTTAATTTCGTAAGTAAATTGAAATGTCGTTTTTTTTTTTGTTTAAGATTGATTAAAAATGTATTGTTTGTTATATCATATTTTTCGACTGTAGGGTTTTTCTTAAGATTTGAATTGTCGCATTAAGATTATTTCTTAGGACGATAATTTTTAACAATCTCGCTTGGCTCTTCAACGGTATAATATGAATTAAATTTCCTTTTTTGATATACACAACAAAATGAATAGCAATTTACATGCTACCATACGAGTCATATTTCGCTTTAATAACTATGAAGCGTCATTGTAATCAATAGATACAAAATCGCTAAATACTACTAAAAATATCAAAGCCATATCCTCGATCCTAATGAGCGCAGTATTTTATTAAAATTTCCATTAATATAATCAGTACTTTATTCCGTATTTTTACAAGAGGATTTTGTAATATCCCTTTGAAAGTTCTATATAAGATAATTTGATTTAATGTCTCTTATTGATGTTACTGTATTCACTGGGATTTAATATCCAGTTGCTGGCTGCTGCCATATAGTTTTTTTGCTTTCAAGCTATTATTTTTATAGCTGTTTAAGAGTAGAACTCCCGAAGCGGAAAATCGCCGTATTATTTAATATCTAATGCAACGAAGTATAAAGTAATTCTCCTATCATATTTATTTATTTAATTAAATTCTTTTATATAATCATACCGTTCATCGTTAATTTCAATTCTCAAACAAGAAATATTTTACACAGTTCTTCCACTCGTTATAGGACATTTAAGTAAAAAAGTAATAATATAGAAATGCATTATCATATTTCGTAAAATTAGCTAGAGAAATGTTTTAGTTTCTATCTCTCTTGATATCTCTGAGACATGGACTCAGAGAGGCATATAGACCACGATCAGTAAACTATACGGTTACCTCATGTGAGACGGGCGACGTCACATGTAGACCCTGGACACATCTGAGAGTGCGCGCAACATTTATTTATTTATTTATTTATTTATTGCATACACTGTTCAACAGGTAAGATACCCAATTACAGAACAGGAATAAAGGCATACAAAGCATTAATTACATAATATACAACAACATAGAAAGAAAGTAAAATGAAGAAAAAAATTACTTAAATGTACGAACTATGAATAACTAATGATACGAAGAAAGAGAAAAAAATAACATGGGAAATGTTTAAATATAAAAACTATATATACATATATACACATATGTGATTCAAACCAAATTAAGAAAAACAAAGACACTCACTGGTTATTTAATTTAGAACATTTTATTTTATGTCACTAAGGCTGCAATTAAAAATATCGGTTACATAATTTGTTAGAAGTACTGCAAATCGTATATAAAGGTGAATTATTTAGTACGTTGGTACGCGGCGTAGAAATAGAACACTTGGTGATTACGAGAGGTTAATCTGGGAACGTGAAAATTAAGCTTACTAATTATTTCGGGTGCGTCAAAATCATTGTGTAGTAATTTAAACAAAAATACTTGAGAAAAGTACGTACGCCTATCCTCAAGAGTAGTCATAGAATATCTTTCAAGCAAGTTACTGTGCGGAAAACCAATCACTGGATAGGTACCGTCGGATTTGAACCACAGTAATTTAAGAAATCTACGTTGAACTGCCTCCAAGTTATTCTTGTGAACATCATAACTGGAACTCCAAATTAGCGATGCGTACTCAAGTTTCGATCTGACGAAGGATTGATAAAGCATTTTCAGAGTATCAGTATTAGTGAACTCTCGACTAGTACGAACGATGAATCCAAGGGCTTTGGAGGCTTCGGACACAATGGTATCGATATGATCAGTGAAGGATAATTTACTATCAAAAGTTACGCCGAGGTCGCGAAATGTTATAGGTCTTTGAAGTATGACATTATCTAACCTGTAATCAAAAATAAAAGGTGATGTTTTTAAAGAAAAGGACATTACGTTACATTTACTAGGATTCATGAATAATTTATTTACTATACACCAGGTGTTTATTTTGTCAAGAGAAGTCTGAAGTTGAAAACAGTCATCGATTTCATCAATTACTGTGAAAATTTTTAGATCGTCGGCATATAAAAGGTGAGGCAAATTAATTTCGTTCACTATGTCATTAATAAATATGTTAAAAAACAAGGGCCCCAAAATAGATCCCTGGGGAACTCCAGATGTGGCAGCAAATTCGATCGATTTGAATCCATTTAATGCAACGTACTGACTCCTATTCATTAAATAAGATTTAAACAAAAGGAGCAAAGAATATGAGAAGCCGATTTTTTCTAATTTATTAAGTAACAACTGGTGATCAAGTCTATCAAACGCTTTGGAGAAATCGGTATATATGACATCTACCTGCCCACGTTCATCTAGGGATTCAGAAATATATTGAGTTACACAGAATAAATTTGTTGTTGTTGAACGCCCTTTCATAAATCCATGTTGATTAATAGAGATTTTGGTGTTAATCGAATGATATATTCTATCATGAAGTAATATTTCTAAGACTTTACAGAAGTTACAAATTACAGAGATTGGTCTGAAGTTCTCAATATCTAGTTTGTTTCCCTTTTTGAAGATGGGACATACTTTGGAATATTTCCATAGGTCAGGAAATAGGCAGTTTTTTAAGATTAAGTTAAAAATTAGAGTTAGAGGATATGCAAAGATGATAGCGCAATCCTTTAATAAAAAAGCTGGAATGGAATCAGGACCGGTCGTCATTTTGGGTTTAATTCGTTTTAGAGCCCGAATAACCTCATCTTCACTGAAAGAGTTTATGCTAACAATAGGGTTATTGTTAGGTATATCGGTCTCAAAGTGATGTTTCTCGATATCTAATGAAGACTCATTATAAGATTGACCGAAATAATTGGCAAATGCATTTAGTATATCAGAGGGATTGTTTAGCGAAGATCCCTCGAAGAACATCTCTTCAGATACACTGGCCGACCCTTTTCTACTTTTGATGAAAGCCCAAAATTTATTGGGATCATTTTTTATATTGTCTTCAGAGTTCTGCACGAAATTTCTGTAGGCTAAATTGGTATCATATTTTATTTCCCTTCTGATGTTTTTGAGGTTATTGTGTATAAGTGGATCACTGGTTCTTGCATACTGTCTCCTAAGACGTTCTTTAAGGCTAATTTTTTTTATGATACTGCCATTAAACCACGGAGAATATCTGCCGCTACGAGAAGTCGATTTCTTAGGTACACAAGATTCAAATACAGAGTCAAGTTTGTTGTAAAAATGAGTGCATGCATCATTGACGTCATTAAAAGAAGAGAGGGAGGACCAGTCTATGTTGAGAAGGTTTTCATACAATTTGGAGAAATCACATTTGCGGAAATTATAACTAACGTCATGATTGGTTGGAAAATTATTAATAAGGTTCTTAACAGTACTTATTTCAGTTGATATGATCAGAGCAGGGTGATGAAAATCTTCATTAGTTAACGGATCAGGAGATTGAGATACATCACAGTTTTTGTTGTGTAATACTAGATCAAGAATATTGTCATTGCCATTAAATATTGAGTTGTATTAAGATAAATTATTAGTGTGTAGAAAATTATTCAAGGCTCTAATTTGGGCGTTAGATTTTGAGTCTTTTAGGTAAGATGCATATTTGGGGATATTAAAATCGCCCAAAATGACTATATCATTATCGCTATTTTGTAAATACTTCAGGGTACCTAGTGTCTCAAAAAAATATTCAAAATCGGCAACAGGTATACTCGGTGGTATGTAGATAACAAATATGTAAAGAGACTGATAATTATTTGAAATTTTTATACCTAAGATGTCGATGGCAGGTATGTTGTTAAAACCTGCAGTATCGAGGCTTAATAAAGAAGAAGTGTATTTTATATTTACTGCTAATAGTACCCCTCCACCTTTTGATCTATTAATGGCGGCAAAATCTCTATCTGAACGAAAAACATTGAATTTATTGCTGAATAGTTCGCTATTAAAAACGGAGGAATCTAGCCAGGTTTCGGTTAGAGCTATCACGGAATATTCGGAGCACGCCGATGCGTTGTAAAGTTCGACTGTCTTAGTTCTGACACCTCGCGTATTTTGATAGTAAATTAAAAATTCTCCACTACTCGTATTGCGACCTACATTCGTGAGATGAGCTTCCATTGAGGGACTTGCCGCTGATTGCTATTGAATGGTTAAAGCTAGTATATCACTACGAAGTTTATCGCGTGCACGAATATACGCAGTACACTTATTAGTATCCCAAGCAGCGTGATCTGTGGGGACATTTTTTAAATTCGAGCTATTCGAGCATGTTAAAGTTTCAGAGGTGCATAAATGAACTTCATGATTTTGAGCACACCTTGGGCATGACACGGGTTTGTCGCAATTATTAGAAGAATGGTGAAATTCATTACACTTGAAACAGCGGTAAATATCTAAAGCATCGAAAACAGTGCAACTATCGTAGCCTATGAACAAATTGCCAGCCTGAATGACTTTATCGTAGGAGCTCCTATCAATTTGAAATACAGCCTGATAAATGTTTTTGTTTTTCTTTGTGGCTGTGAGTTTAATAAATTTACAGCTACAATTTTCGGAAAAGATGTCATTATTTTGCTTTTTTAAATAATCCAGTAAGACTTCTTCGGAGTAGTTTTCTGTGATTCCTACGACACGGATTCTAGGACTAACACCACGTACTTCTCTAATTTCGTACGAATCTGCGAGATTTTCTTGGGCCAGTTTTTTAAGTTTTTCATTGTCTGCTTTGCTCTTGCATCCAATGAGCATACCACCATTTTTAATATTTTTAACTTTCGACAGCTGTAGTTCTGACGTCAGAGGATTGATTTTTTTGTTGATATCAGACCTTATCTGAGCGTTAGGTTGATCCTGTTTTTTTGGCTGGATGATGACCGCAGGTTGAGACTTACTCTTAAGGATATCAGAATATTTAGGTTGGGTGATAACCTTAGATACATTAGCATTAGATATGTTGTAATAACTGGGGTTTTATACCCCTAATTACATGATTTAATTAGACATTACCATTGGCAGAGTACGGAGTGGCCCAATCACTTTGCAAACTCCGTCGATATTATAGTATATCCATCGAAAACAAAACTGTGCTTACCCTTTGCTTTCTAGGTGATTTTATCCTTTTTGGTGTCCATCAACCAGGTTACTTCACCAACAAACTTTACTGAATGTAAAATCAAAATGAACTTAATTTCCTGACAAGCAAATAAAACACGTGATTTCTCAAAACACTTAAACCACTATATTTACAGAAAAAAATGAAAACAAATGAGAATGACAATCACAAACACTTAAACACGATTAAATAAATTAACAAACGATAATTACTCTATATCAAGAAATAAAATGGTCCGCGGCAATTTCAAATCTTTTAGCTGAATCGCGACCGAATATTCTTAGATCATTTACAACACATTAATTTTCTACTTATTAAAACCGGCAGAATACGAAACAAATGTACTTAAACTTTACAATTGGAAAAGGTTCGCAAAATGAGAATTCACTATACCCCGTAGATAGATGATGACCGAACCGAAGCTAAACCAAAAGTGAAGATAATCTCTACCTCGAAATAATACATTTCCAAAGTGGGCAGTAAACTTTAAACTCTCGACCAATTAGGGTCTTCTTTACTTTAAACCGTACGCATTTGAAATTACCTAACGGACCATGGCATTTATCCTACGGCCTAACTTGAACATTTTTATTACCACTAAAACAGATGAAAAAAACCCCTTTTGTTCCTTACTTTGCTTTTGTATGGGGGAAAAAATCTGATTTAAGTGGTCTATCTATCTTATGGTCTATTACATGGTTTCCTGGAAGCCTCTATCAACTGCTTTAGCCCTGAAAATCTCACTAGACCACCCGGCGAGCCCTTATTTAACAAGCTCGACAAACGAAAAGAGAATTGGACATAAAATAATTTGGATGGTTATTTATTGTTTCCAAGTAGCTAACGTCGCCTACCTAATAAAGAATAAAGTTAACAAAGCACGTTTCCTGGACTCTAAAGTTTGCAAGATAAAACAGATGTTTCTATGGCCAGTATCTTACGTTATGGTCCTAAATACGGTGATTCTAAGCGACAGGGTCGGACTTGGCTTCCCTTAATTTGACTTTTGTTACATTGCTCCCCCCTTAGATCGAAGCATATTGGTTTTTCATGACTAATACAATTGATTCGATTCCAGTATAGGTTGATTACAAAAGTTTAAAATTAATTATCTACTAGGGTCCCCGCGGTTCACGTCACGATCACTGAGTAACTTGTTCACTGACACTTACATTGAGTTCCGTCGCTGCACACCAAGTCTAAGGTCCGGACAGTCACCTGATGTCGTCTTCGCGGATGGGAAGACACATTGTTGGCAGTAACTCGTTGTCGGCATTGTTTACTGCAGCCCGTCTCTCGCTGGTTGAATCGTCCTGCTGTTGTAACTGGCTCTGTCTCCCTGGGTGGTTCTCCGTGGCTACTCATGGCGGTGGCTCTGGGCGCGATCGGTGGTCTTCCCCTGGGCCTCGTGGCCTCCTCCTTGCGGAACCTGGCTCTCCTCATCGGTCCGACGGTAGTGGGGATGTGGAACCTGAAACTCATCAGTACGTGTAAGTTCTCTGTGAATACGTAAGGACCATATACGCCTGTTTTCCGCTGGATCCTTCTCCTGACTGGGGTGTTCGTCCTGATGCCCTCCCTGTTGTGGTTCTTCCCCTGTGGAGATCCGTGTCCCTACCTCGGTCGGCGCGTAGTTTGCGGGTCCCCTGGCGTGTTCGTGGCCCTAAACCTTCTTACTGACCTAGAATTAAACTTAAAGAAAAAACACAAAAAAAAATTACAGACAAAAAAACGTTCCTTCGGAACGCGAACAATCGGTGGTCCCGGATGGATGATAGGAACGGCGCGATCTTGGTTACGTAATCTCCGGTCCGTATGTTTCCTTCGATTCCGCGGCTGTTTCTTGTATCGATTTGGTGTTTCACTAGTTGGCTTGCTGTCCCATAACGTGTTTTTATTAGTAGAAATAACTACTCTAACACGCACTACCCTTTTCAGTCTGTAACCCTCCAAGTGATCCCTGTCCCCTCTTCTCTCATCCTTAGCCGTATAAGGAGTCTTGCCGGGGCACTGTTCCGAAATCGGGCTAACCTCGGACAGACACCAAGTGTATAAGGAGGGGGGGGTGGAGTGAGAAATGTCTGTGGTATTGTAGTGATTGAGAATTTCCACGACCAGGTATTCATTGAAAAACTAAGTCGTAGCTTAGACTGTTGGAATATGTGCGTCTTCACGAAATCGTGCATCATCTGGGTGTTTCTGAAACTACCCCCCCATTTGCTGCTTTTTCGACTCGGAACTTGTAGTCAGCGTAGTCGTGGAATTCTTTGGGCTATTGCATGATCTCTTCAGTTTGACAGTTGCGATTCGCGGTGCAACCCTCAATTCCTTATCTCATATCCGTATGAGTTGCCCCCGTGTCGCGGTACTGTCAAACTTGTCGTACGTTTTATCGGGTGGTGTCCCAGGAGTCGTAGACTTGTTCACCACGGCAGAGTCTGAGTGGTACCATACATCTGAAGGGCGTATTTCTGTGGCCACGCGGCTTGGGGCCCTAATCACCTCTCCTACTCGGGGTATCCGGCTATTCCCGCAACGATCGCTCCGATCCGCTCGCAGCAAACAGTCACTGTCGGAGACAGCGAACGCTACTCCTCCTGCTGGATTATTGTTGTCTATAATCTGTTGTCCTTGGGAGAGCCCGTCACTGGTTAAAAGGTTAAACTACAACCGCATAAGTTCATTTCACCCCAGTCCAACCTTAGGACCATATTGGAAAAAACTAACTTTCCATTTCCTTTGGAGCAATTACTAAACCTACTTCAAAATTTCAGTTCTGCTCCGCTAACCCGTTGTCATAACTTTGGGGAGGGGGTAAAATGTGCTTATTATGCCAAATATATCTCTCGGATATATTACCTGGTCATAGTTGAAAGAAAGGGAGTATTTCTACTAACATCAACGTTTCCCGTATACTTATTTCTTTATCCATTACTTGTTTCGACGCGCAACTAGCGAACACCCTGTATATTGACTTATTAGCTGTACTTCATCTCTATCTCGTTCTGTGCTTGTCTCAATTTACCCGACTTACGGCGATCCGGAATTCCTATCCGCTTCCATGGGTAGGGGAGAAGGAAAACAAAAAAAAGAAATAAACCCTAAATGTAAAACATGAGATGAGAAAAAAATACATCATATTTCCCTGGACCTGAAACGAAAAGCGACACTGCATTAGTCTATACCAAACCTTCTCTTTCCGTTTGTCCCTATCCTCGGTATTCCTCCCATCTCCTCTTTTTTGTTCATCTCCCCCCTACTCATTTGTTGGACCCCACAAGAAAATTTACAGTCTCATGGCCGGTGTTCTCCTCCAGGTTTTCGTACATATTACTAAAGCCTCTAATTTTATAGAAATAAAATTCATAAAAATCACCCTAGCTAAAACTGTTACCCAGTGAAATATTTTTTTTTCTTCTTTTATCACCATTCTTAAAACTCAATGCCATATTTCACTCATAATTATATCTAAAGGGAAAAAATATTTGTCTTGTTAATGCCCTAACTTCTTCTAGAGTTGTATAAACTCGATATATCTACATTTAATCTTATAATAATCAGAGAATATCCGTAACTCTTTTTGACTTGAATAAAACACTTAGGCCACACAAAGAAGCTGAAATTATGCAACTATATGCCTCTTATCTAACACAAAATGATAGTCTAAAAGCCATTTCTTATATTTTCTACCTAATGTTTACCATATGCTCCTGAATGAGCTCAGCCTCTTTAACAATAGCATGATTTTGCCCCAAAAGAACACAACAATCAAAATGAAATCAAAAAAAAATTAAATAGAATTTTTCTTTTCTTATCTTTCTATCATCTCTGATATTTTCTTCAAAACGTAAATATTCTAATTGTATAGTTCGAAAATGATGGGCTCTCTGGATTCTTTTATTCCCAAAAATGTACTCTGCATTAATTAATTTATAAAATTTAATTTACTGGCATGTACCTATTATTAGTATTGGCCTCCGATTTATTACTGTCTATCATAATTGGGGTTGCGTACGACATTGTATCCAAGCTTTCTGTGACCAAATTGCCTGTATTGGCACGCCCCTGTGAAAGTGTATTACACCTGTAAAGCTTATTGCCCTTAAGACTGCCTTTATTCCTATTGTTAAGCTCTAAATTCTCTAGAGGTGGAACACCTGAGACTGCAAATTTCTTATCAGCAACTTCTTACCCCGTTTTTGTCTCGAAGTTCGTTTACTATGTTTAACAACAAAGAAATATTTCTGAATCCTTGTTGGACTCTCAGCATAACTCCACTCTACGATCATCATCTATCCTTTTATTCACTAGCAATATTCAATTCACAAAGTTATCTCAGAAGTGCCCTTCAGGTAAAACCTTAACTTTCTCTGCGTATCTCGGCTTTTCCTTATATCACCCTGACCCTGCACTATAACCATAGGTGTACTATTTATTTAACTAATTTCTCTGATAACAATAACGCGCCAATTCCGTTCACTTTGAGAATACCTCGCGCAAATTTATTGACTGGACCCATACGGTGCATTTCTATTCTATGACGCTGGGTTTATATGCCCCCTGAACTGCAATGTATGGTTTTCTTTCTCTTCTGTCGCGATTTCTGAGTCTCTAAATTTGGATACTAATTAGTTTCTGTTTATTCTACTCGTCCAATAAAGAAAAATTATATATCTGCTCATCTATATATGTATACTCACACATACATTAGTACGCCTCCATGCCTATTTACCTATAGATATACATCCTCATCTACCTACGTCAAAATTCATACATTTTCACATATCTATATACTCGACATGTACACACTCATATACGTACACATATGCCCATATACATATACAGACTCGCCAATCAATAAGCAGTACGAGCACTGTCTCCCCCGTGAATGGTTCAGAAACAACAAAACCCTAGGTAATTTTCTTGCTTCCTGCATTCCGAAAAGAAACAGGTGATTGTACCTGGCTTAATTCATGAATCGAAAATTAATTTCTCCAAATTGAGAGGCTCAACACTATCGGTAACTTTGTACCTGTAGTTATTATGCAAATTTTGGCGGTAAATTTTGTACGTGCCCTCTATTACTTTTACCTTCCAGGCAATATTAAAATTTGCGATTTTTATCTCTAGTTCTCTATATTTAACAAATAATGCAGCTTAATTACTCATGAGATATATTCTAGAACTTGTCATATCCCTAAAAGACCTAACCAGCCGTGAACTAGCTAAATTCTCTGTGCAATTTTGACCAAAATATATAAATGTACAACGCATAACTCGGTTTCATAAAACCAATTTAATCTTAAAAAAAAAAATTTAGTTCGTACCATTTCAAACCATTTATGTATATTAATTCGAGAAATTTTCCAACAAAAAAAAAATACTTCTGTTACTTTTCAAGCGAAAGGGCAAATTTTCTCTAAACTAACCAATTCTATTAACCCAAATACAAACGAAAACTACTTTACCTGTAAATATTTGTGCATGCGATGTCACAACACAAAAAAAATAATAATAAGGGATACTGTAACCAAAATTGTATATAAAAAAAAATATTTTTAAGTTCTTATTATTTATCGATAAATCATTAATCAATTACTTAAACAATTACACAATTAGGAAACAAGCAAACGAACTATTGGAAAAACTGTAGCCAGAGGGAAATTTATGTACATTAACATAGCTTATATTTCTAAATTTCACTTTCTTGGATAGTCTAATTGCGATTTTTGGTTTCGTTTTAGCGTACCTTGCACAAAATGTACTATTACAATTTCCGCGGTAAGCGGTCTCTCTGAAAGGAAATAAGTACTCTAGATTGCTTTCTGGCTAGCATTTTAACATTTTATTCCTTACTTACTTTGACTTACGAAATTATTGAATTACTACTACTTTAAAGTGAGAAAGCAAACCAACAATAATCAAAATATATAGATAGCTCTTGCTTTCTGCCTGAATGACCTACCTACTTAAGTTCTCTGTACTTTCTTTCGTGTACTTGCTGTTAACGTGAAGTTATAGTAATTTATTCTGACATAGTAATTTAATCTGGGAATGCACATATTTCAATTTACCACAAAATAACATAAACCCTTGAAAAACACGGTTTTCGCTTACGTAACTTAGGTTTTCTGTATATCAAAAATTTGAAAAACAACCGTAATTTATTTCATTGAGTGACCTATATACTCTATATATCTAAAGTGAATATTCCCGCGCAAAGTTCCTATTTAGAATTACAATTTCTTGTTTTTCTTCGCTACCTGTGCGACAGTGCCAATTGTTTCTGTGCATAAATAATTTTATAACATGTTCCCCGTGTCATGCTTAGCTATACAACATTTCTACCTATTTTAGGTGCTGATTGCATCAACCGGTATATTATAATAATCCCTGGACTAATTGTCCTTTTACTTTTTAAATAGAACCTTATTTATCTCGTGCCAATTTCCTTGGCTAATGTAGTTACTATTTATTTTACTGCAATTTGCTCGGTATTTACTCTTTGTGATGACCAACTCCTACAGGTACCTAAGTTTATAAATAGGGTTTTGTCCGAACGAGGGTGCAATAACCTCGTTTACTGCAATAATTTAACGCTAGGTCCGTATTTTTAAATTTTACTCGACAATATATCTCTACATATCGTTTCGCTAAATGCCCTACTTCACAACAGATCAGTAAAATTCCCTTCTTATTCTCAACACTCGGTAAATAGGAGCACTAATTTCTACATATACTTGCTTTGACACAACCTTAATTCTTTTATACATATATAACTTTATGAATTGCCCATTGTAGTTAAGTTTCAGGGTATTTTTTTTTGCTATCTAGGAATTAAACACAAGCCGTTCTTACATATACTATAATATGCCCCACCAATGATAATATCTTATTTTCCACCTATATTTTCTTTACTAATTTTAATTTACTTTACTTGACACCTTCACGAATCATTACTCTAGCAAAATAAATTAATTGTAAGGAATTCTCAACGTACTGGTATAATTTTACGAGTTAAAAAAAACTTTTACTTTTGAAATCACTAATTTAAACTCTCTTAGGTAATTTTAATACAAGATCAACAACGAAAAATGACATATGTTAATACGTAGGTTCATTTTAAAAGACGAATTTTGAAAATTCTAAAAAATGCAGTGACTCAATTAATTAACTTGAATATTAATTGGCTATGCAAATTTTTTCCTTAAAAACATCCTTTTTAGACTGCGCCACTGTAATAACTGGGGTTTTATACCCCTAATTACATGATTTAATTAGACATTACCATTGGCAGAGTACGGAGTGGCCCAATCACTTTGCAAACTCCGTCGATATTATAGTATATCCATCGAAAACAAAACTGTGCTTACCCTTTGCTTTCTAGGTGATTTTATCCTTTTTGGTGTCCATCAAACAGGTTACTTCACCAACAAACTTTACTGAATGTAAAATCAAAATGAACTTAATTTCCTGACAAGCAAATAAAACACGTGACTTCTCAAAACACTTAAACCACTATATTTACAGAAAAAAATGAAAACAAATGAGAATGACAATCACAAACACTTAAACACGATTAAATAAATTAACAAACGATAATTACTCTATATCAAGAAATAAAATGGTCCGCGGCAATTTCAAATCTTTTAGCTGAATCGCGACCGAATATTCTTAGATCATTTACAACACATTAATTTTCTACTTATTAAAACCGGCAGAATACGAAACAAATGTACTTAAACTTTACAATTGGAAAAGGTTCGCAAAATGAGAATTCACTATACCCCGTAGATAGATGATGACCGAACCGAAGTTAAACCAAAAGTGAAGATAATCTCTACCTCGAAATAATACATTTCCAAAGTGGGCAGAAAACTTTAAACTCTCGACCAATTAGGGTCTTCTTTACTTTAAACCGTACGCATTTGAAATTACCTAACGGACCATGGCATTTATCCTACGGCCTAACTTGAACATTTTTATTACCACTAAAACAGATGAAAAAAACCCCTTTTGTTCCTTACTTTGCTTTTGTATGGGGGAAAAAATCTGCCTTAAGTGGTCTATCTATCTTATGGTCTATTACATGGGTTCCTGGAAGCCTCTATCAACTGCTTTAGCCCTGAAAATCTCACTAGACCACCCGGCGAGCCCTTATTTAACAAGCTCGACAAACGAAAAGAGAATTGGACATAAAATAATTTGGATGGTTATTTATTGTTTCCAAGTGGCTAACGTCGCCTACCTAATAAAGAATAAAGTTAACAAAGCACGTTTCCTGGACTCTAAAGTTTGCAAGATAAAACAGATGTTTCTATGGCCAGTATCTTACGTTATGGTCCTAAATACGGTGATTCTAAGCGACAGGGTCGGACTTGGCTTCCCTTAATTTGACTTTTGTTACAATGTTATCAGCTGCGAGTTTTAGGAAATCGTTCTTAAGCGAGATAAAAGTCGAATTAAGAGTAGATAAGGCAGATTCAATTTTCTCGTTTATTAACTTACTCAGCTCGGTGTGATTAACTGTAACACAATTACCAGTGCAATCACTGCATTTCCAGGTAAGTCCATTAGTTTTATCTATGATGCGAACTAGATCGGCTTGTTCACTAACACATGCTGAATGAAATTGTTTTGTACAGACATCACAAGAAATACCCGACTTTCTGACTGCAGAGTGACACAAACCACACACAATCATGATTTAGTAACGTTTGCATTTACCACTACCATTCAAACATCACTAACAGGAATTAAAAGTCTGTGACGGTGCACCGAAAATAATGTTAAAAATATCACAGTATTTTGTTCTAATAATTGTCATTAAAAACACTTTACACTTTGCACTTAAAAGACGTGGTAATATAATATACCTTCAACACCATTAGTTCTGGAAATTCCAGTTTATAATTTTATTGCCTACCAGATGGGCGCCTTGCAGCACAACCGCACGACCGTACTCTATGAAGGTTGAAGGGCTAATGAATGCAACATAAACATAATTGCAGATCAAGGACAAAGTTTAGCTACATCCAGAGCCGGCGCTGCCCTTCAAACCTTTTTTTCATTAGTAATATATGAACTCTTTAATATTTTAAGCCATCTGGTCTTTCTCCATCAGAGATCACACCCTAGAAAAAATATCGCAGGTCGCAGATATATGTTTTTGCTGAAAACCGTAAGTAGTTATAGGTGCAGCTTTTATTAATTTTCGCTGGGCAGAAAAATATCTAGTGCCAGCTCTGGTTGGGTCTACAATACACCTCATAATTCCGTTCCCCGCTCCGCGCGTTTCCTTCACCATAATGCTGCTGATTGAGGCAACCGTACAGTTTACTGATCGTGCATATAGACAGCATATTGATACCTTCGGAATGTAGGTCTGAAGACGTTTGCTACGAGTTCCCTGGGCAGCCTATCGCACCAACAGCCTGATTCTTCAAGAAATACGTCACCCAAAGCGACTCTCCAGCATCGTATTTTCTCAACTCTTTGATTTTTTAGCCGCATCAACCGGAGAGAGGACATTATAGAACAATCCCAAGAAACACATGTACGTTAGAAAAACATTTATGATATCCATTTTGTGACAAAACGTGCCAACTCACCAATGTTAAATAGAAGAGTTATCATTTATGCAATCATGTTTTTGTGGATAGTTCTCTGGCTATGCTAAACGTAAAACTTTTATCACCTTATATTTTTAAAATTTTGAGTTAAATATTAGCTGTTCCATGGCAGAAAACAGAAACATAAAAAATTTGACCTATTCTACCAATTTTTGAGGGAGAAAATTGTAATCCACTTAAACAAAATATTACTTTTAAATATTTGAGAGCGGGGAGTTAAAAATAACAAAGTAATTTGTTAAATTGGTTATTTAGAAATTGTAATAGACAGTTCTCAATAAATATATTTTTCAAAATTGCTGTTCAATAGGGGTTAAAAATAGAAAACCAGGCCTCAAGCTTGGGCTCAAATTTAGAGTCTCCCGAAAGCACGTGATTGTGCATTGAATCTTGAGGTAAATACAATACGTTTTCTTTGAGTGTAGATACAATAGAGAACTGCCCATTTGATAGCTCATTAACTTATACATATCACCCTTTAAGATGATCTTGTAACGCATTTTCATCCTTTATGTTCTATTGAATTTGGGAAAGTGGTTAATTAGGTAGTTAGGCATTTAACTTATTCATTAGGTTATTAGCTTTATAGACCATTTGGCAAATTTATTTTTTATTTATTTATATTCCTCTAGGCCTATTGACTGTCTGGATTATTTAAGCCATTAATTCAGCTTCCTATTTTTTAAATAAACCTACTGTTTAGACAAACTGAAGCTGAATTATATATCAAGAGGTGTTAGATTTATCCAAAACGCTTTAGCGATAACCTCGAACTTACGTTTTTCAGAGAATTATTCTAAACGTAACTCACACTAGTAAAGATTATTTTTTGAAAATCACTGTTTCCTCATCGCCAATGTAATATACCGCTTCCTTATCAATAAAACACCCGACATTCACAATATATTCTTTATTTATCTTAATCACACACTTGCTGGATGTACACCGAATCATTTTATTTTACAAGCTGTTTTGTTTTCTTTTTTTGTTTGTTTTTCACTGATAAAATAAAGTTAAAAACAATAATTTTAATAAGCTAAACTATACTCATTGTTCAATGTTATCTATTGTGTATATGAGCTTATTAAATAAAATGTGCTTATTATTGATTAACATTAATCATAATATTAAAGGTTATGGAAAAATTCTAATACTTACTCATCAGTAAAATGTCATGAAATTATTCTAGAATTACAACTAATGTGATCTGAATCGTGATGTTGACATGTCGTTAAGACGAGAAGTTAAAAATAAGATAATTTTATTTTTTATTTTATTTTTCACTTGTCATCTTTTAACAATTTGTCAGCATCCAAATGCTGATTTAACATTACTCCACTATTGAGCAATTGTTCATGATTTTACTAGCGAGTAAGATATAAAATGTTTTCATCAATATTTTAGCCCCATATTACAAATTTCTACACATTATTATTTTAGCTAATTTTGTATTATTTATTTCTTCAATTACTTTCCACTAAATTATCCATGTCCTTGTGATGGCATATAATCGTGAAAGCTAGCTCGACTAATACATTTACATAAGTACCTTCGGATTATTCTTCTTATTTCTCCTTAATGATTTCACTTGAAGCCCTATTTCTTCGCAATGGAACGTTGATTCTGGTTTCGTTTGCTTTAATATTTTGTACAGCGCTTGTGTACAGTATTTGTAAATGGTCGGATGCCTATATCCACAACTCCTGTAGATATTCGCTTTTAAGGAGGGATTTACCCCTAATTTTTGTTTGATGGGAGGGAGATTCGTAAACCCTACCCACAAAAAAATATTAATTTCAAAATAACTATTTTTATCATATCTACTAACTTCATTCTCTGGTGGAAAAAAAGTTTCATTATTGGGAACATATTTTTTGAACGGCCCCTAGTATGAAAATATTAGATAATTTGCCTGTTACCAAAGATTATATCGATGTATGTATGGATTTTATCAATATTCCTTGCACTTTTATTTTAACAATAGTGGCATAACACAGAAAAAGGGACTGATGACCGCACACTACTGAGTCTCTCATTGAACTGAGATTTTGTGTTATAGTAGAGTCCTAGTGTAAAATAAAGTTTGAAAAAAAAATGGTCTATGGAAATGTAGAAAAGAGTACTTACACTACTCTATTCTCTTGCTTCTTGCATAACACACATGCTACTAAAAGCGCATGTGACCCATGCCACGTCATGTTAAGACTGATGGACATTTCGGGTCAATGCTGAAAAATCCGATCCAATATCTAGCACCGCCACAGTGAAAACAGGGCATTAACACCAATTTCTATAAGGGGAAGCCAAACTCCCATGATGCGGTGCGTGAAGTATCTGGGGGTTAGACTGGACAGGAGATTGACGTTGAACACTCGCATTAAGAGAGAGTACGGATTGTCTATTCTACGTGCAGGAATCTGTACCCACACCTAGCTAAAAATAGCAGACTAAATCGGCAACATAAAATACTAATCTATAGCGCTGTCATAAGGTCAGCCATTACATACGCGACTCCGGTATCGTGCAGCACATCGGCCACAACTCTAAAGAAACTAAGAGTTTTGGAGCACAAACATGCGCCTCATAATAAATTCATCGAGATGCACCACCCTCAGAGACCTTTATGCACAGTGCCTGACATAAACCCACTAGCGGATTTCGTTCAACTCCCAGAAATTATATACGTTCCAACTGGACTCCTGGTTACTTAGTCCGTTAATCAACAACATAACGCAAATAAGAGAGTATGAATTCTATAAATTAATATATTGTGTTTAATTAAAATATATAATTTGTTGCTACAGTTTAAGCGGAATGGCAGCGCTGCTGTTGTTCAATTATTGGAAGTGGGTTTTTTTGTTGAGTGTTTTCCCGGCATGGCAACCAAAATTTGTCGGTATGACAACTCATTTATTAGTATATAAGTTTTATCGCTCCTTTTAAAATAATTTCAGGAATGATCATTTTAATTCCCGGCCTGTGAAAGAAGATTTTATTTATATATGTTAGGTTAGATCTTCCTCTTCTAGCCTTTCAATTGTCATGGCGCACCATGGATGTCTGGTTGACTTCGGCCTAGGTGTTGGTCATGTTATGTAAATTATATTTTTAATGCACTTGCTGATTATGGTAATGACTCTGTTACTTAAATGTTTTATTTTTATGAACATTACTTTCCTTGTACCTACGTCAGCAAAATGTCTTTGAAGTTAATACAATTAAGAATATCAATATCATTCTATTTCAGCATGAGATATTACTCTTCTAACATTTGGCACACTTATTGTTAATCCGTGAATTTTGACTCGCCAATATTGCACTCTGATAAAACAGTTCGCCTGGCGAAAGGTGTGTTATGAATCACCGAGGAAGAATCGGCCGGTGCCAAAATGCTAAGGTAAACCCACACATGCATACACACAAGCATGAGTAAGACATTCAAACATAATTCAGACCAAGTTATGGAGGTCATCTTTTATTTAAAATTAGAAGGAAGCTACCACAACAATTATTTTCGGCAAGTTTAAATTAAAAATAAATAATTGTACAACATTCTAGTATTATTAGTTTCAGAACGAAATATTTTCGACGGCATCATTAAGATAGTAGGATTTAGTTGTTCGACGATAAATACGTAGGTAAATATTATTTTTGGAATAGAGATCGAAATTAGGCCATACCACAAGACACGGGCGGAATGTTTTCATTTTTGAATAATGCCTATGAAAATATGATTTTAGGTTAATGTTGAGATGACAAATAATTGTTACATATTACACGGTTTGTGTTTTCATAAAAATGCTTAAGTTAAGCTAGCTCAAATAAATAAAATTAAATCAAATGAATATATTATCAGAATTATTCCAACTTATCACATAAGTGTACAACATATATAATTCTTACAAACACATCCAGACCTTCCATCCAAGTCTCTTTGAATAAAAATATTTTGACTATATTTGCACTTTAGTATATGGAAATAATTCTTCATAAAATTATAATATTGAGGCAGATGTCATAAAAAAATTTGAAATGTTGTTTCGTAGCACATACGCCAAAAATGAAGTTTCTGAACTCTTATTAACTTCCTCCACCTATTATCCCCAATACACCCCCCCCCCCCTTAACGGAACCATCTCAATATATAATCTAGTTCCAGATGTCATTATAATACATACGCGTACCAAATTTCAAGTAAATATGCCAATAATATTGTGTCAACTCTTTTAATAGTGGTGTGGGGGTAGTGGAGAGGTTGAAAAATGTTGTAAAAAATCTGAGGCCTTGTCCTCTAATATACACCAAATTCCAAGTCTCTGTACTCTTACCAGCTTGCTTTACTTATTTACCCCTATGTTTCCCCCAACCCTTCAACGTAATCATCTCACAATATAACCTAATTATAGATATCGTAATAATACAATACATGTACCAAATTTTAAGTGAAAATTTTGTTATCAACCCTTTTAATAATGGAGTGGGGGTGGGTGGTGGGAGGAATTGGCCTCTTCCCAAATTTCTGTAGTCTTACCAGCTTGCTTTCCTTATTATCTCCTATTTACTCCTATTTATCCCCAACCCTTCAGCGGCTAAGTTCAAGAAACAATCCAGATCCAGACCTCGTTATAGTACATACGTGTATAAAATTTCAAGTCAATATCTTCTTTCAAGAGATATCGCGCGCACAAAAAAAGTTACAGGCCGATAGACAGAAATTTCTCTTCTAAACCTATTTCAACAAAAAAAAAATCGGTAAAGTTATTTACACAGAACTTCCCTCGTTATTTGTGCATGGCGGTCACTCTAAAAAATTATTAATTACGAAATGACATTGAGAATACAGATCGAAATATAGTTATTGCTATTATTACAAAAAAACCTGATAACTTTTGGTCAAAAAAATATACAGACTGCCCATCCAACAGCAAAAGTTCAATACTAAATAACAGGTGCCAAATATGGAAGGCTTGCGCAAATACCTTTACAAATGTCCACCATGACTGAATTATTTCTTGGGATGCCATTATTCAAAAAAAGTATATAATATGCCAAATATTGCAAATTTTTTTATCCGAAATAGGTTTTAAATGTCATGAAACGTGGAAATTTTAAATTTGAAAAAAAAAATTTCGTCTATTCTATAATAGTGATAAATAGATTACCTAAACATGTTTTCAAATTTTTTTAAAAATTTTTCAAAAACATTTTTAAATTTGTTTGAATAATTTTAGAATGCCATGGAAACGTGGAAATTTTAAATCTGAACAAAGAAAAAAAATTCAATTTTAGTGGTAAAATTTTTTTCGAAATTTTAAAAAAATTTTCAATTTTTTTTTTAAATAGATTTAGAGCGCTATGAAACGTGGAAATTTAAAATTTTAAGAAAAAAATTCCATCTAATTTAGTGGTAAAAATGTTTTCAAAAATGTTGGTAATAAATTTTCAATTTTTTTTTTCTTTTAAATAGGTTTAGAATGCCATGAAACGTGGCAATTTTAAATTTGAACAAAGAAAAAAAATTTTTTTAGTGGTAAAATTTTTTTCAAAAATGGTGAAAAAAATTTTCAAATTTTTTTTTTTTTTTTCAGAAATAGGTTTAGCGTGTCATGAAACGTGGAAATTTTAAATTTGAGCAAAAAAAATTTTTTTTTGATCTTGGTAAAATTTTTTTCAAAAATGGTGAAAAAAATTTTCAAAAATTTTTTTCCCCGAAATAGGATTAGCGCGTCATGAAACGTGGAAATTTTAAATTTGAGCGAAAAAAAATTTTTTTCACTATTTATTCCGTTTAGACCTTCCACCCTGTATATTTTCCAGTGAAATTTCTACCATTTCTGCGCTGACAGTAGCGTCAACTACCTACCAAATTTGACTGCTCTCCGTCAAGTAGTTTTTTAGTAAATGCACCAACAGACAGACAGACAGACAGACAGACAGACAGACAGACAGACAGACAGACAGACTGACTGACTGACGGAATTGAAAAACCTATATTTTCGGAATCTACGTGTTCTGAAACGTCAGAATCCGAAAAAATCTCGGAGGGTGATTTTTTCTCGAATACAATAATACTTCCCTTCGGTATGCGAGGGAAGTAAAAATTGATTTTTTTTTTTACGATTACTATACTTCACTATGCCCAAGGAGCAAAATGTGACTGAACCTGGGCACAATATATTGTGTGTCGACACATTAACGAAATATTGTGTCAAAATAGGAACTGTGTTCAAATTGAAACATTTTGGTTTTTGTTTCTATCTTGAGCCTATTTGGGAACATTAGACACAATTTGGATACATCGTGCCGATACCCTTTGGGCAAAATGTATTTAAAATGTATCTAAAAATCGTGTACCCATCATGTTGCTGAAATTTCGCCAGGAGGACACTTATGTGTTTATATTTAAGAACACGTGTTTCTTTTCATGCCTTAAATGGGTCTACGCCAACACATGTTTCCATAAGATTGAATTTTAGACACGTTTTTTCCATTTGTGCATAAATTGTGTGTGGGAGTCTGTATGTGTGTGCACTACCAGCTGTTAGAAGGTCATTTTTGACAACAGCGTACTCTGGTTATTTTGTAAAAATGCCAAAAGTAGTCAAGAAACAATAAAAAGTGTATTATACAACATACTATATGAATGTAAAAAAAACACGTAAAAGAAAATCAAGTGAAGTTGTTAACTTATATGAAAAAGGTGAAGCAAAGACCATTTTTGCCTTTGTTATCAACAGAAGTACAATTAAATAACAAGAAATCTGCTATTTACTCTGACCTGGGCAGCCTCAGTACTGATACAGGTAGTTGTGAAGTGGGAAATGCCAATTTGCAGCTACAATGCACCAATGAAAGCGATGCTGGAAATTTCAAATTGAGTCTAAAATGTAACCATTTTCATATAAGTAATATTTTGGGCACAATTTGTACCAGTAGTGAACACAAGAGTTCAAATTGTATCAAACATGAGAGTATATATCAATATAGACACATTTTAGTACATATTTAATGAAATAGTCGAAATTTGAGTCTGATTATTAACTAATATGTAGCTGTGTGTCCGTACAGGTAAATTTTCCAAAATAGTAATTATAAAAATGAACATTTTACATGTTTTTACACAAAAATGTTATAAAAACACACTTATTTTGATGTCTTGTAACATATAAAATATATCAGAAATATCCCCAAATGTTTCCAAAAATTACAATTATTTTATTTATTAATTACCATCATTAATTAAATATTCAAAATAAATTTCACAATTTTTTAAGGGCTTTTATTTTTCATGAGTATCTCATCACATTTGACAGAGAAAATGGGGTTGTTTTATTTATTCACATGTGAAAACTGATTACTTCTGTGTAACGTAATTTTTCTAAAATCACTGCATTCCAACATCATCATCATAACAAATTTTATTTTAAATTAATAATATACAAACATTGCCTCCCCGAATCGCGATTCGGAACCAACCAGACAACCACGTCGCGCAGCGTCGTGGTGTACGTAAGGTTGGGCGAATCACGACCGGTTTGGCTCAATAAAATGAATATAAAAACTTAAAACTCCTGCCGCCGGTGGTGGCTTAAAATTAACATTAAAATTAATAATATCTGTATTACAGATTTAAAACATTTAAAATTAACACTCTAAAAACTATTGGGGCACAAGGTACTATTAAATTTTGATTTCTGGCACGGGGGAAAAAACAACGAAAAAACCCGTTCGAAGCAATTGGACCCAACGGTCTACCCGCCGTCGGGAAGTTAGGGAAGACAAAGAATTAAGATTTTTTTAAGTTATAATTTTTAAAGGGTTTTTCGATCTAAAATGAATTTAGAACAAACAAGGACAAAATGACAAAAAAGACAAAAAGACAAACAATTGACAAACAGACAAGAGGGGGAAAGGATAGATAAATATATAAAGGTGTGAAGGGGAAAGTGTGTGATAGAGAAAAGTTATGGTTAAGGAAAGTGTGGCTAGAGAGGTTGCCGAAAGATAGGCAACGCCTGGTATGGTAGGGACTGCATACCAGTTGTGTTTGTTTGTCCTAATGTTTAGAGAGTAATGCATTGTGTCGACTTTAAGTATGTTTTTATATAATTTGGACACCATAAAGTGGTTGTAGGCACAATTTAGATTTATTTGTGTCAATTTTGTAACTACACATAGTAAGGCACATTCCATCAACATCTTGTAAACAATAAGAAACACGTTAGCTTCATTACAGTAACATTTAGTAAACATGCGACGCATACAAGATAAATTTTGGAAACAGTTTTGGGCACATTTTGGAATCAAATTAGCACACATTTTCATCACCACTTTGGGCATATGTCCTACACAGTGTGGACTATGTTTCGAAACTGTGCCTATAAAATGTGTCGTGCCCAAAAATAAGTTTCGACACAGTGTCGACCATTGTCTTTCAATGCTCCTTGGGTGTGGATGTGGAAGTAATTATAGGAAAAACATATGCCCATTATATACAGTAAGTTTAAAATAAATTATTTCTTGTTTGTATAATAATTGTAATAAAACATGTTCTTTGTAAGATTTGGTAAACAGCAGAAAAAATTCTATGAAAAAATAAAATAAACAGAAAATCCAATCTTCAATTCAATCAAGAATTCTAAAATGAATTTATATATTTTCATTGTAACACTAGTATCCTAGCTTTGACATTTTAGTATATTTTAATTCTTTCATTAATTAGACCTCTCAATTTAAGCTTACTCATGGGGGCTATGTGGATTCTATTTGATACTGCTTCTGAGCTAGAAATACGTACATTTCAGATATTTTGACGCATCGTCATCTTGTGAGAACGATAGACTCTCCGGATGTGAAAACCACATTGCAGTATGTTTATTTGTACCGAGAACACATCTAAACATTGATAAAATTCTACGTCAACAACGTTATATTCAGAATTCTAGGAGTATGTAGATTATAGCTGTTTTTTCGTTAAAGTAACTAAGCCCTAAAGCCCATTATAGTTTTTTCTCATATAATATTCTCACTATGCCGAATGTACATTAGACAAACACAAGTACTCTGAAATAAACTCTCTTTGTATAATTCGCTCTTTGTAACAAACAATTTCAGTCACCATCACAAATGTGTAAAGAAGAGGGTTTTGTCTGAAATGTCATCCTTTAATCCCCGTCTGTATTATCTGTGAACGTAAAACTGTACTTTGAAAAGTGTGTTTTATCTTTAGATACTTAAACAGATTAACGACAACGAATCCCTAGGTTTTGTTTTTAACTTTTCAATATTCACATAATATTTTTTCATGTTGTGTCTAAAGATATTTTTTTTAAATACTCTCTACTTAATTTACTTATTTTTATACACAGACAAAGTGTAACTAACTTTTAAAATAACTGGTATAAAGAGAAAATGTTGTATTTCTACACTGCTTCATGATCCCTATAAAATATCTCCTCTGTAAACGTAGTAAATTTATACTAAGTTTTAACTTGGGTTTATACAAGGTGTTCCAAAAATGTATGGCAATACCTCGGGAGCGTATAGTTTGATTCAAAGTTACAAGTAACGAGACCCGGAGAGGATTGGCGCCTTTGGTGTAACACTGACGATGAAGTAGTTTCCACAGATATTGAAACACTTGCATACCACCCTCGACTATTACACCCGATGGGCGTTTCGCCAACTTCGTTGGCATCATCTGGAAATGGTTAAAATTCAATTTCATGAAGGTGACGAGTTTTATACATATGGAGGTGACTAACACTTAGTTATCGTCATCTCCAGATAATGGTTGGGGATACACGCGTCGAATTTGGTCTTCGAGTGTAGTGTTTAAGCGTTTTGGCTTTCGAGGAAATTCCCTCGTCGTCGTTAACATTAAAGAACCTGTTTATTTTTTTTGCAATTAAGGGTTCCGTTTTGAAGAAGGTTATTCACCCAAAAATTTCAAACTACTGTATCGATTGTAATAAAATTTGAACGATATGTAGTCGATTGAGGATTATGGTGCCTATCAGATCTGATCTATAATGCAAAGGATGGAGTATTCCTTGTGATTTTTACTTCTCAACTGTACCATAGGCACATTTTGTAATTTAAAATACCACAGGAATACAAAACAAATATTTTTCTAAAAGACTACCCCTACCCCTTATGTACTTTGACTTACTAAATTCGAATTTTGCATAAATAATATAGGTTTCATAATACAGTTCTTCACTAGCTACCCAAAAACCACTTTTAAAATCCCTCAAGAGTGGATTTTGGATAGCTAGCAGGGTCAGTCTTTTGAAAAATATTATTTAATTAACACCTGATGACTTAAAAATATTAATTAAAAAATAAATTATGGAGAAATCGGAACATATGTAGAATAACAAGAATGCAACATTAAGAAGTGTCAAACAATCTACAACGAAATGGGTCTCATCAGTTAAAGTGAGTAGGAGGGAAGAGGTAACGTCAACTAGACTTGAATGGGGCATACACATCATACATCAAGTTATCTACTTTTAAGTGAAGAATCCTCCATATACGAGACAATGACTAACTGATGGTTAAACATAACATATTATTAAATTTAAACAATGAAAGAACGATAATACAAAATATCATCAATTTCTGTAAAAAAGCAAACTTACTTAAAAAATTATAACATATTGCCTTTCGAGGTTATGTTTTTATCTTGGACTCGATTGAGTTAAACCTCTTTTTACTAGTTGTGTGTTCTACAATTCTTAACTTTACTTATCCAGCTTTATTGTCTTAAGTATATGCCCCCTGATGGGTCGCTGAACAAGTAGCGTGTGTTTTATGAAACTCTTCCTATTAATAATCGACCTATGACACAGATTGTATAATGACGGAGGAGGGTGCATCTAATGACCCTCGTTGTCGGTGTCGCAGTGGGACAAGAAAATTGTACATACAGACTAGATTAAAACAAAAAATAAACCATCTACGTATGATGTTTAGGTCTAAGTAACCCGAACGGTAAATATTGTAAAAATATTAAAATAAAGTATATCATTAATTGCGTGCTACCAGTTGTCACATTCGCTTACATATTGTTGGCATTGCTGTTATGTTTAGCAAATATTTGTATGGGTATATGTGAATCAGACCTCCCCCGACACCGTTTAGCGCTAGCCGCCCCAGAAAATATTAAATTTTGGAACAGAGTATAACACTTTGGGGCTTGGTGCTAATTGAAAAGGGTATCTTGGCGATAAGCCAACACCAATTATAACCAAAATTGGAACGTAGTACTCTTTAATCAGGCGGAACATTTTCTTTGCTTATTGCTATAGGTTATGCCAATATTTTCTGCTTGCGCATTTTCCAGATTATTGGCCATCTTTCAAAAAAAAAAAATGTTGATACCTTCTCAAACATACAGTTTTCGTACCAAAGAAAAGTTTCTGTGAGTGCCAACAAATGTTTCTTAATGTAACCTCCCAAGCCCCCAAACATTCAAATACCGATTATTATGCCAAAAAGGAGACAAAAATTACACATTTAGCGAGTAATAACCGAGAAATTATCCTTTTTAACATAATAAAGTTCAAGCATCTCCCCCATCCCCAAAAAAGACCCCATATCAACCCTTTTCCCATTTTTTATGCAAAAAAATGTATATTTTCGATCAAATAGTGAATTGAATAAGTTCCTTAAGCAAAATATACAATGCCAATATAGTATGTTGGCCTATTAGCGTATCTCCCCCTTCTTGACCCAAATATCACCCCCATTCGCGGATTTTTAATAATTTTGCGAAAAACAGCATATAAGCCTAGACAATGAATGTGATAATTAATTAATTCTTTTTTAATGTATATAATCCCCCCCCCCCCCTCACAAAAAAATGAAAAATTTTATCATATAGAAGAAATATGTGAAAATTGATTTTCCATGTGTTTGTCTGAGCTTGTGAATTACGAATATTATAGTTTGCAAAATAAGAGTGAACCAAAGCTTAAAATATTAACGGCTTATGCAAGTGGCAATGTGAACAAATCGACAAAGTATTTTGAAAATGAGAGAACGAAACGTAACCAAAAAATTTGTTAATTTAGAAATACCCATATACTATAAAATTCATGAATGCAAAAAATTAAGTTAAATCAATTAATAGCAAACAGTAGTAATGAAAAAATGTATTCCTGTATTAATTTATTATATTGATTTTATATATTTCTTTTTTTCAAAGATATGATTCATCAGAAAACTCAGGAATTCTTCAACTAAATGATCGTCGTCTTAGTCCTCATCATCAAAATCATCTGCTTCAGGTTCAGATTCTATAAAATGAGTAAAAACAAAAAAAGTATAAATTCTCCAATCCAACCGTAGATTTTTATATTCAAAATTTTTTTGCGTATATTTAAGCGAATATATCATAGTATAGAAATGAATTGCAAATATAGTTATAAACTACCAAAGACATTTGTGAAAATAATCTTTATTTTCAATAAAAAATGTATATAAAGCAAAGAATTGGTAACAAATAATACAAGGGACTTTCCAGTAGGATGCAAAAGTAGCATTTGCCCCTCCTCAAACATTTTGAAGGCCCATTATCTTGCTAAGGAAGAAACGGAGATATTTGGATCGAAAAGGGGGGTACTGGCATTGTATAATTTATTTAAAATTAACCCAATTTTTTTTTTTCGGAAATTTTGATATAAAATTTATTTGGCCTAAAGAACAGCATCATTCAATCTACTATATTTCATCGAAAATATACATTTTTTGCATAAAAAATGGGCATAGGGGTCCTTTTTGGGATCCGGGGAGATTTTTGAACTTTGATATGTTAAAAAGAGTAATGATTTCTCGGTCATTACTCGCTATATGAGCCATTTTTGTATCCTTTTGGAATAATAAACAGTATTTGAATGTGTGGTGGTTTTGGTGATGGTTTGTGTAGGTTACATTGAAAAATAAATGTTTGCATTTACAGAAACTATTCTTTGGTACAAGAACTACAAGTTTCAGAAGGTGCCAACATTTTTATTTTTTTGAAAAGCACCAGTTTTGGTTTGTTTCTAGTCAAAAGTCGAATTTTTGACTAAAATATGGCAAGAAATCTGGAAAATGTGCAAGCAGAACATGTTAGCATGTGGCTTTCCAACAATGAACATTGACAACGAAAATGCTCCGCCTGGTCAGAAAGTGTTATACTACGTTTCAATTTTGGCCATGATTGATGTCGCAAGTGCTGCCAATTGTGCCGAGAAAAGATGTTGGCACATAAGATAAAATACTCAGAAAAATATTTGCTCAGACATAACAGAAATGCCATCATGTTATATTCCAGGCTATCTCTTAGACCATAAACAAAAACAATTATTAATTATTATTCTTCGGTATTGTTGAACAAATGCTAAAAAGTATTGACTAAAATAATATGTCAAATGTATTTACATTTTATAAATCGCTAATCAGACAGTAATGTTCTAAAATATATAAAATTGTTGGAACAAACTTGTCTTTTCCTTTCCTTAAACTTTTCGCCCGCAAAGAATAAGCTTATTTCTCTTATTTTCAGAATAAACCGCATCATCTATTGTACTTTTGAGGATTTTCAGGATAATCTCCTGTGACAAACGTCTTATAAGTGAATTTTAAAATAATAAAAGTTGTCGTTTACCGCTGCTGAAATATACGAAAACAGTTGCTTTAAAACTACCTCATACCATTTCATTTTATAGCTTATTGTTATTAAATTGTTATGGATCGAATGAACATTTATTATGTTTCCAGAGCTTAAGTAAACATGGTGTACAGTAAAATTCTTTAAAAAAAAAATTGCCACTAGATCACAGAGAGTTTTTAGTTAGGATCATTTTATTCTTGCAAACATATTTTAAATTTTTCCGAAAAAGAATGTTTGTAACATTATTTAATTGATATGTTGTCAAATAAACAAAAATGCAACATCAGTAAAATTGTGCATTGTGGTAATCAAAGAAATCACTTTAAAAGTTAGTTTCACATGCATCAGTTTCCTGATTATTGCTCTTTCTGTTACT
The DNA here is from genome assembly GCA_963583905.1 of Stenurella melanura. NCBI lineage: Eukaryota > Metazoa > Arthropoda > Insecta > Coleoptera > Cerambycidae > Stenurella > Stenurella melanura. Next base: position 233,954,399 of record OY757309.1, on the reverse strand, counting down.
ATAACGAAGCAGAGTATATTTTCATTAATGTATAAATTATTTATTAATAAGAAATAATCACACGATGTTGTAAATAGTTACACACAGCTTTCAAAATTTCGATAGTTATATAACAGTACATGTATGTCCTTCTATTGTGCCGCGTTTTAACATCAAATTCGTGACCAATTCTGAATTAATAAAAGTAAATGAAGAACAAGTATTTGCAAAAAAGCGTACCTACATACAAAGATATTTTATATTAAATTTAACAAAACATATATTTCCGGAGATATGACAATATCTGGAAAAACAGCAATTTCTTGGTTCATCGTCTATTAAGTCTCCCTCTCAATGAACAGGGATTTGCAAAATACAGAAAACTTTAATTAAGAATACCCAACAGTGTTCTAGATATGCTTAATTGGTAAATAATTACGAAGTGTAGATTTAAGAAAACCTCTTGGCTCTTCATATTCAGTAATAAGGAACTAGTTGACTGGTCTTGATAACCGCAACCCACTGTTCTGAAACTCATGAATAGATCGTCATTCAGCTTCAACCTTTATATCAGACCTCATAACTTTGGCTTGCTGTCGCTATCACAATTTTGTGACTCATGCAATTTATAGCGTCCTCGTTTGCTATATGGCACGTCTAACAGTATCCCGCCTATCAAATTAGCCTAGTAATGACACAATTTCACAAAAGTTCTATCATAACAATTTCCTGGCGGCATCAGGCGTTATGGAGGGCATCCTCTTTACCACTCAAAACACGACCTCTGACTCATTTTGTTAACTGTATAATCGTCAGAATTGTTCTTGTCGGCTCTAACTAAAGCAAAGCTTTCTTAAAAGAAACTGGAGAATGGTGAAGACCAGATATCTAGGTGTTTCCATCTGCAATAGTTTGTCCAATCTCAGATCGTCAGAAACCTTACGGTAGTTTCGACTCTGGAGAGAAGGGTATATATTCACGTAGTCGTAAGTTGCATATTGTGTATTTATTCTCTAGTATCGCGTCCTATAACAAAATCTCCTTGCTCACGAGACACGTGTCACGAAACAGTTATCTATTCATTAGGAAGTAAATTAACATATTTAGGTAATCCGAAGAACAACCAAAGGACAATGTTAAAAACAGGCGATTTTTTACCCCTCCGGGCAATGAATGTGGACATCAAAATTCGATTGTGCATAGTTCATAGAAACAGAAAATGAGTATTAGATAATTATTTTTAGAAAAGGGAAAAACAATGCTTTTTGATGTTTCAAATAAAAACTGTATTTTTATACACTCTACATATATTTCGGCTTGTTAGGCCTTTCTCAAGAGCATTACAGATGAATACTAAAGCTATGAGGGCGGTTGTTCTAAAAATAAATGCATTAATACCCAAACATGTGAAATTACGGGGATTTCAAGTAATAAAACTAAGGATCTACCTACTCGGAATATAATTCAATGGGGTATTCTTAACACCTTGTCTATTATAGGAGTGTTTATGAAATTTAGTTGGTCATTGGTGGTACAAGTGTTGCTTTTAAGGGATTTTTTATTTCTAATTGTAGAAGGAGGTTTAAGCGTTTTCCTTTTCTTTCTGAATGGATTAAATTAATATTCTGTGTCGATAAAATGATTATTTTCAATGCAATGTGTGGACATTCCTGTGTTTTTGGTGTTGTTTAAAATAGATTGTTTATGATATTTTACCCTATTAGCTATACTTCTACCACTCTGGCCAATATATACCGCGTTACAGTCCTTACATTTAATTTCATAAACCCCCGATTTGTTGACTTTACTTATGTTTTCTTTATTGTTAACTAAAATACTTCCTAATTTTGTTTTGTTTACCCTTATTGTGGAGAAAGGCCTAACAAGCCGAAACATATGTAGAGTGTATAAAATACAATTTTTTTTGAAACTTCAAAAAGCATTGTTTTTACCTTTTCTAAAAATAATTATTCTAAAGATGTTTCACAAGGAACCTACCACATACTCAATCCACTGAATATTAGATATCCTAATTTTACGGGGAAAATTAGTATATTACCTACAAAGTATAAAATCCACCCTCAGACCATTTCTATTTCCATTTTAATATTTTATCCTATATAACTATTTGCACATTTCAGTTGCTAGATCTAATAATAGCATGACTGAATATTTCATTTATAATTGACATATTTAAATTATAAAAGTCAAACAAAATATTCCAACCGCCGATGGTATGGCTGGAGATATTAGTATTACCCTCAGACCAGCAGTGGTAATGTAATACAAAAATCTAACAATGATGCCACTGTAGTGACGACTTATATATATTTATGTGTAAAGTTATAACAATAGGCATCTACAAGTACTTGAAATTACTTGTAGACCTCGTACTACCCCCAACTATACCAACTCTAGTTGGGATAGTTGGGGGTAGTACAAGGTCTACAAGTAACTTCAAGTACTTGTAGACACCCCCTAGGGTGTCAAGCAAAAGAGACGTGTAGCAAAGGTTAGCGATTCTTTGGCACTGATGGGAAGCAACTTTAGACCCATAATAGTGATTCTATATTGTATATACATATAAGTAGTGCACACTAGAAACTCATTTAAACGAGAAAATTGTTAAACTACCCGTAAAGTATAAAAACTACTCCAAAACTTGCAACTGTTTTGAAGGTAGCATATTAATTTTCCCCAGAAAACGAAGATGCCTAATATGCATTTTCTGTTTCTATAAACCATACAGAATCGAATTTTGACGTTAACATTCGTTGCCCGGAATGGTCAAAAATCGCCTATTTTTAACCCATTTTTAATCAAATGGTTCAAGGTTCGAACAGCAGTTAGCATTGTAATTTCTAGAGTACATTGGACTGGCGAAACTTTCATTTGTAACTAGGCTCTTGGAGCATATGGATATCTCTACAGTGGAAGAGTCAGCACTCAGGAAACATTCTCTGGTAACTGATAATTACAATGAATTTGCCCTTAAAAAATTTATCAATAGTGCAAAGGACATAAAAGCACTTCTAATGCCTTTTGACTTAAAAATATTGTAGCTTCCTGTAGATACGAGGCGAGGATCATTCACAGAAGCACTAAGAAATCTAGTGTTTTCCTGTATGCATTGAATAACAATCATGGAGTAGATAATAATAACTTAAAATATTTATAAATGGTAATGATGGTTGATGGATTACGGAATATTTTTGCTCAATAAAACTGGGTCTACAACTGTCACTTTTTATACGGTAGTAACAGAAGTCAGTAATAAATTAATCGCTTCAATCAGTGTATATATTTTTCTGTAGGAATTAAAAGATTAAATGTGATGGAAAATACAAAGGGATTAGTTAGCAAAATACGTGGCTCAACGTAAAAATTGATTTAAACTTTGTTGGTTTTAAAATTACTGAGAAATAACTAATTCCTAGGTATTTTTCAACAGGTTATGCTCCAGTTAAATAGGAATAATTTTCGACATTTGACGGAAAAAACTGATGAAATTTCTCAAAAGATATACATTAACGCGTCCTACAAACATTCTGAAAGTCCCCATCTCTATCTGTCGCGTTTGAGCAGCCATCTTGAAAAAACAGTGTTAATATTTAGTTTTTTTGCTTATTACTCGCTAACCATTAGCTATATCGAAATTATGCTCCATACATAGAACAAATCTTACAAATTTCTCGATAGAAAATGTCATATACATTTTTTCCGTATTCCTGTTATTTTACTGTTTGATAATACAAAAACAAAAATTTGATAGACACGTTTCTAAAATCGCAAAATATCGCTCTCAGAGGAAAAAAAAATCATATCATTGTACTAGTCATGTAATTCTGAACAACTTTAGATATGTTCGCCTTGTGTCATCTGTCCATTCATCTGTACTTCCATCTGCCCGTTTATCTGTACGTTCATCTGTCCGTCCGTCTCTCCATGTCATGATGTTTCGTGTAAGGACAATAACTTAAGAACGAAGAGTCCGGTTTTATTAAAACTAGAATTGTAAATTAGCTTAGAATTGTGAGAGAACTCATTTTTGAAAAAAATTAATCGATAAATATGAAAGTAATGAACCTTACAAAATGCGCGCGAAGTTTGTTAAAATCGTTAATATTTTAAGTAATTGCTTGTGACTTTAATCATATCCCGCTGATATTATTTTGATTGGCAAAACGTTCACTAGTAAACTATGTAGTATTTTTATGCTCATAAAATCCTTTCAACGATTACAATACTCCTCGAGTGTATTTCGTTTATTAAAACGGTTCATATTAACAAGCGCGTCGTTTAGAGCTAATTGGGCCATTTCTCGCAGCCTAAGCGCAACACTCTCTTATTCATCTATTAATTTTCATCTAGGAATCTTCTTTCAATCGCCTCTACCTTCTTTCGCTGCTCTACCTTCTTTTCTTCTTTCTGTAGGATAGAACAGCCATACTCATTGAGGCTACTTATCTGGCTTCATACGCCTTAAATGTTCATAGCACAGCTATATTTTCTCCTCCGTGTTCAATCTTTCTCCTATTTCTATGTTTCTTATATGTTCTAGCCTAGAAACTCTACAGCTGCTTCTCAACGTGTCCATTTCCACCGCAAGCAGCGTTACGTTTTTTTTTATTTCCCACGTTTATGATATCTGTCACTATTCTTTGAACAAGGCTTTTATAAATTATTTTTTTGTCGGCTTCTTTATATGTTCTGACCACCAAATTGAGTTTAGCTTCTGAATAGCCTATTTGCCCTGTATTATCCTGTTGTTTATATCTCTTCGACTATTCCCCTCCATTGACATATTGGCTCCTGGGTTCGTGTACTCACTCCTTATTTTTCTTCCATTTACATCCATGTCATTCACTTCTTCCCCGATCACCATATATTTGATTTTTTCAAAATTAATTTCTAATCTCCATTTTTCGTAGATTTCTGTCAAGTAACTTCTTCTATGGGAAAATTGTATGGGCGAGTTATGAAGACAAAGATAGAATAGGAAATCGTGATCGGTGAAGAACAGTGCGGATTTGGCTGGAAGATCGTGTGTGGATAATATATTCACCCTACGACAACTAAGCCAAAAATTAATGGCAAGGAGTAGAGAGAACCATATAGTGTTTGTAGACATAGAAAAGGCATATAACATGATTCCCTTACAGAAATTATTCGACGTGCTGTATAGCAGCTCTGTTCATTACAAACACGTTACCATCATACCAGATCTTTATGAACGGCAAAAGAGTGGAATTAAAATTGGAAATCATATGTCCGACATCTTTGAAGCCGCGACGAAGAATTGCGCCAAAGATGTTGCCTATCACCGACCCTATTCAAAATCTATATAGATAAGGTTTTATAAGAATGGCAGGCCAAATACAGGAATGTGGACATATATGTGAACGTCGAAAACCTACCTTCCCTTCTTTATGCAGACGACCAAGTGCTTGAAGATAAAATGATTCATGACACAGCCACACAAAAAAATCTGGCCTGCGGATCTGACTCTCTATATGTTTTTGAGATCGCTGAATCCGAATCCGAGGTTTATTTAACTTCATAACATCAGGAAAAAATTGAGGGGTACGAGAAAAGATGTAAGAAATCGTCTGGCGCAATCTGAGGTCGATGCGTGCCTTGGTTTTCGAGATATGGCCGCTCGAAATCACCGGAAGGTGAAAATCGAATTGGTTTACCGCTTCCCGAAGCTATATCTCGAAGATGAAACGAGATGCAGAGCTGTGGTTTACTCTAGTCGATTTCCCTCGCCTTCCTACATACCTCTGAATTTTGTAGATGCTTTACCTTAGAAATTTTGCAAAAAATGAAAATTCCGACAAAAATCTCAAAAAATTCAGACGACGAAAGAAATCGAATGGCGTAAACCGCACCTCTATATCTTGTTTCGTTTTCGAGACATAGCATCGGGAAACGGTAAAAAAAATTCAATTTTCACCTTCCGGTGAATTCGAGTGGCCATATCTCAAGAACCAAGGCGTGCACCAACATCCAGTTAGCACCAAACTATTCCTTACGTCCTTCTACGTACCACTGTATTTTTTCAGATTTTTGCTAGCTTTCGTTTGGCAGAAATGTCCCTCGAAGCTGGGCCGTGTCGTTCGAGAAGCCGAAATCTTGGGACCTCTCACTTTGGCGGCCGATATCTCACTTAAAAAGTTCCGGAAGAAAATCGTGACATACATCATCGTATGGAAAATTTAATTTGCAATCGATCTAGAGTAAAAAGAGGGGGCCATTTTTGCCTAGAAGTAATTACAGCGGTTTATGTGAAGGGATGTCGAAATCGCTTAAATTATGGGTTCTTTGAGGTTATGGCAAAATAATGATATGATGAAGTTAAGCAGACCTGGGATTCTGATTCAGCGGCTCCAAAAACATATAGTAAACATGGTCAGATCCCCAGGTCAGATTTTTATTTTTTTTTTGTGTGTGTGGCTGTGTAATCTTCATATTTATCGATAGATTATTATACAAAATGGAAGGACTCTTCCTCTATTTAACACTAATTTGCAGCTCAAGCTTTAGTTAAATGGGACTTTTCACTCTCAAGTTATTGTGCGTAGAAGAAACTTGGCGTGTGAAGACGACGAACAGTCAGATGACAGATATTTTGAAAGCTATTCAGAATTGCATGATTAATACAAGATACAAGACGATAAGATACTACTATTTTTTCTTTGCGAGCCATATTTATGGTTTTAGAAATGTGTTGATCTAATTTTTGTTCTTGTATTTTCGAAAACTTTAACAATAGATGCGGGAAAAATCTACAAAACATTTTTTGTGGAAATTTTCTTAAGCTTCATTTTATATATGAGAGATAACTTCGATATCGCTAATGATTAGCGAGATATAAACAAAAACTAAATCAGTGTACCATTTTCCAAGATGTTTTATGTTCAATAATACACCCTATTGAACATCTTTTAATAAGTTTCAAAGCTTTATCAATTTTTTTCCCTCTAGTTTCCCTATTTGACCAGTATTATGCATATAAGCTGCTTTTTGTGAAATAAAAGTCGATTTCCAGCTGATATATTCCAAAATTAAAACTGAAAGCAAACAGTTACATGCTTATTTGATGGAAAAGGGGACTTGTCTCGTTGTAGTCTACATCAATACGCCGAGTATGATTACTTTCGCAAGCACGCGTCTAAATTTATACAATAACACTATACGCGGTCCTCTAAACGGATTACTCCGGACGAAGCGATTAGCGGGGAAATTGACTATTACAACCCGGAAAATATGCGACCCGGCAGATGGCGTCCTTTCTATTAATAAAAAACTCAATGCTAAATTAAAAATAACACCACAACTTCAAACAAGCATGATTCCAATTTGCATGTAGAGTGTTCAGTAAAAACAAACAAGATAATTTTAAAATTTTAAATATTGTATGTGCAGTTACATGCGTTTAGGGTTTCACTTTAATGAATGAGCCCTTAAACAAGAGCTGTAAAAGCTTTGTGTTAAAAGAAAGTCGCTATATAATGAGTGGAAATATAACATGGTACAATGTTGCGCATCTGTTTTTATATTTTATTCCATTAATTAAAATTTGCAGGGATATGTAAGGTTGAAAAATATCCTGAGGTAAAGGCATTTATTTTTTTACATCAACTTTATAAAAAAGTTTTAAAATATTAAGTATACCTCAATTACATTATACAGTGAGTCCGCACACAAGAGATCGTACATATGAAACCTTTAGTGCCACCGTATCTAACACATAGTTTAACAGTTGTTTGCATCGCATTGTTTAACAGAGGATTAATACTAAACCTTCGTTAAATATAAAATTTCCCTTGCACCGCTCCTCAATCCTAGATTAAGACACACTACATAAATTGAGTGTTACTTTCGCCAAGGAATTAGGCTAATTAGGCAATAGTCCCTAGTTTATTAGCTTAACAGCAATAAGTTTGTCACAAATGCGGTACGATTGTAGACCAAGCTCTAATGCCTTTCATTCATCTCGCAGTTAGATAAGGTCGTCAGTCACTAATACAAACTAACAATATTATACTATTCGCAAATAGTTTCCTATTTACGATAAAAATGCAGGGAGTATTCTATAGAATGTCCAACAGTTATATAAAAAGTGCAGTAAATAGGCGAAGAGTGTAATGGTTAGCTTGTAACTACATTTTGAAAGAAATGTAGCATAGGGTTTGCATTTTTCCGGTGGAAAAAACGTCGGGTCGAAATGAAAGTCATATCTATCGACTCGAGAGCGAATTTAGAAAATTCCGTCCGTCGGTCAGTCGCTCTGTCGGTTCGACTGTCTGTTACGCCAGCCCCCCTCCTAATCCGTTTTTGGATTTCGATGAAACTTGGGTGGCTAATCGGAGCTCTTTAGAAAATCTTAACACCGGAAGCTCAGCTCCGTTTGGAAACCGGAAGTACCTGATATAGACGTTTCGAATTTTTCGGGAGAAATTGAATAACTCGGTAACGGATCCAGATATTTCAAAAAAAATGTGGTGTCTCTGGCAAAGCTCTACAAATAAGTGTACCAGAGACTATGTCGAAAAACAAATGACAATTGAATTTTTTAGCAAAAAACTGGTTCTCTTCGAAATTGGGCTAGGAAGCACGATAATTGTCCAGAATATTGATCGATTTCGATGAGACTTGGTGGGATCAAAGATACACGGCCACAAGTGACGCCTATTGCTGGCAGTGGCGACCCGAATTCGTTGACCGCCAGTATTTTTTCCAGGCCCGAGTATGATTTTTCAAAGAAATTAATAACTCCCGAACCGAAGGTCCGATTTTGATTTTCAAAAATGGCAATTGTAGGGGTCGATTAGGTCTATTAATTGACGTTGGTGAGAAATTTGATAAATCAAAAGCGAATCTACAAATCCTGGAAAATTTCTTTTGATAAATTCTACAAATTCCGAACAGTTTCCTAATAAAAATCGAAAATTAAGTATTCTGTCGATCAATCTCTATAACCAGTATATAGGTATAGATATAGGTAAAGGTATAGGTGCAAAAAAATAATGTAATATTATATTTAAAATATCATCATTCATTTCCTTATTTTCATTTACTAAAAAAAATGGAGCCTATGCCCTTTCTCTGTTTCAAAATGTAGTTAGCTTTTACTTTAGTCAATGCAAAAAGAAAAAAAAAAGAAAAATAAAACATGTTAAAATGTATTGAGTCATCTTACGACCCTCTGCTGAAAATGTACTGAATCATCCAAACAGGGATAAAGAGCATATCAAAATGTATTTTTTTAGCTTGTTTATTTATGCAAGATATCTTGTTTATTTAATATTTTTCTTAGGAGACCTAAGGACCACTATACTCGCTCCAACATGATTGATTCAGCTCGAAAAAAAGTACCTCGAACTAACTCTCAATCGAGCATATTTGTTCATTCATGTACACACCTGAACTTAATTGCTGAAGTTCTATTGAATCTCTATAGTCGAGAGTCTCTCATTGCGATGGATACCAAAGAGACGATAGTAAGTGCGGATGATTTCGCACGTTTAGATGACAATAATAAACAGAAGGGCGAAAATTGGCATCAAGGGGACGGGACAGTCAATTTAATTATAAGCTTCGTTTAAAAGAGATGACTGCTAGCGAGACTTTAAAGTTGTGTGCAAAATATAACATTCAAAGCTGCATCCCTTAATAATTACATCGCAGAGAGCCGCGCGCTTGCAAACGAACACCTGCTTAATGCGTTCAGAATCGGATTCAAGATTTTTATGACTACAGGTCGACCAGCCTAGAATGGCCAACGAGATTAGGATGCGCAGTAGTTGAATCCACCCCACCTTTACGGAGCTCACTTGTTTATGTTCCTTCCTCGTGTAAACATCGGTACAGTCTTGAGAAAAGTGCTCGTAGTGTATAACTTTTATTTAACACATGGTACCTATTAGAAGTATCTACCTATAAACATTAATGTTATGTGTACAAAGAACTGTTGTTCAATCGAAAACATCAATTGGCCTGTGACATACCCAGATTGTTGGTAAATAAGAGAGCATCTTTTACTTGAACTTCTTCCCCCCGACTGTACTACGTTCATAGTTACGAAACTTGTCTCTATTCAACAGCGACGATATTTCTTCTCTCTCTGCGCGGCTGCCGCGGCTGTTGGCCATCCTACAATGGTTTACTTGTACATTCATATTTTACCTGTCGTATGACAACTCTCCATTTAAATATGTATTACCACAAAAAATATTACTGGCAAATTTTCCAATTTAATCTCAATAAAATACTAGCACTACACTACAGTTTGTTTGTTTCTTCTTATCGGCAGTTTTAACAGAAAGGGCACGCACCACAAAAATAACAGAACATTAGGTTCATATTTATATAGCGAATAAAAAATTGTCGTCAAATTAGTTATCGTATGTGCTTTATAAATATGAACTCAGCTTTTTAGCATTTATTTTATTACTGTCAAATATGTTTGTTTTTAAATGCTTTACTTCCCTCGCGTACCGAAGGGAACTATTGTATTCAAGAAAAAATCACCCTCCGAGATTTTTTCGGATTTTCACGTTCCAGATCACGTAGATTATGAAAATATAGGTTTTTCAATTCCGTCAGTCTGTCTGCCTATCTGTTCCTCGAGAGGTAAACGTATAATAATAGTACACGCGGGTAATTAAGATGGATTTGTAAAAGGGTGTTTAATGCTTTCCGTAAAAAACATAGCAGAGTCATCGGCTGATTAACACCAAGATATGAATGCCACTTTGTTTGAAAAATGGTTTGCAGAAAAACTATTGCGTAACATAAAGCCGAATTCGGTCATTGTGTTAGATAATGCCTCTTACCATTCGCGATAAGCTGAGAAAATACCAACTGCATCGACGCGAAAGTTTGAAATAATTGAATTTAAAAAAAAAACGGTGAAAAATGCAAACATTAAAAAAACATTTGTAATAGACGAACTTCCAGAACAACATGGTCATACAGTTTTAAGACTGTGAGTTAAATCCTATTGAAAAAATTTGGAGTGCATTAAAAAATTACGTTAGGAAAAGAAACACAAGCTCGGGGGCTTAGTCATAATGTGATACAACCTATTAGAGACAGTGAGAAGCCCATAGAAAAGCATTGGAAAGGATGCGTGAACCATATTAAACAAAATTGAAAATCAATATTTTGCCACAGTTCCTCAACACCAACCGATTGTAATAAATTCCAATGATTCCTCATCATCGTCATCTTCCGGAGAAGAAGAATAATTTAATTATTGGCGCATGCATTGCAGTAAGTAGGTTTAATGGAGATACCAATAATAATGTTGTATTATACAATATACCTACAAAAAAAAAAGGATTTTTTTTATCACATATACCAAAAAAAGAAACAACAATGTATTTTAGCTACACGTGCTTTGGCAATACACATGTATATATTAGAATTATACAACCATTGTTAGGTAGGTTCAATATAATGCTAGAATAGTCCTAGATAAAATGAATGTAGGGTTGTTGTATTTTTATTTAATAATAGGTAGAACTGTGAAATCCAACATTTATGAAAGCAGGGAATATTTTACTGTCATTGTTTCATTACTTGCCAAACTCTGAAATTCTAACTCCGGCTCTGCAAGTCAACGTGGACTCTACGTACTAGACTAATACACATAATAAAATTCGACCAATCAGTAGATCTGTAGCAGAATTTGCCATCAATCAGATTTAGTGGGCGTAACTTATTTACTTAACTCGGCGGTACTTTATAAAAAAACTACTTAATTTAATTTGTGGTAATTTTTTGTCACACCTCCAGACAATAGTAAAAAAAGAATAAAGGAAGCCGCAAATGCTCCTTATATTTTGGATTTGAGTTTACATATTCATCAGCGTCAGGATAGACTTTTGTATATTATTTACACTGTATAGTAGTTTCCATAGATAATTCGACGATACAAAAAAGCTCGCAAAAAAGCCTAAAGGAGACAGACCGCTTCTAATTAGTACACCGCCGGACAATAGTGTGAAAAATGTAATAAATTTAATCTTAAAGTTTTATGACAAAGAAACAGTTACTCCACCCCTGGAAGTCCACGTTGACTAGATCGCTTATTTCAACGAATCATCTATTTGGTAGGACAAATTTCAACCAATTATATTCCGTGGGATTGGTCCACGTTCTTAACTCGTTAGGAAATATTTGTGACAACTTTTTACATCTTCTTTATGACCTTTTTTACAGTAGAGAAATATACAGTAGACTCAGTCCCTATCTACTCTATCTAGAAAAATGGGACTTGGTTTCGTTTTTTATGCTCTAGACCAGACCGAGTGCGCAAAGACCACGCGCACAGAGGAGAATGGCGCCAGTTTTAAAATCGAGTGGCGAACTAAATGTGAAATTGTTGGTTATGTCCTATGTCGTAATGTAATCATAGCACAAAATTCACATAATTAGGAAACAGTTTCAAACATTAAAGAATATTGCCATGGTGTTACACGCATAACAATATTGTAATGAATGAAATAGTTCATTGAGATTTGTAGTAGTTCTAAAAAAATTGCACTGGTAGCAGCTGGAGGTGTTATTAAATGAATTCCTTAATATTTTGAATAACTTGCAGTACTCATTATTACAATCGTTTTGAACTTTTGAATACGAAAACATAACGCACAATAGGGTAATCTTATTTTGCAACTTTTGAACAATTGACTTGTTTCGTACTAAATGTAGCCTATGCGTCGATTCCAAGAGTGGGGGTCATGGACAAAAATAAGGGAAAGTGACCCAACTGTATATTATTAAATTGTACTTTTTTGTACATAAATTGAAAGCTAATTTCGGCCGGTCTCCTTTAAAGTTTTTTATGCGGCTGAATTATCTATACTATAACTATCTGTTAATTAGTATATTCTTAACTTGACACCCCAATGGGTTTGCATAAAGTTATGAATTTGGTAAAAAGGGAATTCACACTGAACGACATGATGCAAGTAAACACTTGTTAATAATTTTGCTGGTTGTCTTGATTTGTTGCTGTTTTTATCTCTTTATTATTTACCTACTTACTTATTGTTACTAATCTAACTGCTTCCCTGTCTTTATTGTATCATGTATTATATATAAACTGTATTATATATAAACTGTATTATCACAAATGGTGAATAGTGGTGGATCAGCCATTTTGAATTTTGAAATTATGATATCAAAATCATAACTACCGACCCTAGAACTCCTGTTTGAATTTTTCGTAGCGTTATCATTAGAATTGTTGTTGTTATTACAATTCAAAAAATTTTAAATTGAATTATTGATTTTTTTGAGTTTTTTCAAAATATATTAATTTGTACACTTTTTTATTGTGTAAATTTTAAAGTTTCTCATTATTAGAGTTCATTGCAAAAGATGTCGATTAAATATGCGAAATTTAACGCATTTCTGCAATAACGCCGTAATTACCGTTTTCCAAACTATCGATGTAAATTTCAGGTTAAATATAAATTATTATTATTAAAGTAGTTGTGCTCTGTTGGGTGCCTTCTAGATTCTCAAGATTTCGTCCAAATAACTATGTTTAAAGATTCTTTCCTTAGTCCCGTACCTTGAAAAGAGAACATATATGATATTTCGAGAGAATACCAGTGAAACTGTTTCTGTTCCTGTCATTTTAACTTAAACTGTGGTTCATATTAAACGAGTTAAAATAATATCCGCCATTTTGCCGAAGTGGTAGAAATTAGTTTTCCGTTTATTTTATTTCAGCTATTTCATACGTTTACGAATTAAAATAAAATCTGTTACTTCAAATAATTTACAGAAATTTGTTATAGTCCGGGGCCTTAGGGCAAAAACTAGAAATCCTGACAAATTAACTATCTTAATGTTTTGATACTTACAAATTTTCCGTATCAGCTCTGACAAAATACCGCGTGTCCGATCCGAATTCATTTAAAAACACTTAGCTGTGTGGTTTAAGGCACTTGGCAGACACCTTATGAAGTGTTAATAGCCTGGGAGGCAGCGACAGTTTTCGTGAAATCTTTTCTATGAAGCTAGATTTTTTTCCAAATAGAGTTTAGATATTATCTATAATGAACGTGCAATTTTTCCTTCTTCATCCACTACCAGTGGTGCATAAATGAGTAATATTTTCATTAATGAGTATAAAATAAACGATAGTGTCATACAAAGAGTTGATAGATTTAAGGATCTAAGTGTTACTTTTGATAGCAAGATGACTTTTATTTATCACATAAATAACATCGCATCTTCAGCTTTTAAATCATTGGGACTCATAATTAGAAACTCCAAAGATTTCAAGAATGTTGAAACTATGAAGCTGCTATTTAACTCGTTTGTCAGAAGTAAATTGGAGTATGCTGACGTAATCTGGAGTCCCCACTAGATCGTTCACATTAATAAACTGGAGAATATTCAAAGAAAATTTTTAAAATACTTAAGCTACACCGAGGACAAGACCTATCCACTTGTTGGAATTAATAACGATATTTTGTTAGATTCTCACTTAACTCACTTCAAACTCGCCGAGAATTACACGGAATTGTAACTCTGTCTAAAATATTAAACAGTAAACTCGACTGCTCTAATCTATTAAAACTCATTGACCTACGAGTTCCTTCTAAATCAACTCGACTCCACCAAACATTTCATATCAAAGCTTCACGCACCAATCTATTAATGTATTCACATTAATGTCATGTGCAGGAATTACAATCATATACAGAATAATATTGATATTTTTCATTGTAGAATTAAGGATTTAAAATGTATATATGAACATAATTTGTAATACCTAGGTACTTCTATCATAGCACAATATTTATTGTTAATATTCCGACTCTGTAATTGGGACTTTCGTCCTGTTGAGTCGTGTAAATAAATAAATAAATAAATAAATAAATAAAATTAAACATGTCACGAATTTTCAAAAAATGACGATTCGCATTCTCTCCTGCCGGCCCTAGTTTTCGATTTTTACCTCGCGATTTACGTTGTACGGTCATTGCCGACCTTCTCCTCGAGATCGGGACATAGAACGGCTCTCCGATCGCCGTATTTATTCAGTTTTTACGTTTAAAAAATTGACTTGCGGTTGTGCTATTCGGCGACTATTTATAAGTGGTTTCCCGATTTCGAATCTCGACCGGAGATACTTTTTTTATCGTTTTCAATTTTTTGGCAGACAATTTCGATTCTATAATTGCTATTCGGTCCGTTCTATTGCATTTCTCGGAGAAGTTGTGTATTTTCCGCCGCGGAATATTAATCTGCACTATTTCGATTAAAAATCACATTATACTTCCGCTATAGGGTGACTAAATCTTTGGTAGGCGTTGCTGAAATCACAGGACATAAAAAATTTAGTTCCCATCGTTTCAATTCATACTTTTTATCCTATTTTCGATAGTAAAAAGAGTGCACAAAAATGGTATAGAGAAGTTGTGGATAGAAATGTCAGAGACAATGCAATCTCAGTATAAGCTTATGGGACATATTTTCTGGTGGCCTGGATAACTGTTTTAAGATTTTAGCCAATGACTTTGTCGAACTTATGCCGAGTAAAACCACAAATTATTCTGAATAAATTTCATTTATTTTTGACCGTAGGTGGTTTATAAAAATACTGTCTGTTCATTAATACTAATGAGGAATATAATTGTCGTGATTTTACTACGTATTGGCGTTTTTGCAACGTCTACCAAGGATTTATCCACCCTATAACAGAGGTATAATGTGATTTTTAATCAATATAGTGCAGATTAATATTCCGCGGCGGAAAATGCAAAACTTCTCCGAGAAATGCAATAGAACGGAGCGAATAGCAATTATAGAATCAAAAATATCTGCCAAAGAATTGAAAACGAAAAATAAAAAGGGCGGGATTCGAAGTTTTGAAAATAGTAGCCGATTAGCGCGACCACAAGTCAATTTTTCAAACATGAAAACTGAATAAATACGGCGATAGGAGACCCGTTCTGTCTCGATGGCGAGGAAAAGGTCAACAGTGACTCTACAACGTGATTCGCGAGGCGAAAATCGAAAATTGGGATCGGCAGGAGCGAAGGCGAATCGTAATTTTTTGACAATTCGTGACAATTCAAGACATTAAATTTTCGTCCATCTATTTTTTTGCAACATGTTTAATTTTTTACTCATTTATGCACCACTAAGAGTTTGGTAGAATTGCACCTTTATTATAGATACTATCTAAACTTTCTTTTGAGAAAAATCTAGCTTTATAGATATTAACGCGAAAAATCTGTCGCTGCCTCCCGGGCTATAAGGTAATTTTAACATTTCTGAACTGAAACGAAATTACACCGTTATAATCATTTCTGTCTGTCCATCTAGGCACCATAATTTCAGGACATATCCGTTTCTTCACTGTAGCTATCCCAGCCCTACTGTAACAGGTTGTGTTAAGAGACTAGTGTGAGAACTTTACTCCACTTAAAAATTGTAAAGGTGGCGCTCGAGATAACCGATTATAACCGAAGTAGAGCTCAGCGCTAAAGTGACGCTTCCACTTGTCTATGCGCTAGGCAACTGGAAGAAAGTAGGTCACAATTGTTAGGTATCCCTAACTTTTTGATTTTGAAAATTTTTATCAGTAGGTATCATTCATCGAATATCCCATTAATTGCCTGAAATGTCACTATCTTTTCAAATATTACGCTGGCTGATGCCATTTTGGCCTTAATGTAATTAAATTTTTGTCTGGTAGATGATAATGCGCTGATTACGAATCTAGTCTTGAAGGCATCACGTCAAATTTTTGAGATATTAATAATGAAAAAGTTTATTGCAATTAGCCACAGATTTGCATCTAATGAATATATTTTCAATTTTCAATGAACGAGAAATATTTCTAAAATTGAAAACCAATTGGACATATTTTTCTTTTTTTTTATTTACCAAAGATATCCGAAAGGGGTTTCATATTTTTTGAGACACAAACATCTATTACTTGTTAAAATTGTCAGTCTTGTAGCTGGGGATCTAACCCAGTACATGATAGACAGTGTATGCAAGAGTGCTCACCACTAACGTGTTTTAGCCCGCTGTTGCTATAAGCTGTGGACAAAAATATCGTTAGTTTGATTCATCGTTGAGACAACTAATAATTCTTTATAAATTTCAACTAAAATGAGCAGCCAATGTAGCATAGGGGTGAATCATGTCGATATTCAATGCGAAGTTCAGGTTTCAATGAACTCATCTCTCTTTAGCTAACAGATATTCAGTTATCTCTGTGACTGAGAAATGAGTGCCACCCCCATTTAATTCAAACTAAATGTGAATTGTGTGCATTAGTGAAATTACCAACTATATTTGGAACTTCTGGATAAAGTCAATCGCCAGTAAACTTTGAAGGAAAGTTTGGAAATTAGTTAATTTTTCTACTCAAAATAATAACTAGTTCTCATATAGGAAGGGGTAAAAGGTTAAGAGAAATAATAAGTAATAATCATTGTGTGTTAACTTAATTTCTTCAGCTTGTGGCCAAATGATATATAGTTTTATAATCTTACACATAAGCTAAATTGAAATTATCATTTAGTGTCGTCTTCGAATAAAACACCTCTCATAAATTAGAAGAAGCCCTAAATATAAAAATCGGAGTTAATATCATAGACGATTGGACTTGAAAGAATCATGGACACAGGCATTAAATTTCTCACATTTCTTGATCTCCCGTTAAAAGCGTGTAGGAAATGTTTCACAATAGGGGAAGAAGAATAATTACAGTTTTTGTCATTAGAAGAGTCTAGGAAAATATAATCAAACAGGAACGTTTTTCCGTTCTCATTATCCTCCCCTCTTATTTTCATGAATTTGTTTTATAGCCGTAAAACGTTATCGTATAAGATTTAAATTACCCTGTATCACAAGTACCTATATGCACAAGAACGTGGAAGATTATTTAGTGATTAAATGGTGTATTAAATAATACACATTTCTCTACCTTGGGTCTCCTTGCCATAGAAATAAGAACAATGGCTATTATTCCATTTGAATAATGAAACATTATTTCTCATTATATTTGAGTAAGGAGAGTTATTTGGAAATACGTAATACAAAACTAATTGACCACCAAGACTATTCTATCGCAGATCAAGAAGTATGAAAGTTTAGTATATAGATCGTGTAATGTACCCGTTAAACAAAATAAATATTTCTGGTTGTATGTGGTTTATTTATGTGGGTTTTACACATTATCAATGTTTGGTCGCAGGACGTGTTTCACTTGGACTTGGAAATCGTTACCGTAAGATAGGCTAGAGAGCCTATCTGTAAAGTCTGGTATAGACATATTTTTGTATATTTAATATATTCAACCCCTAATAAATCCATATGTATCCATATAAGTAGATACAGTTATTAATACAAATGAATTATTATTATTATTTTTTCATTGTATTAGCTAAAGCATTGTACACGACCCAGCCAAATAAGAAGCGTAGCTTTTAAGAGTTTTTGCAAACAGAGTTACCTACTTACCTTTGGGCAAGCGAGCGATGCTAGATTTTTATCTCCCCTTGCCCTGGTGTAATTCCATTGTTGTTTTATGATTAAATTTAGTATACTATTATGCAGTGAAATTTTAAATGATCAAATTACGTGAAACCTATATTTTCTGTAAACTTTTTACATAAAAATGAGAGGTCAACATAATTAAGAAAACAAGATTATGATTAGGAAAAAACTAAAAGGTGTATTAAAAATAATGAACAATTTAGTTTACAGCAGAAGTAATGTGGATCAAATTGAAAACCTCCTCATGTTTAAAAATTCATAAAGTTGGTAATGATTATATAGTAACAGACAACGTTTAAATCAGTTACAGTTAAGTCTTTTATTTATCAATGTAACGGCAAATTGTTATATTTATTAGAATTAATAAAATTTCATCAAATGGGTATATTGTAACGGATTTTTTTTTAATCCAAACTATCACAGAAAAGAAATTGTGCAAAAACTCGCTTCAAACCTCCCTGAATTCAAGTACCGAATAAAAACTGTCCGTGCGCATTTATATAGGTATTTATGTGTGTAGATTTTGTATACACGAAAACTTCTGTGAAATTTAAAATCTCCATTTTCTTTAGAATAATTGTAAAGTAGGAGGGTGGGATACTCCCCATTAAAATTGAGCCATATTAGCCACACACGGTGATCGTCAGAGGGGTGCAAACTGACATGTTTCATAATTACTATATTTTTTCTCTGCTTTCTATATTTGCTGGAAGAAAAATTACTATATTTTATTATAATTTTACAACAATATGTTACTAAAGTTTTTCATGAGATACACAGAAATACCAAGATCTGAAAGATATTGAAACCGCAAAATACAGTCAATCCAATAGATTCAAATAAACTATACGTTGATTAGGTTAATTTTACTTTAAAACATCATTAAGATATTCTTAATATAGGCTGGTGCCAAAGCGGATTTTGAATGCTAAAAAGAAAAAAATTAGCTACAGGCAAGGACCAGCCGGAAAATTCAGTTAAGGTTGTAATGAAGGGGAAAAACAAAAACTAAACACGAGATTTATGAAATTAATTGTGGAATGGTGCTGTTTAGGGGTTGCAAGTGTTTTTTTGCGATTTTCGGCGAAACGTGACCTCCTAGCGGAAAATGTTCTTCACAAAAGTTGTAGCTAGTAAAAAAATATAAAACTTTCATATAAGGTATTTTTTAACCTAACCTCAAATTTTCCGAAAAAAATGGCGGAAGACCGATTTCTCGGTGTTTTATTCTTTCTCTTGTAATAATAATTCAATTTACATGAAATTTTGTGAATGTATACTTTCTTTTGCATTGAATAAGCACGATTTTTTTGGAATCTGGTAAATAAGTAATTTCCGAGATATTTACATTCTTCGAGAAAAGAAAAACGAAATCCACAGAATACTTTATTGCTATTTTTTTCGATTTAAATATTCTATCGGGCTCATTTTAACCATTGAAATATCTACTTTAAAATGGTCTAATGTTGATGGTTCATTCTTCATGAAATCGCTTAAAATTGACAAGAACCAAAAACAAAAACTTTTCGGGTCACGAATTTTTCAATATTATACATTATTTTCATTTTTTTCTATTATTTATGTAAATAATGGATTAAACTTCAATAGCAGAATTTACTTCAATGTAACATTACTAAAGTTGAATGGATTTAATTGAAGAAAGTTGCGGAAATCATCATTAAACTTGTAAATAAATAAATAAATTAATAAAAAAAAATCTTTTAAGTTATGCATATAAACGTGGTACAAAAATTTACAAAATTGTAAATTCGGAAATTCATTCAGCCTAAAGTGCACGCAGGGTGGGTGATAAGAGGGGCCGGTCCAAGAGAGCAGCCCAGCTCGTTTTGTATTAGTACCTATTCAGTATTTTAGTTGTGTGGTGATTGAGTATTTTAGGTAAAACATATAAGATAAAACTGCTTATCAACAAGGATCAGCTGTCGTCATAAAATAGCAAGGTAAATAAATTATTTGAAGGTAGTATCCTTTGCAGCATTCTAAATTATAGACGCCAATGCATTAATCATAAATACTGCAAATGAACTGGCAAAACACGATGATAAGACTATCGTCGTTGTGGGTCAATATATTGATTTACTAGTACTTCTGCAAAAACTAAATTCAAATATTTTCTCAGTATTACCAACTGGCAACTAACAAATTTACTTTCAAATTGAAAAAACCTCCACCAACTGAAAGAGCAGCTGCAAAACACTCCTATAGAGTTTATAACCAATTAAAACTTGGTTATTTGAACAACTAGTCCGATAACAAGAAATCTAAGCAATGGTGCTGGAACGAACATCTAGATAGGTTCATGCCCAAATTTATTCCAAACAGTTCAGACTTAATTCCCAAAAAATTATTAAAAAGTACTAGCTGCAGCTGTGGAAGTGGATGTAATACACAAAGATGTGGTTGGAAAAAAACACGGCAATTTATTCAGTAATTGTCATGAAAACTGCTCAAATAGAGATAAAGAAATATTTAAAGACGTAAGTGATTCGGAAGAGATTATTGATGACGAGCCCGCAAATAGTCTTGATATTGAATTGAAATTGAAGAGCACGAAGACCGAAGATGCTTCGGAATTTGAAAGTTTTATTGATGAAGAAGAAGCACAACCACAATGTAAAAGATCTAAAATTCATTAGAATTTAATTAATTTCCATACATTTTTTATTTAAAGAAAAAATGGCAAAACAATATTTTTATGAAGACGAAGCGAGACAAAATTTGTAAAAATATATCAATAAATGAATTGTTCTGCTTAATAATTATGCATTCAAATTATTTCATTCAAATATACCTAAAACAAATTACTCGTCGTTATACTATTTCTTTAGTGAAAGAATGGAAGAATATACATCAATAAAAATGCACACTAGGCCAGCGAGTCCTAACTCTAGTTTACAACTTTCAGTATGGTACGGTGCATTGCCATGAAAAACTTAGGTTACAGAATGTTTTTTCCAACTTTCTTCAATTAAATTCATTCAACTTTAGTAATATTATATTGAAGTAAACTCCGTCATTGAACTTTAATTCATTATTTACATAAATAATTTAAAAAAACTAAAGATAATATATAATATTGAAAAATTCGTGATCCGAAAAGTCATTTCTTTGGTTTTTCTTGATTTTAAGCGGTTTCATGAAAACTAAACCATCAACATTAGACCATTTTAAAGTAGACAGTTCAACGGTTAAATGAGCCCGGAAAAAATATTTAAATCGAAAAAAACACCAATAAAATTTTCCGTGGAATGTTTTTTTTTTTTCGAAAAATGTAAATACCTCGGAAACTACTTGTTTCCCAGATTCCAAAAAAATCATGATTATTTAATGCAAAAAAGTATACTTTCACCATGTAAATTGATTTATTTTTACGAGAAAAAAATTAAAAAACCGAAAAATCGGTTTTCCGTCATTTTCTCGGAAAATTTGAGGTTAGGTTGAAAAATACCTTAAATAAAAGTTTTTTATGTTTTTATTGGCTACAACTTTTTGTGAAGAATATATTCCGCTACTAGCTCAGGTTTTGCCGAAAATTGCAAAGAACCACTTTCAACCCTTAGACATCACCCCCATTCCACAATTTCACATTATCTCGTGTTTAATTTTCATTTATTCTCTTAATTTCAACCTTAACTAAATTTGCCGGCTGGTCCTTGCCTGTAGCTATTTTTTTTTTTTTCTTCAAAAGGCATTGACACTAGCCTCATAAGGCTCTTATGAAACTAATATAAGTTGCAACCGGTCGTTGATGAACGGCACCTCATATATTTATGATTTATTTAAGGGATATTCTTTATTTTCTTTGCTGTTCATTCCTAGTATAGTTTGTCCTTTTTTAATTTGATCATGATCATCTCAAATGTTGTTATTTATGTGTATCGAGGTCTCATTATTCTCTCAGTAGTGATAGGGTCTCTTTTTTTATTAGCTTCCAGTAGTGTATTGCTTCCGTATAGATTTTTTGAAGTCTTTTTATGAGTAATTAAACGATATGCGTTTCAATTTACTCTGATTTCTTTCTTTTGGATTTTGTTGTTGTACATATGGCCGTCCATTGATCTGCCTTTGATGAATTATGCTGATCTAGTTGTTCAAGCAAGACTTGTGCTTACTATTTCTAACTACAGTGTAGAGTGATATTTCTCTGTAATCATGACACTATATGGTGATTTTATTTTGCGGAGGGGTACTTGTATGGTCGTATTCGATTCCATTTGTAGAAGTGTGATTTGGACTTGAACAACTAAATTACCTTTGTATTGACTGGATGTAGTAAATGGACAGTACGGATACTGACATAACCAACAGCGTTATACTCTCCTTAGTTCTCATATTCCCATGTCGGGTTCGGATCATTGTTCTGCGTTTATCTGCAAGTGTCGTTGCCTTCCTATTTTACCATTTTCTCATTGCTTTTTTATGCCGTTCCCCAGTGTATACATAGTAAATATGGACGTATGCACTAGTATGGTAGAATAGCCCGTTTTGAAATTACGCTATATTTGTCGTACAGGATGGTCGCCGGAGACTTGTAACTGTCATATTTTATTTAAACTTTTATTAGAATATTGACAGAAAATGTTACCAATTTTATTGTTGTAGCACATAAAAATACGAACGTGTATAATATGCTGAGACTTTAACATACAGTGTGTTTCTCAGTTTCTAACCAACTTTTCGTAGGGTTCATGATACATCAATTTCATTTCGAAATACCTATCATTAAGTTATATTTAATAAGATTATTGGGAAACAAATGAAAGTTGCAATATAGCATAGTCGAATGTGAATATCTGTAACGAAAGTAAAACATTGGATGTATAGCTAATTTCAGTAATAATACCTCAAAATAAAATGTGCTTTAAAAAACATGTTAATCATATAAGTAATCGAAGTCGGCCACGCACAGTGCCAGATGTCCCAATAGGTAATGTAGGCAGCTGCCTAAAGCGGCAAATTTTTTGGGGCGCCAAAAGATTTTATGACTTTTAAAGAATAATAACGAAATTATTATCCACTTTATGATTTTTTAAAAAAAGTAGTAATTATTATTATTCACTACAAATTTTTGTAGTGCGTCTCCGTCACCTTTTACACGTCTTCATACCATCACATGAACTACTTGGTGGTTTATTTTTTAGTTTGAGTATAAAAATATACACACACATTTAAATACCTACTTAGAATTTTGTCTGAAAAAGGGCGTCACATTCAAATCAGCCTACGGGCATGACTGCAACTTCTGCTTAATTAAATTTAAAATAAAGGTACTTAACTAGTAGATTAACAAAGACATTTTCACAACATACTCATTTCTGGGGGGTAATCACGGCGGCATAACGATTGTGAATAAATATGCCATTCGCAAATCTAAATCGTTGCACGTGCATAAATACGGCTATAAATATCTCGATAGATACAACATTTCCAGCAAATGATAGAGTACAGCGTTCAAGTTGTGGTGGTGAAACGTCAGGTTTACCCGATTCTCGATGATATGTTGGAGGGAGCAGAGAACTCCTTATAAAGATATATATAACAACAGCAACTGAATGTTCGATGACAAGATCCTCATCAAAGCTATTTATTATATAATATAGAATGTTGCGTTTTAAGTGAAATGTGTTATTATTGACGAAACATACAGAGTGACTATTAATAGAGTAATTTAGAATGAAACAGTTATGACCATTGCCTTCAAAAATGTACGCATAAGATCGCTTCCTCTGTTTCAACTCATATTAAAGTTACTGTTATCTTAATCAGATGAATTAAAATACGGCATTATCCAACACAGAAGCGCAGTGAGCTAAAGCGCATTATATGACGGGCACACTTGGATACGCTGTCTATCATGTACTGCGTTCGATCCCCAGCTCCAAGATAATGTTGGTAATATTGTATGTTTTCTGCGTTTTGTCAAAACTCTGTGTGACAGGCGGCCTAGGCTTTGAATTTTCGGATTATCTAATATGGGTAGTGTCATGTGAGGTGTATTATTATATTATTCATTTTCGTATTATTGTGTGAGTGATTGAATTCTAAACAACTTTCAAAATGCCCGTTCGTCTGTCCGTCCGTCAGTTTATCAGTTCTTCGGTCCGCCCGTCACGTGCCTTGTAAGTAGGTACTATAAAATTAAAAGAAACGTCTGATTCAACTCAAACTTGGACAGTGAGCTAGTATTTGCTACAGGAAGAATCTTATTATTTTTCAGCAAAATCCATCAGTAAATATTTAGTTAATTATTGAAGAAAAAAGCATTCTAATGTGATTCAATTGAACAGATATCTTGTGAAATATTATTTTATATAATTTAATTAATTATACTATGCATTATTATCAATCAACTAAGATTCTATAAGCAAACTAGTTGCTCCCCTTGATGATGACCCATGTTGTGTTCCTAGATTATTCAAAGTAAACTAAACTCTAACGCTATAATGCTCCATCTACCCATAATGATCTAACTGACACAAACATGAACCGATACCGTTGCAACCTACCTATACTCAGTCTTTCAATGGATCCCTGTCCCATAATTAAAACCAAATCTTATCAATCCTTCCCTAAATTCCCTTAACTAAACCGCCCCAGGAGCTAGCGTGAATTCAGTATTTTCTCATCCTCGGAGATCCGGGTAGAAAGTACTTGGACTCGGTAATATTCCCAGTTATGCTTTCGTATGCTTCTACGGTAATTCCTGGCAGAGCAACAATGAATCCATGTATACTAGCATTTTTAGGTCAAGTAGAGAAAAATAGAAAAAAGTTGTAAAAAGTCTGTATTTTGCAGATATTTGAAGAGGGTCCCACCAGTCCGTCCGCCGCATTATTCTTTTTCAAGTGAAAAAAACAGCTATCGCGGATGACAGTTAAGAGAGGGGATGAAGCAATCGTCGGATAGTAGACAACTCTTGGAACATTTATTATTACTCCTATCAAGATCATATCCCAAAAATAGACCCTTTATAATTGTTTCCTTCTTTTTCTTTTCGTAATTTATGCGAAGTATATTCTAATATGCAGTTCACATACTCCGCCCACTTGACCGACCGATAAAATAATAAACATTCCCAAACCAAATAAAATCGAAAGTTAAAAAGTCCTAGTGCTCAATGAAGTGGATATTCCATGCCCTGGGGATCCTAGATACTTAGGAGTCATCCCTGACCAAAAGCTGTGACACCCCCACACCAACTCCACTCAATTATCAAAGGAAATAATAAAATAAAATTGATACATTCACTTGAAGTAGATTATATTTCGAGATTATTACTAACAAGAAAAATAAAAATATTGACTTGATATTTAGTACACGCGTGTTAATACATAAGAGATATGGAACTAGATTATATTTTGAGCTCATTCCGTTGAAAGGTTGGGGGTGAAATAGGGTTAAATGAATAAAGCAAGCTAATAACTTAGATGTTGGTGTATTCAGTAAAAGCAAAAGTCTCAAATTTTCTTAAGACATGTTTCACCCACACTAGGTTAAAGGGGTTAACACAATAAAATTGAGATATTCACCTGAAATTTAGTACACGTATGTATTACATCGATATATGGAACTAGATTATATTTTGAGATGATTTCGTTGAAGGGTTGGGGGTGAAATAGGAGTAAGTAAATAAAGCGACCTAGTAAATATCCAGAAGCTTGAGATTTGGTGTATTTATATCAGAAATTAAGGGGCCGTTTATAAATACGTTTGCAAATAAGGGGGAGGGAGAGGTATTGCTTAGCGTGACGAGATATGATAAGGGGGAGGCGGGGGTCTAAGGATATGTGACGTTCGCAATTCATCAATTTTATTTTAATTTTTTTCTTAACTCGGCAGTTTTTAATTTTTTTTTTTATTACGATAGAAAGTCATTCTCAAGTACTTAAAAGCCTGTAAATAAACATATGGATAGTAAAAAAATAATGTTTCATATTGTATACACGTATTCATTTATTTATGTGATTACAATAGGGACAACTTAATATAATATATTTTAACAAATATTTACATATGTTTAATATGGCGTCGACAACAGCGTTCATCGCGATCCATGACTCTGTAGATCTGTATGGTATTTTTATTGACAAGAAATAATTTAAAGAGGAGTGGTCTACTTTTTGTGACGTAATATTTGTTAATGGGGTCGCTGAAAGTGTGACTTAGCGGAGTGACGTATTTTATGGACGGCCCCTAAGGTCTTAATTTTTTAAATGATATGTGCCACCCCCACTCACCACCCACACTCCATAATTAGTGTACGTGGATGACAAAATTAAATTATGATTTACTGTGTATGAGAGCAAAAGTTTTCAAAATGTTTTAATATTAAACATTGGTCAGTCGAAAGGTATTTATGGGATTCTGGATCAGATGATTTTAAACATGACATTATCAAAATTTTATCAGCAATTACTTCCACATACTGCAGTGCAAATATAATATCAAGATGCCTTCCTTTAGAGAGACTTAGATCGAAAATCTGGATGTGGAAATAGTGATTCTTTAGGCAGCGGTTGTTTAGTATACTATTATAATTTCGAAATAATATCATTCATAAGCTTTATTGGAATACTAGAATTGGGTCTACAGTATATATAATGAATATGTAGTATAATGTTTTCCATATAAAACATTAGATCATGCTGAGTATATGAAAATTATTTGTTGTTACCCAACCCATATAACACACTTCAATGAATTTAAACCAAATGAAGAGTATTCGAAAAAATTCAAGAAAGAATGGAGAAAATTAATCAGATGATGGTACTGAAGGAGAAAAAATCGCTGCCTAAGGAATCACTTCTTCCACATCCAGATTTTCTATCCAAGTCACTTTAAAGAAAATATCTTCATCAGATTTGCACTCTAGTATGTGGAATTTATTGGTCATAGAATTTTAATAATATTTGGGGCAGATGTCATAGAACATAAAAACTTCTGAAGCCTGGGCTTGTAGTACATACATCAAATTTTAAGTTTCTGTACTCTTGCCAGCTGGCTTTACATATTTCCCCCTCTTTACCCCTATTTACCCACAACTCTTTATCCGGTATCTTCAAAATACAATCCAGGTCTAGATCACATTATAATACATACGTGTACAAAATTTCAAGTCAATATCTTAAACCGTTCCAGAGATAACGTGTGGACAAAAAAGAGTTACAGACAGACAGACAGACGGAAATTTTTTTGTCGCTCAAAGTTAAAATCTCTACGATTCATGTCGTTTCTAAATCTCTTTTAAGAAAAAAAACGTTTGAAAATTTTTTTACGATTTTTTACTATACTTCCAATCCACTACGTGGATGTGGAAGTAAATATGAATACAAGACTATTCCCATACATGCATTATGTTTCAAATCTAATTTAAGAAAGACAATAGATCAATAGTTTCAGTGCTCATCTACAAATAATTTGTCGAATGGGGTTGGCGAAACTGCTGGGAAAAAACACAGACAAATATTTTTATGAAAAGTGTGCTTCCAAGACTGTCCAAGCCTCTGCAGTAACGAATTGGTCTCATATTATATTACTTCTAATAGAAGCACCATCGTCGTGCAAATTTTCGAAAGTGGTATACAATTACCCTTATCAAGTAAAACTAGCATGAGGCGGTAATTTGTTTAGCGAGACTACAGCTAAAAGGAAGCTAGGAGCGTATAATATTACAGCGTATAGTGGGTGAAAATTAATTAAAAAGCAATACGGAATTACCTTAATTAAGTGATTTCATTATAGATAATAACGGCAAAGTGTTAAAGTATAAGTTGGTAGTTTTTATGTTTATTTTTAACACCGGTAACTCGATAATTGATCACATCGTAATAGCATGTCCACAGTGGGAGAAGCGCAGCTGCGTTTCACGGCTGATGATTGATTGCTTTCTAATTACATTATTCATTGGTGATTGACACCACCGAGACTACAGTGGATACATGGGTCGTATGTCCATCTATAAATGCGTGGAATATCACACCCGTGCAGTCCATGTGTCCTCTAATTAAGTTATCCAATTCGGGATAATGAGCGGTTGGGGTTCAACATGTGTTTACTTAATTTGAATAAAAAGTTAACATGCGATGCAATTTGCTAATGATTGTTCCACGTTTATAGAAAGTTTCATTAGGAGAAGTAACATCAAGGCAAAATGGATGAGGAATCAGCGAGATGTGATGTAATGATAAAGAACTTTGCCTCCATCAAGACGCAGGAAATAGTTTAAGCGGTACATCGAGAAAATCGGCAAAATCTGACGGTTAATGCAGAAAGCAAGAAAATTTGCACGTGATTTGTACACATTCATTGTATTAAATTTACCCGCAGCACTTCGATTTCCGGACATGTAAATCCAAAATGGCGGCCAATTTGTAAAAAAGTAACTTTTATTACGATGTAAAAATTGCGTTATAATTGGGGTGATGATATGATGATATAATAGAAGCATTTGAGTATATTGCTAGCCCAGGTCTACCCCCTACCGAACGAATAAATATTATTCCCTCCTGTAAAGCACCTTTATAACGAGACCCAAGTAAGAACAAGTAATCCAGTTGAAAGGTGCATCGGTGTTTGGAAAATGCGATTTCTTGTTCTTTCCTTGGGGATTCGACTGAAGATCGAAAGTAGAAGCCATTGTTGCAGCAACTGCCATACTGCACAATACAGCATGTTTGCGGCATGAGGAAATACCACCAGTTGATGACCAACCGCAAGAAGCTATTAACATTGTCAATGAAGTGGTGGTGGAGAATATGGGGGATAACAGGGTGATTGGCAATGATACAGTCACATTACAGTTAATAAACTATTTTAATGGACTTCTGTGAAAAATGTTATGTAACAGTCTTTTAGGTTATAAACGCTCCTAACACCCATTGTACATCATATGGTGACGAGTATGTTTGTTCGTGAGTGTAAAAAATAAAGAAATATTTTAAAAAATTATTTTTTATTTTAAGAAAACTAGCTTTTACTTAATATCGTATAAAATGTGTAAATACAAATAAATAATTGATATAATAAAAAAATATAAAATAAAGGTAATTTTCTAGAACACGGCCCTCTACAATTATAAGAGGTGAATTTGTAGGTAATTTATCTTTTTGTTAAGTAACGTCGCCTTTTGAATTTCTAATATTTCCAATTTTGCTCGATAATATATCATAAGCTCTATTTCCACATCTGCTTTCCTCTTCATATTCATCATCTCCAATTCATGCTTTTCTCTCATAAATTTGAGTTTTTTGCATTGCTCTTCTTCCATAAAACATGCCTTTGCTGCTTCTACGGCAGATTTTGCATCTGCCCACTGGGAAACTCTGCTAATTGCAGCTTCAGACTTGCATCGAGTATTCTACTTAAGGGCTTTAGACTTACTTGCCCTTATCATGGCCGGACTGTACTTTCACCAATTTCCTGATTGATTTTAACTTTGAGACACTACAAAAGTAAAAAAAATAATTTCTACTGTAATTTCTATCTGTGGCTGAATTTCTTTCCTGTTTTCGGGTAGAACTTCGGTATGGAGCTGCGATGGGCTTGAAGTGCAGGCATATACTGAAGGAAATAACTCGAATATGGACTTATATAAGTAGTGCGAACAACTTACTGTGGTCTTCCAGAGTCCAAAGATACAGCTTCTTCAATAATTATTTCGTTCCAATCTTCTTGGCTTGAAACAGACTTTAGAGTTTGATTCTGTCCATCGGATTGCTCCATTATTGCTGGAATAAAATGTTGAAAATGATTTGCAAAAGAAACTTATTATTGTAGACTAACAATTTTTAAACAGGCATGTTCAAAGTATATTTGTATCAACTTATTTGTATCTCCATCAAACTGTGAAATGTCTCCATCAATTTTGCTCGAGCCAAGAAGTTCTTTGACTTCCTCATCCAGTATCGTAACTTTGGTTTCTCGATAAAGACCACCACCAGTACCTCGCACATACAATTTTTCATCAGGGAACTTCTTTTTTGTTCTCTTTTTAATATTATCGTTTTTTTTTAGAATTTTATCATTACGGGAATTCTCTCCAGAAATACTATTAAATTCACTTTCTATCTTTCGCCAAGTCTCCCC
Source organism: Stenurella melanura (assembly GCA_963583905.1). Taxonomy (NCBI): domain Eukaryota; kingdom Metazoa; phylum Arthropoda; class Insecta; order Coleoptera; family Cerambycidae; genus Stenurella; species Stenurella melanura. The sequence continues at coordinate 233,923,766 of OY757309.1, read as the reverse complement.
TTTCTGGAAATTTGCTTGGTAATCAGAAAGCTTGAATTCGACGATATTTCTATATTTTCTTACCGAGGAGATTAATATAGACTCCTCTTTGGCAGAAAAGTTTGCAGATCTTTTTCTATCATTCATATTCTCTCAAAGCAAAAACTAAGGTTCACGATTGTATTGTAATACTCTTGAATATGAATCACAGGTAACTATCATGAATGCCGAATGTCTAATGTCCACAAACTACCCACTAGTTTGTGCTAATGTCATATCACAAATTCTTCAAAATCTACAGTGTGCAAACGCCGACACTACCAACTGACATTTGAAAGTAACAGAACCTAGCACTACTGAACCCGGATGAATTACGCTTTACAGAATGGGAATATACCTGAGCTCCGGTTCAGCTTGAGCCGTGGCTCAGTTGAACCTACGCCGAACCTGGTATTGTAAAACTGGCCCTTAGAACAGCATGTCAAGCAGGTGAAACCTAGGACAGATCTGATGTTTTGAAAAGTCCACCAGAGTCAAGTGAATGGGGATGGAAAATTATTGAAAATGGAGGGAAGCCGATCTGGTCCAAATTGCCAGGAATCTGGCAAGGTTGTAGAGAGCTAGAAAAATGCGGTTTTTCAAGCGATTGTAATACCATGCGTTGCCTATGCAGAAAAAATGATTTCCCCTGCACCCTTAAGTGCAAGAAATGCAAAGGAAAATGTAGCAGCAAAAGGTATAGGGCCTTCTACATTTATTAAAATACTTTCTTGTTAATTTCTTTTTTTTTTTTAATTACAAGCCATATGATTCCAGTAGCGATGACGGGGAAACTATTATGATTTTATTTTGTATTTTGTTAATAAAAGCCATCTTTCTAACTTCAGAATTGTATTTTTGTTATAATTCCTTTAGAATTTTATTTTTTTTCACATCACCATTGGAATCAGCGACCTCAAATTATACTTAAACGATACCTCACATAACATATTGCATTATTTTAAAAAAATTTTAAAGTTTAAAATAGCCGCCGAGAGTTTTTAAACAAATTCTATTATTCTTACACTATGACTATTTTTGTTACATTTGCTAACCTTAAAGCGTTCACCTACAGTTTGATAACAGTCTTTGGATATATTCTTCTTTTGTTTTTAAACATTTTACCCGATTTTTTGAAAATGGCTGCCATTTTTGTCTATGAGGTTAGGGGTCAAAGTGCTGCGGGTCAAATTACTTCTATAAATATACAAAGCATACATGCCAAAGGACTTGCTTTCTGCATTATTCGTCAGATTTTTATGCGTACCGCTTATACTAAAACTGTTTTACAACTTATTGCAATAAAGAAAACTGAAACTTAAATGTGTCCTAATGTTGATCGAATATACAGTGTATTAAGGTTTTGCAAATCATATTTTCCTTTGTTAAAAATTCGTTAAAGAAATTTCTCTGTATGTGTGTTTTGGCACACACAAAAACCGGGACCCGACATAGTTATTCCTATATATTTTGACATGCTGGACACGAATTCGGTGTCTTTTAGTTCCATCACCCACCAATTTTTAGTAAATTGCGAAAATAACATAGAAAACCTGAATTTTTTATGTTGTTTTTACGATTTATTAAGAATTGGTGGGTGAATGAGCTAAACGGACATCGGATCGTGTTCAGCACGTCGAGATACATAGTGATTAATATGCCGGGTTCAGGGTTCAGATTAATTTTTTTGCGAATCTGTGTAATGAATAAGTAATTTGTTACTTTTTTTTATAAAAATTAAATGTTGAGTGAGGAGTTAAAAATGTGTCAAATTCGGTGACAGACGCGTGTTTCGTGGCTCCTACAAGATCTGGAGATAAATCCGGATAAAGCGGCAACAAAGCGTCGAAATTGTATTGAATTAAAGCGTAAACAATTCTGCATTGATTGATGTAAATTAGCACGAGTCCGCCTATTTCGTATAGTTGATATTTGAATAAATTATGTTGGTTGAAAAAGTAAAATCTATTCCTGGATGAATCCGGTCCCTTCTTCAAGTGGATGATATAAAATAAGCAACAGCCAGCCAGATGTGAATGAAACAGATAAGTTTTTGTTTACATTATTTTAATTTAGCTTAGCCCATTAATGAATTCTATTTCCTTATATAAATTGAAAAATTAGAAATTAAAATTGAAAAGATATTTATTTATTGGTTTATTAATCCTTGTCACAGGACAGTTTATTAAACAACAGAGAAGAAAATTTAGGTAATGAAATAGGAAATACCCGAAACTGGAAGGCGGCAGTTGAAAATAATTACTGTAAATTATAACCAATTGTTTCAAAGAAACGACATACCTACAGTGTGAACAAACTATCCCTGCGGATCTTTTTTCTCATAACGCGCAAAAAATATTGTTACCGCGAGATAGGGCCCTTCCCTGTAACTCCACCGTAAATGGATATTTACCTGTGGAACGGTTAATAAATAAATACAAAAAAAATTAAAAATAAAAGCTGTGAGATTCAGAAACAGAAGAAACAGAAAACTTGGAAGAAGAAAAATAAGGAGTTGACGATAGATGGAACTTAAGAGAAGCATGAAAACTGAAAAGAAGCATCTCGCAAACACCTGCACACCCTAGCCGATCATGACAGATGAAAACAATAGAATTATGGAACCAAGCTGCGTGTTGGAACGAACATCCATGGATGTCCGGAACCGGAAGCAATGCCCACCTTATGCAGGCAAATCGATCAATCACTCAATCAACATTAAATGTTGAGTAAATGAAAGTTATCTGCAAAATACCCAAATAATAATTGTTCTGGAAATTAGATGGCTAGCATGGCGAAGATTTAACGAGATCTGCTTTCAACAAGATGATTGTCGTCCTCATGATTGTGCCGCAGTTCAGGAAAAATAACATGTCCAGATCGTTTATTGAGTGGGCGGAGGACCATTCTGTGACCAGCTAGATCTCCTGGTCTAGCACCAATGACTTTTTATGGGGCCACATAAAATCTCAAATTTATGGCTTCCAGGAGAACAAGGCTAGTAATCTAGAGGTTGATAATCCCAAATGATTTCGAACACATTTGCCCCATTATATTGTTAAATGTCGGAAGAAGATTTTCTGACCGATTAGGTTATTATTCAGCTCAAGTAGGGGGTCTATTTGAACATTTATTATAATTTTTTATTTTTCATTTCAAAATTATTTTATTATACGAATGTATTTTATATTAAAAACGTTCTTTTATAGCACTTCTTAGGGCCGAGTCATACATCTGTTTTTAAACTTCAATTTTTATATGCTGACACACGCAGTACTGTACTGTGACGGCCTAACTAATAAATACCGATAAACGCTGGGATCACACCTGCGTGCGCTGCAAATTGGTTGCCCATTTATTTCGCATGTACGTACTTGCTTGCCGCTTACTGTATACTGTTTTAATTTAATTTATAATAATAATAAAAATAATAATTTATTAATTCCAAGAAACCTATATATAAAGGTAAAGGAAAAGTCAGCGGCACACAAGGTATCATTTGAAAAACATTTGTATATTATTCAGTTAAAATTGTGTATACAACAATAAACAAAACATATTAATAAATAGACAAAATCGTTAACCAGAGTACTACCTACGTTAAATTAAAGTAACACATAAAAATACCTATAAAAACATGTGTCCAATAAAATACACTAAATAAAATTTACAATAATCTGGACAGAAAGTTTGAATAATAAAAAGTTAAGCATATAGATTCCTGCGTTACTTCTTTCAGTCTGTATAATGCGAAATATAGTGATAATAGTTTACGTGACAAATTATCGACATGCGGCTCGTCGTTGTCAATATATAGACCAAGGAACTTTCTTGATACTGCTTGTTTGAATGATGTGTGGTCGGCCTTAATTAGATAACTTTCATTTATTACGCTTTTCCTGGGCGTGAAATTGACAAAAACAGTTTATGGTACATTTAGGTGTAATTCATTAGAGAAAAACCATTTAGTAAAACGACTTACCATGTCTTGTAGCTTACTTATTACTTCAGATTTTGATTTATCACAACACAAATATGTGTTATCATGGGCAAACATAACAATGCTATTTTCTGGGTCAAGATCTAGCAAGTCGTTAACAAATATCAAAAATAGTAGCGGTCCCAAAATGGAGCCTTGCGGTACTCCAATGTTTACATCCATTTCACTGGATTGTATACCGTTTATATCAACCACTTTTCTTCTGTTTGAAAGATAAGAGGATATCTAATCGTTAACTTTTCCTCTAATACCGTATCTGCTTAGTTTCTCGATAAGTAAGTTTTGGTTTACTAGGTCAAAAGCCTTGCTTAAATCCATAAATAGGCCAGTATATTTACTGTTAATGTCTAAGTTATCATATAATGTATTTGTAAAGGTCAATATGGCACTGCATGTATTTTTGCCTTTTCTAAACCCGTGTTAAAATCTATTTAATATCTTAAATTTATCGAGAAAATGCGTAATTTTATTAAAAACAACCTTTGACGCAGCACTTATTGGTCTATAATTTTCCATTGCATATTTACTATCCGTTTTATAGATTGGTATAACTTTGGCTGTTTTGAAAATGTTACTTGCAGTTAGTGACCTATTTATAAGAAACGTCAATGGACTAACAATGAAATTTATAGCTGCTTTTATTAAATTTGATGAAATCCCATCTATTCCTGATGAATTTGACTGTATCAAATTTTACTTCCCTCGCATACCGAAGGAAAGTATTGCATCCGAGAAAAAATCACCCTCCGAGATTTTCTCGAATTTTGACGTTTCATATCACGTAGATTACGAAAATATAGGTTTTTCAATTCCGTCGGTGTGTCTGTTGGTGCATTTACTAAAAAACTACTTGAAAGAGAGCAGTCAAACGAAGAAGAAACTTTAACTGGAAAATATACAGAGTGGGAATAAATAATGAAAAAAAATTTTTTTTTGCTCAAATTTCAAATGTCCTTACTTCATGACACGTTAAACCTATTTCAGAAAAAAATCGAACACTTTTGAAAAATTTTTTACCACTAAAATAGATTATTGTTTTTTTTTGTTCAAATTTAAAATTTCCACGTTTCATGGCATTCTAAACCTATTTAAAAAAAAAGGTTTTGAATTTTATTTTATTTATTAAAAAAAAATTGGAAATTTTTTAACCATTTTTGAAAAAATTTTATCACTAAAATAGATGGAATTTTTTTTCTTTGTTCAAATTTAAAATTTCTACGTGTCCATGGCATTCCAAAAATATTCAAACAAATTTAAAAAATTTTTTGAAAACATTTTTAATCTATTTATCAATAACTACAGAATAGACGAAAAAAAGTGTTTTGCTCAAGTTTAACATTTCCACATTTCATGACATTCCTGTTTCGGAAAAAATAATTTACATTTTTTTATCATTTTGGAAAAATAATTTACCACTAGAATAGTCGAAAAAAATAATTATTTTGCTCAAATTTAAAATTTTCACGTTTCATGACATTCTAAACTTATTTCAGAAAAAAAATTTTCAAAAGCAAAAATTTTCTGAAAATTGTTTTACTATACCAAGAATAAATAAATGGTGGAATAATTTTTTTTTCCTCAAATTTAAAATTTTCACGTTTCATGACAGTTTAAATCTATTTCAGAAAAATAATGATAACTTTTTGAAGATTTGGTTACCAGTAGAAAGACGCCAAATTTAATTTTTCCACGTTTCATGACATTCTAAATGTATTTCATAAACCAAATTTTTTAAAAAGAATAATTTGAAAATTTTGTCAACGGAAATTTTTTTAAATATTTTAAAATATATTTTTACTAATAAAATATATGACGGAAAAATGTTTTTGCTGAAATTTAAAATTTCCACGTTTCATGACATTCCAAACCTATTTCAGAAAAAAAATGTCAAAACTCAAAATTTTTGTACCAGTAGAAACATGGGAATTTTTTTTTGGTCAAATTATTATTATTATTATTATTAAATTTTCCACGATTCATGACATTCTAAACCTATTTTATAAAAAAAAAATTGTTTTTTAGTGAAAATCCCATGACGATTGTATCATGTTGGTAGGACCTATGAATTTTTTTTTTCTGGTGATGAGATTTTAATTATTACAAGGTGTTGTAGGACAATTTTCTAAATTCTTCCAAATACGCTACAGAATAATATATAATCCGTAAAGAATTCATAGAATCTAAAATCTGAGTAATAACAGAGCTGTTTTATCTGTTAAAAATTTCTCAAAGGTCAATTTGAGTCCTATAAGATTATTCTGCTCTTTTCCTTGGCCCGATATCTACTATGCAAAAACAGGCGAATTTTAGGCCTATTTGCAGTCATTCTTTGTATAGGTATTTACGCAATCCTTCCTTATTTGGCACCTTTTATTTAAATTTTTGCTATCGGATGACCACTCTGTATATTTTTTGACAAAAAGTTTTCAGGTTTTCTTTGTAATAATACCTTCCAATTACTATTCTCATGTGTGGTTTCGTAATTATTTTTTTTTTAGAGTGACCGCCCTGTATAAATAAAGAGGGAAGTTCTGTGTAAATACCTTTACCGATTTTTTTATTATATCGTAGACCTCATCTTCAGAGACTGGGGTATAAAACATTGTTGAAAAATTGCTTTCAGTTATATCTGGGATATTATCGTCTCATGGAAAACTTAAACTTAAAGTATGATATTTTTTAACAAAAAAACTTATTATAGTTAACAGATATTTGTTTAGGATCTGTTATTACATTCTCTGTAATATGAGTTTTCTGAATCTTCCACATCCACGTAGTGGTTTGGAAGTATAGTAATCGTAAAAAAATGTATATATTTTTTTTATTTGACTCTTACCTATAGTTTTATTAATAATATTCATGCATCATATATCAAACTGCCAATTTTACTTCTAGCATCCATAATATATTCCAGGCTGTTTTGTTGAAAGTAGTCTTACAAGCACCACATAAATTTTTAAAGCCAACTATGCCTAAGTGCAGACATTGTAACAAGTCCATATTTATAACCGACGCCGATTAAAATTAGAGGAATTGAATTTTTATGACCGGAAAGAATGCGTTAATGAATCAATATGGTATTGCCATTTTTTCATTATTGCAGTCGAAATCGAATACGAGAGTTCGAACAGAACAATGGACAGAATGAAAGGAGAACGCAAAAAAGTCCTGACATCCTCGATAGCCTTTTGTTTAAATTGATTCGGCGGCAGCGGAATTTAATACCATTCCAGAGCTCAGTAATTGTAAAATAGACGGAGCAATCGGTTTCAACCTACTCCATTCAATAAAATTTTATACTATTGCCTATGCCAGATCAACGACTATTCAGCATATTCAAGCACCACTGGTGTATTTGATACATCATTAATGCTGCATGGTTTTTGTATATACTCTGACATAAATACCTATTGTAAGGAGAAATATAAATGTTTTTTTCGGGTACGGTCAGTAAAATCAACGTGCATCGCTGTTACAAATCTTCTGGTAAATGTTAAAAAGAGCATTGTTCAAACCAAATATGTACAAAATTACCATTCCTGGAATTGGAATTTCCATTTAGCTTAAATTTTTGAGGCAAGTAAATAGTTAACAACAATTTATCCTGTTGACTTAATTTTTTTATTTCATTTTTACAATAATATTCGCTAGTCCCGGTCAATAAATAGAAAAGTGTCTCAAAACAAAGTAAATGAATATTCATAACCATATGTTATTTTTGTTAAATAAAATTTTTCTACCATCTGAGTGGCAAAAATGTTCACTTATCATTCACCGGTACGCTTCACAAGACAGCTTTGACTCATCCGTTTCTTTATTGGGGCATTGAACAATGTTCTCTCAATAAACGTATGCAATGTGTTATAATAATGTAATATTTCGGTAGTAATTTTTCTTTTCCTTAAAGGAAAGTTTCAACTTATTTTCTGTGAGTTTATCTCTCCCACTAGTTCCACGAAGCCGTTTAATTTAATGACATATACACAAATTTGTTTAAATCGTTTGATAAATTACACCACGGTACACTGCTAAATGAATTAAATAGTTTTGATACTCGCACACGTATTTCATTAGATTTACTTCTAATTTGTAAATGGCTGGATAATTTAGAAAAATACCATGGGTTTTAGGCAAATGATAATAATTTTTCTTACATGTTATTCGATTTAATCCAATATAACTGAAAAATAAAATAGCATAAAAAAAAAACAAATTTTGTATAGAAATTCGTCTCAAAATGTGCTGAACTTAAATATCTAATGAGAAAACCTGTGTATGTTTGAATGAATTCACGTACATATGTGTGTATGAATCTATGCGCGTAGGCCGTTCCTTCTGAACTAGTAGAGTGACGACACGCGATATAGAAAACACTGCTACTAGTGAAACTATTATTCAATTTAGAACATTGCTTTCTGTCACTACAGAGTCTATGGTTCTCAAGCAGTGAAAATCAAAATGGCTTCCGATTTCAACATAGTGCTAATTTCGAAAATTTAATTTTGATCTAAAGAAAAAGAATGATACAGAAACAGTATTAAAAAACGAACAGTAACTATTTTTATGGAAAATTGGGTTCCCCGTTGGAATTGCCTACATTCTTACCATGTTGTAGAATTTGACTTGAACAAGAATCTCAATGGGCTTATGCAATCAAAATTTCTGAGATATGGCTTGTCGAAATTAGACAATTTTCATCATTTTAGACATTCAGATGTTTTTTACTCATGTTTACATTAACTATAGGGGAAACGTGTAAAAGATAATAAGCATTTATTTAAGTCTGAAAATGAAAATCGAATTTTTTCATGTTTTTTCAGCAACTTTTATTAATAAATATGTTAGTATATCGCATATATTTTGCATTGATAACTAAATGTTTAAAAAAAAATCGGAAGAAATCTCCTGCGCTTTATTGAATTTAACTAAATAATTTTTCCATAAAGTTAATGTAAACCAGACTAATGGAACCTCGAATGTATAAATGGTGATGAACTATTCTGTTTCAGTTTCACCATTTCTTAAGAATACAGAGACATTTTTTGGAAGGCTAGTATTATTACTAATTTATTCTTCATTTGAAAGCCTCTAATTTCCCTTGTGTGATCTCCGTTTTTCTTTTTACAAATTCTACTTAATATCGATACGTTTAGTTCCAAAAACCATAACGTTCTGTAAACCGTGTCTGGAGAATATTCCCTGAATATTGTTAAAATTTTAAGACTAAACGGAATAAAGTGATTTAAAATCTCGAGAAGACATTCGTAGTGAAACTATTAGGAGATGTTACCGTAATGTTGATAAATTAATACCTAGTGTAAAGAAATTTTTTCGTAAAGCACCAGGTCGTGTACAGATATTTCACAATATTCTACCAAACATTCCATTACCTCCAGCGCCCATTATCACACGATGGGGATCTTGGCTACAGGCCGCATCGTACTATTACTATCATTTCGAAAATGCAAAATTGATACAACAGTTAAATCCAAATGACGCAATTGCCACTTCACAGGCGCACCAGGTAGTTCTGGATCCAACCGTTCAAAAAATCTGGAGACCACAGATGTTTCTCACGAATTCCTCTTGCCATACTGGACCTTCAACATCAGCCAACATCAGCCTTTACTACAGTTGATGCAATAAACGTTGTGTTCGATCTTCGACAATATGTTATTCAATTACACTGAGACATTGCTGCGACAGTACAAAAATAATGCATAATCTTGTTAACAAAAAACCCGGATTTGTTACGATGACAGGTGTAACAGACCTTTTACAAGGCGAGGAAATAGACTTTGCTACACCTGGCACGAATGTAGTGACTTTGCGAAAGTTTCGATATTTTATTTATGCCCTAGTTACATTTGTCGATGTCGAGCGGTCCTTCTCGCAATATAAATGGTTTTTTACCGAATGGCACCAAAGTTTAACTCCAAAACATTTAGATCAGATATTAGTGATATACTTTTATTCTTTAACCACCGGCACTGAAAAATACTTGCGTGTATTAATTTAGTGTGAAGTACCATCCCCTATACCCCCAGTTATCTTCGAGTGAGTGTTTATACTAAAGTGGCGTTATTACCTTTGGATACTACAGAATTTGCTACAAAAGATTTCAAAGTAAGGTATCGTTTTATATATGCATGCAACTCTTTTATGCTTTGACACATTGTCATCTAAAGCCAACCCTGGTTTTACGTCATGACTGGCCGCAAAATCCAAAGTCTGCTTATTAGTTTCAGAAAATGGAACATGACGGAATCAAGGCTAAATCGTTGATATATCATAAACCGTTAATGGCAGGTATGGTTAATACAATTTGTTAGGAAATAAAAAGAGAATCCAAAAATATAAAAATATGTGTTCTACATGAAAAAGTAAAGTTGCATAACCTGCCACCTTTTTAAGGCGCCTTGCACGTTTGAAAATAAAATGATTAAATGCATATTTTTAAACAAACTGTAACATGCGGAATGCTCAATAGCATCCTTCGTTAGACTGTTAATATTTATTAGAGATATTATAAGTTATCGGAAATTTTATTCCCACAAACCTTAGTACTAATAGAGTGCACTACTCCTTATACTATGATGAACATACGTCATCTGTCAGCAGTAACGCTCGCGAATACTAGATAGCGCACCAGAAATGATATTTCAACTAAATAACACCGGGTGAAATCCTTTCTCGTTGAACCATTGAACTACTTAGACGTATTTATAATTTCGTTTGACATGTAAAGGGGATAATAGCATTTGAAAAACCTCGTGATGATAACATGAGGTAAGGTTTTAATTATTATACCGGTAAATACCATTTAACATTTGAAATATTATTTTAGGTTTTTCTCATAGAGTTTTCTCATAGAGTTTTATCATATTCTTATAAATTAAGAATTCATTTCTTAATAACAAATCTTATTCACGTCTAATGATTTTAACGTAGAGTATTTCAACGTTACATTCATTGCTTTGAGCAAGGTTTGAGGTTATGTGTATTCAAATTGCGATACCTACAACGTTTTCCACTAAGCAAGCAATATTCATATGAAATCAACCTTTCTATACTACATTTTGAATTGGAATATACGAAAACATTCTGGGCGAAGAGATTTTCTTCATTTTGTCTTGGCGACAAATTTTGTACGAACGTTTCTAAGATTTCATAACCTCAAAATTGGATTAAGGCAGCCACATGTGAAACATAACTTTTAAATCCATAATCATCGGTGAACAGGACCGTATCTAGGAATTTCCTCCATCAGGATAACAAAATAAAAGATAAGTACTTTTGACTGTTACCAGTAAAAGGGATTATTTTCACATGGTTGTTGAGCTATAAGAGCCAAACGTGTCTAAATTTAACATATTAGATTCAAGTGAAATCTATTATATTTTTGGCTATTTGCATTTTAAATCTGTTGTTATAATTAAACCCATTGTTGTATATTAATTCGTAGCTGCTTATATCTTGAATTCGTTGTCGCAAATACTTTGCCGTAGTATTGTTTTCGTAGTCACTTTTATCTTGATTTCTCGTCGTCAATATTTTGTTGTAGTATTATAATGCACGTTTGTTAGTGATACAGTAAGTCGTGGTTCAATTTTTGTTGTAACGAGTGTGTTTAAAGTTTATGAACTTTGAGATAAGGTTACGAGACATATTTTTGTAATACAGTTATTTTGTCTCTCGTCAAGAATCTCAAGTTTACCTAAGCTTTGGTTGTAATATATGATTTTTAATATTGAGATAAATTTACGAAACTTATCTTCTCTAATATAGTTATTTTGTCTCTCGTAAAGGATCTCAAGTTTATCTAATTTGTGTAATATATGATTTTAGTATTGAGGTAAAAGTTACGAGACGTATCTTTTATAATATATTTTTGGTTCTCGTACACGCCTCAAATTTGCCTTGCCGTTGAGCAAATTGTAATATAGAGTATCTTCTTATATAGTTTCTTTTGTATATATTTCTGTCTAGTATTTTGCTATACAGTATCGTTGATGCTGTGATAGTTAATTTTTTGTAATATAATATTTTTGTAATATAGTACTATTGTATATATGTAACTTTTGTCTTTTGTTTATCTTTATCTTTAATTTTCCTTGATTACACTAAGTAATCAATGGCGCCCAAGCCTTGAACTCAACGCCCTTTTGCTCTCCGTATCTTTACTGTGCTAGCCAGGTGAAACCAGTGACGCTAACCACGTCGCTCGCAGGATGGCCCACACTTGAACACTTGTACAACGTAATACCTTCTTAAAGAGCCACAAAACCAACTTTTCCATTTAACATTTCTTTCTATGCCTCACCTTTTTTCAGATAATGCTTATCTAAATAGATACCATGTATATTATTACCTCTTTTCATAGTTAATATGCAAAAATTTATTGTGTGTATTTTTTCACTCCATAAGTGGTTTATATTGTGTGCATTATTAGATTATTTGCCATGCTTCAGTTTTGCATACTTCGTTTTTTTTTCACTCTTGTATACTTAGACAGAGCAAGTTGGATACAACGTATTTCATAAATTGTCTGTAAAATAACCAGCGATCGGAACTTGAGTTTAATTTTCAGGTGAAATATAATAAATGAAATAAATAAGCACAGATGTTCAGTTTACTGAAAAATAAATAAGTTTTGATTTACTTTTCGTGTAATATAAATTACATAATCTATTTACACAAAAAACGCTAAGTTAAAGAAACAGAGTGCGTAAACAATGCACACCTGCAACACGTGGCCGACATTTATAATTGTGTTTCGTGAAAGAACGAAGTGCTGTTAATTAATATGCCGCGTTTTAGCCTGAGGAAAAATGATTTGTAATATTTGTGTATTTGTACTAAATAACGTTCATTTTACACATTTTCTAAACAAATATTGCGTGGGGCAACATGTTCCAAGTGAAAGCCTGCTTCGTAAAAAAAATCTTAGCGAATTATATGAAGAAAAACTGGAAGGCATTCGGAGTGATCTTCAAAATGGCTGATTTTGGGTTACAATAGACGAAACGGCAGACTTTTTGGGAAATAAAGTTGCCAATTTATTAGTTACTAAATTACAGGTTGATGGTCCTGGCAAGTGCCATTTAATAGCTTCCAAGGTTTTAGAAACAGTTAATGGCGAGGCAGTGTTTAATTTTTTTTTTGAAAACACTTTATAATGTCTTTGGCAAGACTTGGATGAATGAAATTTAAAGAAAATTGTTGTTTTTACTAGTTATTCGGTGTCTTATATGTTAAGTAATGGAAAAATATTTAAAAGGACATACCCCCAAGTGTTGCATGTTACTTGATTAGCGCATGCGTTACACCGCTTATGCGAAAAAGTACGAGATTGCTTCACAAATGTTGAAAAACTTATCGCTAATATAAAGAAAATTTTTCTAAAAGCTCCTAGTAGGATAAAACATTTCCAAGAGAAATGTCCTAATTTGCCGGTTCCTCCAAAACCAGTGAGAATATGAATATCTTAAGATATGCTTCCCTTACTTCTGTGGAATGCAAAAGATCATTTTCGAACTTACATTGGATATTTACTGTTAAAAAAAATCGTCTGCTACAAGACGTAAAATTACTAAATAATATTTCACTTACTTTTGGCTCGCTTTGGCCTTCTGAGCCACGGCCGTTATTTTGTTAAGTTCCAGAATATCCATCCATGTGATTTTTAAATCTGAAACAAAAATTATTATTAAGAAATGGCTTCATTAAAAATCAGTGCTTTTATTGTTTGCCATCCACGAAAACAGATAAATCACACAATTGGCAGGTTGCCAAAACAGTTGAAAGAAACAATGCATTTTAATTGACAGGTAAGAAAATACATTTTCTATACCGCAGGTAAATATAGAATTAATGCTTCCTGATTTATATGTCATTCATAATATTTAATATTGTGTTTGCGTGCAGTTCATTTAGTTCTATGGAGGGAACAATTAATAATGAAGGATAAAAGTAATAAATGCAGAATATCAAAGCAAGGCCATAGCTGGAGCTGCATAAATGCTTTGTAATAAATGGGAACGAAATGGAAAAAAACATTGTATAATAATGAAGATGAAATATTTTTGAAATAATTGTGTTCACTGAATTAAAACTGAATAAATTTTGAGTATAATTAGATCAATGGATCTTGGCGCGCACGTTATCTACATGCGCTGTTCGCAATGACAACAAAACCATTGTCTTCATTTACGTAATTACCTCTTCGTTAACACTAGTAAAAATTGATATTCACATCTTTTCATTGGTGTGAAAATTACATTCGTCGCTAATATAGAAAGCAAACTTTTATAGTTAATATGGTTAAAATACATGATTAATGCAAAGTGAGATACCTTTACTATAGTTGTCTCCACATATTTAATTCAAATAAAAAAGACTATAAAACAGGTCATTAAAACATCAAAGTCGGTATTGTTACCTGCTGAGACGGTCTTGCAGGGCCGTACTTCAAATCTTTCAGTATTAGAAGAAATAAAATAAATACTAGAGAGTTGAAAATCGCGCTTTCGTCAGTTTAATGATGTTACTGGTAAATAAAAAATCTTACTCTGCATTGCGTCAAGGTAGGATATTTTAGGCATTGGTGTACGTATTGCCCGTCCTTTGCGATGTTGATAGATAAATTCAAAGTACGGCTCTGCTTATCTGTTCCATGGGTATGACGTTCTAGTTAGGGGTGAATTACGCAGCTATATTTCAGGAGTTAAGAAATTTTAATTAAACGAGGCTTGTTTCCGATTATTTTTTATTCTAATTATGCCAGAACATAAAGCAACACTGAGATCGCAACACTAAAACAACATGAGAACACTGTTGTTCTAAGTACTTAGTAATACATTATATTTATGATTTACCATTTTCTACCAAATTGGAACATGTCCTGTATGGCGTGTGACCTTTCCCTTACATCTCACCGTCACATCATTTGGCTCACTAAGTATATATACGAACCGCCATGTTTAGTTCGTTGGAAAAGCATATAAGGCAGTGGCTACCTTACTAACGAGTTCAGGGAGTAGCCACGGAACGAAACGCTAACGCATTTCTAACCCCACAATCTGTGGCCCCGATTTGAACACGCAACGTGATTTACGACGTATTCTATAACTTACGGAGACACGCGCACAAGCATGTTCGAGTTCTAGGATTGCATTGCATAGCCGCTGTTCTGGGGTTGTACTGGTGCGGGTAGAGTGCGTCGAATAGAGAGTCGTTTCGATCCAGCTCTAATACGTTCTTCTTCTATCACCATATTTCTCTTGACTATGTCACTGGTGAGGGAATAATGTGGCGTGTGACGTTTCCCTTACATCTCACCGTCACATCATTGGTCCCACTAAGTATATATATACGACCGCCATGTTCAGTTCGTTGGAAAAGCGTATAAGGCAGTGGCTACTCCATACTTACTGATAAGTTCACGGAGTAGCCACGGAACGAAACGCTAACATTTCATAACCCCACACCCTGTTCTTCCATCTAAACGTAAGCGGCACAGCTTTGAGGTGTTTTATGTCCATTTTCCGACCTTGACCACATGAGAACTTTTGGTTCCGGGGTCTAGGGGAACAACATATATCAATTCCCGTCAATTGTCATAAGGGGTACTTTGATATGTGTCGCATAAAATTATGTTCCAAAATTTTTTGCTTTTTCACTATCGTGACCAACGTGCTGCACCACGCCAGTGCCACATATGTAAGAACCTGTCTCACAATAATGGTGTATATTTATTTTTGTATTCTATTTACTCCTTGCCAAGAGCGGATACAGACTTTTGGATATGGAATAGACTATCTTTACAGTTTCCTTTACAAGTCGGTTAAATGTTAGTCAATTGCAAGCTAAACATGCTAACCCACAGAGCTACCGTCCCCATTCCCGAATTCTGCGCGAGAACGTATATCCTTTTTATAGAATCATTCTAACATATACTTTACTTTTACAAAAATATACATACATGTTAGGGTGCGAACGTTCAAAACATACATAAGATGGATTTTTGACTATTTTCACCTTAAGAATGTGCATGTAATATTATTTTAAAATTCTATGGATAAGTTTGAGAACAATCAAATCGACACCAGTGGCCACGTTGTATTGATGTCTCGATTCCTCCTCTTTTGTTTACACAACAGTACCTTACTGAAAAACCTATTCTTAAAATGTACACCAACAACGAAACGGATTAATGTTTCTATAGTTAATACATCTGGCAAACAAATTCTGGAGATATAAACATTATCATCCTTTTTATGTAGCATTTCGAGATTCCAGTGCTACTCTTTGTCTATTGGACAATCCCTAAAATTTCGCCACAATTTTGAATATTTTACTCTATTTTCGAATGTGTTCTAAATTACACATCATTTCAGTGGTCACCGAAATATTAGTATGAACATTTTGAGTATAGTTCTAAAACAAGAAAGATAATCCGTTATTGGTATACTTAGATGCTTCTAAATCTTCCTTAGGTGTCTACTATACATGCTTCCATCAATGACTTTACAGCAGAAATAATAGCTACGAGGCTCCCGAATTTATATACTTATCTAATTCACATAGCTCGATCAGATTTTCTCTAGGTTTCTACCTCACTAGAAAACAGTATCTACTTCACCATCAAATTCAAGTCATATTTCTAGAAATAAAAACAGCTACTTGCGACGGGAAAACAGATTCATTTTCTATGGGTATGATAAGCACACATTGGCATAAAAAATAATGAACTTGTTGCCTCGATAGCCCTGTAAAGCGTCAACTATTGTCCATAAAACCAAAAATATATCTATCTGCCTCCTTCAACATTTTAAAATCCAAATTTAGAAGTAAATGGTTCTAGTTGTAATGGGAGTTCTGCTACTTCAAGTTGATTCTTCTCTTTAGTGTTGGGTAGTTCTTTTTCATCTATCTCTGTTAGGTAAATAATATTTGTTTGGATATTTTTTTTTAACTGCGATAAGATAGATTTATACACATGCGACTGGCTGCATGATTTACCAACCCAAAGACACAAAAACAAAACTAAAATACGCCTCAAATTTGGACAATTACACATGCCTGTTTCCACTACATCTATGTAAAATAAATGTTCTGTCCTCTGTAAATCGTGATACTTCTGTTATTAAAAGTGACCTGGATCATATTTTTTGTTCTCAGTAAATAGTGATACTTGTGATATTGTCACGCAGGAAATAGCCAAATACGGGAAAGTCGCAAATGTTTGTATAAATAAAACACATTCGACCCTAGTCCATATTAAATCAAAAAACAATTAAATAATGTCAATGATAATTAGTAGAATTGTTTAATAATAAAACACAAATATATATAAACATAACATTGACCGGTATAAAGGTCTGCTAAATAAACAAGTATATAAATCAAAACAAACGAGGCTCTTAGCTTTTGGTTGTATTCATTGATTGAGTTTCGACGTCTTAGTGTCGACAGTCAGTCTTGGTTCGGGGCCCTCATCTTAGGATGTGGGGCCCAGGCCCTTTCGGGCAGTTTTAGTGATCTCCACCCGGGAGATCACTAAGTTAAGTGGAAGTGACATCTTTTCCTCCCCACTATGTATATTGGTAAGATCGTTTAAGTTGTTATGTATATTTTTATTATGTTGTTAATTATTTGTATCTCTTGTTTCGTCGTTATCCCCTAAATAAGAGTTCTAATAAAACCATCCAAATCCTCGAAGTAGCCCTTTTCTTCTCAAACTTGCCCCTTCTTAACACACACTCTCCAAAAAACCCCCAGTCACGTAGGGCGTAGGGCCATGGCTAAGGCCCTAGCCCATTTCTTCGTGACAATATTAAAGGTGATCATATTTTCTTGCTCTGGATACAGAGCAATAAGTGACAGATTATATAATGATGGGCTTGTTCGGCATTTTTTTTGTTATTTCATGAACCGAAAGTATAAAATATTGGATCTACTAAAAATCTGAATTTTATTCGTGTCTTAAAAACAATACATTCTACATTGTTTAGGATAAATTCGGAGTTCTTTTTAATGGGTTTTGAGTAATTAACTCGCAAAAGTCGGCTATCTCTCTCGCTTAAATTAAGGAACGGGTAATCGAGAGATTGTAGAGTAATATATGGTTTGGCGAAATGTTACCATATGTCAAAATATGCCGATATGCCTTCGCTTCCGACGAGCCGAATTTTCGATATTTAAGAAAATAGCCATTTCTGTTTCGCACAGACCTAGACGAAATTTTGATTTCCACTGTGACACTTACGATGTCGATAAAATTCCAATCTTCTTTTTTAAATAGAGACCAAAATCGATCTTCCACTACAAGTATTAACTTATATATGAGCGTTTAAAGATTTGATGATAAATTTTTTAAGTTACTCCCGAAGAAGACATTATTTTTTCGCTTTTGCAAAGCCGAATTTCCCAATTTTCCTGTACAATTTGGTATCAGGAGAAATTAGCAATCTTATTCTTTCCATAGAGACCTAGATGGGACTTCCATTCTACGTATTTACTTAGTTATGAATTTTTGAAAATTATTTTTTTTTTCAATTTTTAACGTTCGCCCGTGCCAAGCCGGATTTCCGGTTTTGCCCTTTCACTTTGGTATCAGAACAAAACATTACTTTTCCATAGAAATTACGCTAGGAGAGAATTTGAAAAAATCCAAAATTTGTAAACACGCGTGGGATAATAATCACAGGATTAAATGACACTCGGCGAAGATTTTGGAAAAAGTGAGCAACGGAACTAAAAGAAGACTTAAAGAATTCGCGATTATTTTATTAAACGAGGATAGATGCGTTTTAAATTATTCAATAGATTTTTGTACTAGTTGGTTGCCCATCCTTAGAGACGAAGTAAGTAAAAATAAGATAAATATAATTTAATGCCTCACGTGACTATGGAAATTCATAAACAAAGAACTGTCATGGTTGACAGCCAAAAAGTTTTGAGAACGGAAGTAGATTCTCTTCCGAAACGTTGACTGCCTGTAGCTTTCACTTTCATTTTTTAGTTTATAACATTGTTCTAGTTTATATATTTTTAGGTGTGAGACTTTTTGAAACAGTCAAGTATTCAAGAACCAACCTCTGTCTGATCCGCTTGGCGCAGAAGCTTTTTCATTAAAATTTTTAAATATTTTTCAGTGGCAAAATACCCAACAAAAAGTAAGAAAACGATAAGAATGTCGAGTACTATATAAAAACGTATAAAAACCATACAAAAATAATATGGAACAATCTAATACTCTCTCTCTCTCTCTCTTTCTCTTTAGTCAATATAATAAACAAAATTTTCATTGTGTCACCGGTTTTTTGGAAGAAAGAAAATGTTTGTGTAATGCTGATTGGCTGTACACAGTAAGTTATAATAAAACACTTTCATTTGTTTATAAATACTATTACTTGTTCAAAACCAGCTGAGTAATTAATATATAATCTAATAAGAGTAGATAAAAATGTAATGGTTCATTATTATTGAGGGGAGGAAGGTAAATTGTCATATTTGAATAGTTTGGATGTTGTCACACTATTATATTAATTTGTATTGTTATAATCGTAGATAAAGTATAGTATTCAACTTGCGGCAATGGTAATAACACACTTGATGATTCACAGCACTCGCCTGCGGCTTGCGCTGCAAACTTCATCTGCGTGTGTTATTACTTATATCACCGCTAGTTAAATAATACACTATTATATTTTATATACACATATTGCTATTTTTTATCTTTACCGTGATTAGGTCTCTATGTCTACAATATAAACTAAAAACTATACCATATGTAATACATATACTCCCTGCTTATTAAGGCAAATACTTAAAAGCATAGTACATTATTTCCAGCAGACAACTGCACTTAGAAAATACTTTTCCGTAACTTTTGCGCTGAAAACAATCCGTCTGTTATAATCGGAAGGGGAACGAGCGGGATAGACAATCGAAAGTTGCATACACCAAAGGCTGGTTAGAGAGAACATCTTCAAAGTGCATTGATGAATCGAGGTTTGAAAGTTTTGAATTCAGCAGCTTACTGCTCGCTATACTAGCGCGATTCCTATGGTGAATCCTTTGTCGATATAAAGAGCCTAACCGCACTTTTATTGCCCTTTGTTATGGAAGATAATTCCTTTATGATGCAAAATTTCCCGAGCAAGTTTGATTGTAATGAAGTTGGAACATACGACTCACCAAACTTTACATTCAACTTTTATTCTATAGGGCATATTTATTTCTGCAAAAGCTCTGGTTATGATAAATAGGTGATAAACTTAGAGACAGACGTTAGCTAGTAATAAAAAACGTTTAATACACTTTATTTACTAAATCATATTTATAATAATAATACAGTCTAAATTAATGTTTACTTGAAGAATGTTCTTATGTTTAAAAATATCACATGGGACGGCATCAATTTTTTTAACAAGTGGTAAATTGGTATAGAAAACATTAGACTATATTGTCTATGTTAGAAGGTGGAAGAAAAAACGAGTTTCTTTTTTATTTTCTAATAGCACCAAAACGCCTTTAGAGAAGTGCGTAAACATCCAGTAACAAAATGTACTGAGTACGGAAGTTGTTTTAAATTTAACACCTATAAGAAATTAATATCCTTCATAATATGTATAGTATATTTACAAAGAATATCATTCTAGCCCAGTCGTTAGGGGTTTTAAGGCGCCACTAATGTTATATGGCTGAATTTTTCAGGATAAATAATTTCAAAAATATTGGTCGAATTTCGGGTTTTGGTAAATAACTCGAAAAATAATAATAATAATAATACACTTTATTCAGTAAAATTACAAATGCAAATAATATAAGTACAAAATATATTATAATTCGAAATGGAGAAGTTCAGCAGTACAGCACAATGCTAACAGCTGTTTTTACACTTAACCAGGTAAGAAGTAGATGGAGTTTAATCTTTAAGAAAACTTAAGTACACACAATATGTATTTGGATGACTATAACCTAATCTATTCTGCTTTATAAAGAATACCTATTACAATTAATACCAATTATGCTACACACATCAACCAAGCAAAAGACGTTGGTAATGTTTTGGGAAGCTAAAAATAGACTGGGATTTCAGAGGCAGAGGAAGGGAGTTGTAAAATTTAGCAATGTTGAAAGAGAATGATCTTTCAAACATTGCAGTTAGGTGACGAGGCGGAATAAGAGAACCTTGAAATCCAATGTTTAGATTATGAACGTCAGTTCGGAACCTAATTTTTCTGTAGACGTATGAGGGTGTGCAAGAATGTATAATTTTATGATACAAGGTGCCACAAATAAAAAACACTGCATTAAAAAACTAATGGCACTAGACGATAGAGAGGGAAATTTCACATCAAAAAGTATATGAGGTGTTTTTGGTACGATAAAAAATGTAGGCTCCAGATTTTTTTGTTGAACGCACGTGAATGGAGCGTGGCGACACATAAGACGCGCGAAGTGTGTATAACGAACTTTAACCACCTATTACATCGCGTTATTCTTACGAAAATAAAATAAAAATTTGTCTTTGCTCCAAAATTCGTGAAACTAGGGGTAAATAAACGTTTCTAAGTTCTATTAAAGAAATTATTTGGCATACCCACCCATTTGATATTTTTATGCATTACTTCAGGAGTAATATATGAAAGTTTTAAATTTTTATCTTAAGAATTGTAGAAATGGTAGAGCTTTTACCGATTTCATCGGAAATCTTTTTATGTTCCGACTTCGTATATGTACTATTCCTACATACAATCATTTTATATTTGAAAATATGATAATCCAATAGCCACATGTTTCTTGTTTTATTTAAGCTTTGTTGAGCTCAATTTCATTAATTAGTTCAAAAGTTACAACAAATTTAGTGTAGCGCATCCGAGACCGCGCACGCTTCGCGAGTCGTGCTTATGTGTCTCCACGTTCCATTCTCGTAGATCTGGAGCCTACATTTTTGATCACACCAAAAAACGTTTTATATGTTTTTGATGTGAAATTTCCCCCTCTATCGCCTAGTGCTATCAGTATTTTGATACAAGTTTTTTATTTTTCGAGTTATTGGCCAAACACCGAATTTCGGCCAATATTTTCGATTTTTTTAGGGGTCGCCGGCACCTTACAGATGTAAACTTTTTTTCGTCGTGTTCTACACCAACACAAATAGTTATTTTAAAAAAATTCAGCCTTATAACATTTAGTGACCGGCTTTTATCAATTTCAGTCTCTGACAACTGGGCTATTTATCAAGATGGTCAAATGATTCATATCTCACAATAATGGTGAATATCTTTTCTCTTTCTCTTGTGAAGTAAGGGAAAGCCCAGTTTTATATCCTTTAATAGCTTATATTTAACTTGCAATGTTAATATGTTTGTTTAGGTCAAATCTTGCAGGCTGAATTTCTACTAGTTCTAATTAAGCTGAGCTTTGAAATTTTGCGCACGTGTGTAAGTCCGGTGACAATGCAACATAATATAGTCATTATCGGTCTGAATCCAATATGGCGGACTTCCCAAATTGGCGGATCCTCTTCTTTTTCGCAACAACCTTGATATGGGTATCAAATGAAAGGGATTGGCGAGTAAAATACGGTAAACTGTGTGATGTTATGCTAAATTCAATATGGCGGACACCCCAAGATGGTGGATCTTTTTCTTCACAATCCCCTTGATATGGATATGAAATGAAAAGGATTGACGAGTAATATACGATAAACTATGCAACGTAATTCTAAATCCAATATGGTGAACGCCCCAAGATGGCGGATTATCTTTTTATTCACAGCCCCCTTGATATGGGTATCAAATGAAAGGGGTTTGACGAGTAAAATAATAATATGATAAACTATGTATCGTCCTTCTAAAACCAATATGGTGGATACCCTAGGATGGCAGATTACCTTTTTCTTCACAACTCCGTTGACATGGTTATCAGATGATAAGGTATTGTCTGTCTGTTTGCCGGTAAAATAAGTAAAGCCGAAAAAGTGAAAAATAAAATTATATAAAAAAATGATTTTAAGAAAACGCTTTTATTTAAAAAAAAATGTACTAAAGAGTAAAAAATATAATTTTTAAATTCATGGATCTGGAAACCAAAATCTTTGGGGGCGGTCAACTGATCAACAATAATAGTGCTATATGACCATCTCCAAAGCTTTTAGTTCCCAGATGCATGAATTTAAAAAAGATAATTTTTATTCTTTAACACAATTTTTTAAATAAAAACTTTTTCTTAAAAATATTTTTTTATATAATTTTATTTCCACGTATGTCATTGTTCAAATCAAACAACCGTTTACGGTCAATAATATTTGCCTTGTTAGGTAATGTTAGAGTAATATTTTTATTACCCTAGCTCACCGAAGAGAAGTATTGTATTCGTGAAAAAATCACGATTTTTTCGAATGTTCACATTTTAGACCATGTAGATAATGAAAATTTACATTTGCGTTTATATACATTGTCCTAATTTGAAGATTCCATAAACGGCAGTTTGCTAAACCTCCATGATAACTAACAAGAATATTCTTTTTGTGACTTTCTTTCTTCATTCTGTTTGTATTGCACATAAGCAGTGGTACTAAATATTCCTACGTGCTTTTACCCAAAACTATTTTCATAAGACATGCCACCCTTTAGTTTATTTGAAATTATTTTGTCAACACATACCCATCTATACCTGCTGCTTCAGCTCTTGCTTGTCTTTATTTCATGTTATACGAACTATCATTTTATTCATAAACATATGGAGCTCTTATAGACAGTGAGTTCCTTTCCGGAAAATTTTTATTGCTTGACCAGTGTGTCTTCTTGAGAAACTTTCAACTTTTATTTAAATTTCTCATATATTTCTGATTGATAAAATCCAGTATAATCATCTTAGAAGTACGAGCTATTTGACGTATATTGATGTGGAATCATCTGAATGGATAATACATTCTCCGTGTATATCAACTTTCAGATATATTGAGTGTTCTTCGTACGTGCTTTTCAAATTGATAACTTTTACAAAGGAGATAACTTTCATTTTTTAAATATTCTACTTAAACAGCGCAATTATTAATAGTTATTTTAATGAGCTTTAAATTAGCGTGGAAATTTCGTTCATGCCTTAACTTCAAACTCATTTTAGATGCAGAAGCCATTAGCAATACAAACATTCAATTTCAAAATATGAAACCTAAAAAGTAAAATTTTGTGCATTTTGCAAAATAGTGGGAATAGACTGTGTATATATTTTATATAAAGTTGCATCCTGCTTCGATTTAAATTGACACATTTTTGTGAGGGAACATTAAAAACATTTATTTTCGAAAAACTACAATCCTCCAACATAAGCTCAAAATACGATAAATAAACGATCCACTTTGAGAGACCATAACTTGCTACCATTCAGACTAGAAAGTTGTTTTTGTTTTAGTTCATAGAAAATTAAGTGTATTAAAAACTTAATTTTAAATTACTTCTAGGTATGGGGTTATTTTTCTACAAAGTACTTGAAGATTGGAGTAATGTTATTACATTCATTGTATTATACTTACTTAATGTTATTATATTTTAATCGACATTATCGAAAAATTATATGTAGTAGTATGAAGTATTATATGCTCATTTATAACAAGATATCCTTTGCCGTGACAAAAACAATGCTAACGAGCCATGAGGAAAATACAATGCAGCCAATTAAGCGGCAGCAATTTTAGAAAATACAAATATATATTTTAAACATATAATTGCGTAACTAGAAGTAAGATCTAGGTCGAGCCGAATATGGAGCCTGGCGTACATAATGGCAAAATAAATTTACATAGACAATACATAATACTTAAAATTAATTTAAATAAATTTTAAAATGCATCATACATTTGTAACATTCTAAGCTAGGTTTTGCTACTTTATAATATGTCAGAACAAATAAAAGTATATAAAACTATATTTATTCGGGTATAACTGCTATAATGTAGGTTAATGAGACATTTCCAATGCGTTAAAGAATACAACAAAAATATTAATATACATAAGTTACATATATATATAACAATAATAATCAGCGACTTATTATATATATATTATAAGAAAATCTGACGCTGTGGCTTCTAGTACATACACCGAATTTCAAGTTTCTGTAGTCTTACCAACGTTTTACTTATATTCCTCTATTTACCCCAAATTAACCCCCAACCCTTCAACGGAATCATCTCAAAATATAAACTAGACCAGACGTCGTTATAATACATACGTATACGAAATTTCAAATGAATATCTCAACTTTATTTTGTCAACCCCATTAATGGGGTAGGGGTGGTGGGGGGATTGAAAAATATTATAAAAAATCTGAGGCCTTAACTTCTTGTATATACACCGAATTTCAAGTTTCTGTACTCATACCAGCTTGCTTTACTTATTTCCCCCTATTGACCCCTAAATAACCCCCAACCCTTCAACGGAATCATCTCAAAGTATGATCTAGTTCCAGATGTCGTTATAATTCATACGTGTACCAAATTTCAAATGAATATCTCGATTTTATTTTATCAACCCTTTCAATAATGAAGTAGGGGTGGTGGGGGTTGAAAAATATTATAAATAATCTGAGACCTTGGCTTCTAGTACATACACCGAATTTCAAGTTTCTGTAGTCTTACCAGCTTGCTTTATTTATTTTCCCCTATTTACCCCTATTTAACCCCCAACCCTTCAACGGAATTATCTCAAAATATAATCTAGTTCCAGATGTCGTTATAATACATACGTGTAGAAAATTTCAAATGAATATCTCAATTTTATTTTATCAACCCTTTTCAAATTGGAGTAGGAGTGGTGGGGGTTGAAAAATATTATTAAAAAATCTGACGCTTTGGCTTCTAGTGCATACACCGAATTTCAAGTTTCTGTAGTCTTACCAACGTTTTACTTATATTCCTCTATTTACCCCAAATTAACCCCCAACCCTTCAACGGAATCATCTCAAAATATAAACTAATTCCAGACGTCGTTATAATACATACGTATACGAAATTTCAAATGAATATCTCAACTTTATTTTGTCAACCCCATTAATGGGGTAGGGGTGGTGGGGGGATTGAAAAATATTATAAAAAAATCTGAGGCCTTAATTTCTTGTATATACACCGAATTTCAAGTTTCTGTACTCATACCAGCTTGCTTTACTTATTTCCCCCTATTGACCCCTAAATAACCCCCAACCCTTCAACGGAATCATCTCAAAGTATGATCTAGTTCCAGATGTCGTTATAATTCATACGTGTACCAAATTTCAAATGAATATCTCGATTTTATTTTATCAACCCTTTCAATAATGAAGTAGGGGTGGTGGGGGTTGAAAAATATTATAAATAATCTGAGACCTTGGCTTCTAGTACATGCACCGAATTTCAAGTTTCTGTAGTCTTACCAGCTTGCTTTATTTATTTTCCCCTATTTACCCCTATTTAACCCCCAACCCCTCAACGGAATTATCTCAAAATATAATCTAGTTCCAGATGTCGTTATAATACATACGTGTAGAAAATTTCAAATGAATATCTCAATTTTATTTTATCAACCCTTTTCAAATTGGAGTAGGGGTGGTGGGGGTTGAAAAATATTATTAAAAAATCTGACGCTTTGGCTTCTAGTGCATACACCGAATTTCAAGTTTCTGTACTCTTACCAACTTGTTTTACTTATATTCCTCTATTTACCCCAAATTAACCCCCAACCCTTCAACGGAATCATCTCAAAATATAAACTAATTCCAGACGTCGTTATAATACATACGTGTACGAAATTTCAAATGAATATCTCAACTTTATTTTATCAACCCCTTTAATGGGGTAGGGGTGGTGGGGGGTTGAAAAATATTATAAAAAATCTGAGGCCTTAACTTCTAGTACATACACCGAATTTCAAGTTTCTGTACTCTTACAAGCTTGCTTTACTTATTTCCCCCTATTTACCCCTATTTAACCCCCAATCCTTCACCGGATTTCCTCAAAAAACAATCCAGTTCCAAATCTCCTTATAATATAAACGTGTACAAAATTTCAGGTCAATATCTTAAACCGTTGCGGAGAAAGCGTTCGGACAAAAAAAGTTACAGACAGACAGACAGACAGAAAATTTTTTTTTCGCTCAAATTTAAAATCTCGACGTTTCATGGCATTCTAAACCTATTTCACGAATCAAAATTTTTGAAAATTTTTTTGCGATTACTATACTTCCAATCCACTAGGTACGTGGATGTGGAAGTAACACATTAAAAAAACTTTGATTGAGGGTGTATCAAGTTTTATTCATGTATTCGATGACGCGGACAGAATTTGTTTTATATGAAAAGTGGCCCCCTGGAGGTATGTGGTAGTACTTACTCTCTCACACAAAGTTTTTCATGTATCTTATCCATAGGAAATCTGTGCAGTCGGCTCTCTACCTAGAAGCATTTCTAAAAAAATGAGCCTACTCAAATTTTTCTACAGAACGAGAGACTATGAGTGCTATGAAGCAAAGAAGTATTACGTCGATCACCTAAAACAAGATGGTTTAATTATAATAAAAGTTAAATTTAGATTCTCATGCTATATTTTCCATTTCATTCCGAATTTATTAGTTGATTGAATAGTTAGATTTACCAACCTCAAAATATTTGAGAGTAATGACGGGTGTTTCGATGCCTTATTTTTCTCACGCTTGTAAAAGGGAATACTGTTCACTTCTAAAGTTGCAACTTTTGTTCATGCACACAAGTTTGTCTTACTTTAAGATTTACTATTCAACTGATAAAATGCATTTAACTTGAACATTTTGTTTAAGCTACAATTTTTATATTTACTAAATTAGGAAAAAATCATTTAAAGTTCATTAGATCTAAAGAAGAAGATGTTACTTAATTTGTCATTATTTCAGTTTTTATAATGCTTTTAAAAATAATACTCATTCAATATTAATCATAAATCAAAATTCCACAGCCACACATAAAGAATTGGTTATGTACTAACGAAAAGAGTACCGTGTTCCGATGTACTTTGATATACTGAATCCGAATTCGTGGTTCAATTCATTTCATAAAAATTTTTTGTAACTTAATTAAAACACGTTTCCCGTAAGACAAGGGGACAACTTAAACGACCGTCACAGCAGAAGTATGTGTTTTAGATAATGATGGAATTATTCGAACGAAAATAATCGATGTATTCCATTACTGAAATATCTCGAGTTTCTCGAGAACCTGGGAATAATCTTTCGAATGATGCGAAGGAAAAATCTGTTGACTTCCATTGGAATAGATTTGATTATTCAAGACTACCTCGAAGACTTTAGCGAAATTCGAAAGTATGGCTATAGCTCGATATTTTGATACACATGTGGAGCTGCCATTTTTAAAAACTGGACAAACTTTTGCAAATTTTCAATACTTTGGAAAGGTATCGATTGCCAAGGTCATATTGAATAGTATTTGTAATATATTTGCAAATATAAAGTAGGCCAGTCAAATTAGATCCAAAAAAGCATTTTGAGGAATTAATTTCCAGTAAGCTGGAAATCATTTTAATACCTTTATTTGGTCCTAAATGCGTGTAATCTGAGTTTGCACCATTCCAGGAGGTGAGCATAACTTTTGGGAGCCAAAAAAAACTGCGACATTTTTGCACTTTTACAGTTTTTGCTTGGTTTTTGCGACTTTCCAGGACCACGTATCTTTGAAACAGATACTCCTATTAAAAAACAAAATTTGTGGAGAATAAGATTTCTCGCTATATAGACACCTCAATTTTCAAATTCACTTTGAAAGACTAAATTTGGCATCAATTCAAAATAGGTTTTTCGAAGTTTTGAGTCATTTTAAGTCACTTAAGCCAAAACAAAATGTTTAGAAATGTCTCATTAAAACAACACTTTCCATTGCTTTGCAATGTGGAGGTAATATACACACCCATTTTTAATTTTAACAAAGTTGTATAGTGCCATTAAATCTTTAATTGGTTAGTATTATTAATATTAATTAATTAATAAATAATTAATCATAGTTGTTAATAATTTAGGTGCAATGAAGTAACAAAAACATTTAAAATTGACATGACATTGAAAAAAC
The DNA here is from genome assembly GCA_963583905.1 of Stenurella melanura. Lineage (NCBI taxonomy): Eukaryota > Metazoa > Arthropoda > Insecta > Coleoptera > Cerambycidae > Stenurella > Stenurella melanura. Next base: position 233,894,647 of record OY757309.1, on the reverse strand, counting down.
ATGTTATAAAAATCAATAGGCATACAGCACCAAAAGACATCATTCATGTTCGCTCTCAAGCTGCGGTGGCATGTCGAGGCGCTCTTCATCGGTGTCATCTTCAAAAGGACTATCCTCACCTACTTCTGCTTCTACAGCGATCGGCATATGGGACACACCCTCATCTTCGAACAATGCTGACTGAGCGTGGCAGTTGAGGCAAATTGTTGAACATTTTATGCCTACTTTCCGGTAGATGCACTTCCCTGTACACGCCTTCGTACATCCGCAGAACACTATGTTGAGAATTTCAGCTTGAGCTGGATCCTTAGTGTTCATGGTGGGGAGCAGGCCAAGGTCCTTCTTCAACGAGAGCTAAGAGGATCCTTTGCTCTATCATACCAGACCTGGATTTGGAGGTAGACCCGCAGAATATGTTGAACGGTGGCTGCATTTGTTGGGGATAGAGAGGCTAGATTGATAGTTAGCTTTATGAGGGATTTTGAGAATATCTCGTGGCGGATTTTGTCCAAGGAGGGCTGCCAGGAATAGTTGACCTAGTGAAATGAGGTCCTCAGGATCAAGCGTATCGGTTTCAAAGATATGTTGTCTTGGAAAATCGCAAAACGTAAGTTTGCACCGAAATGAGAAATTTTCCCGGTTTCTAACTGTTGATTTCGGCTATACTACTGCACCGAATTTAAAGTTCTAGGTATTTATTCAACGCAGAATTTAACCCTTTATAATATTGAATGGGATGACATTTTCCGTCCGACGCACCGTTTTCGAGCTACAAGCAAAAACTGAAAAAAGAGCAAAAATTTCGTGGTTTTTTGGTTCCTAAAAGTTATGCTCACCTCCTGGGATGGTGCAAACTCAGATTACACGCATTTAGGACCAAACGAAGGTATTAAAACGATTTTAAGCTTACTGGAAATTAATGCCTAAATAAATTCTAATTTGACTGTCCTAAAGGCACAATCCATAATTATGAAAAATGGGATGTCAAAACCAGACGTCATTTTGTTTCTAAGTTTCTTAATAGCATCAGTTATCTCAAAAATTGAAACAGAATTTATGTTCAAGAGACTAGAAGAAATAGGAATAGAAAATGAACATAATAATACTAGGAGACTTGAACGCGCATATAGGAAAGGACAAACGATAATGGAAGCTCACTAAAAAACTTGGCACATCGGTTCGATCTAACAGTTAGAAACACATGGAGCAAGAACCTAACCTGCCTTAATACCTGGAGTAAAGGAAACATCAACTCTCAAATAGATCATATCCTAGTGGATAGAAAAATAAGGGACAGGGTTAAAAACATTAAGGCAAAACAAACGACAAAACAGATCCTAAAATATTATAGGGAATACTAGCAATAAGGAAACAAGAAGCACAAAAAAAAAACAGCAAATGACACATGGAACATCTCCCTGGTACAGAACGAAGAAATCAAAAAGAAATACCAGGAGGAGATAGAAAAACAATAAACAGGAAAGGAACTAAATTGGACAGAAAACGTCAACATTAGTAGAGGGAAGAACAATAATCAAAAGAATAGAATCATACGCAATGAAATACTGGGGACACGTACAAAGACGAGACACGAAAAACGCAACAACTACAAAGGCCAACAGAAGCCTGAGAAGAGCTGAAAGGGACATTACCCAACTGGTAGCAAAAACAGGAAAACCACAAAAACGACAGAAAACGTCAACATTACTAGAGAGAAGAACAATAATCAAAAGAATAGAATCATACGCAATGAAATGTTGGGGACACGTAAAAAGACGAGACACTACACACCTACTAAAGAAAGCGCTGCGACTGAACAGCAACAAATTGAAAATAGGGAGGCCATGCTACACATGGATAACAACAATCGAGAGGATTACGAATAAGCTAGGAAAGGATTATACACACTGAGGAAAATCGGCACAACAAAAGAAAAAGGAATACAATAAAGAAATATCAAGGATATACGCACTGCCAGACTCAGCAACAGAAGAAACAGAAAACTCAGAAGTAGAATAGGAGAGAAGATGATCACAGACAGAAACTAAAAAGAAGCATTTCACAAAAACTTGAACGTAAAAAGAAGCACGAACACCTAAAAGAAGCATCCCAGAAACGCCTACACATTCCATCCGATGAAGGCAGCAGGAAGAAACATCTCACAAGCTCCTACACGTTCCATCCTATACTCCTACCCCATGCATCATGCGGCTCTCGCTGCTGACAACAAGCATGTCCAATGTCCAATCCAGCGTATGCAGCCGGTCCGGCGGTATATAAAAGTACCGGGGGTTTGTTTCGGCACACGGTGGGAAGATCCATTGGTCGGTCGGGTAGAGTCGCATAAATATGTAATAGACGACTGGTCGACTGCAGATGGACGTTCGGCGGGCGATCGGGCTGCGTGGTGGAACAAATCTCCATGCACCGGAATTGGCAGCAATGCCCACCTTACGCTGGCAAATCAATCAATCAGTAAAGATATTATAATTATTGATAGTGATATCTGTGTTTCCAGAATCGATGTCACATTAATCTGGTTTTAAATGCAGTGTATACTTTGCCGAATATATAGACTATTACTTGTTTATTTATCTTCATATTGAACATCTTCGTAAGTCATTTTACCGGGTGTCCTTGAATCTAAAATGAATGAAAGACCAAAAGTACCCAGAGTTTGTATTAATAGAAGATTGAACATTTGTCAAGTAGGTATCATAGGATACTTTAATCTGTATTCTAATAATCCGTCTTCTTTACTAAAGGTGTTAGTAATAAATATTTTTTCCATACATATTTATAGGTGATCCCGTTCTTACAAAGAAAATCAAGTATTATATTCTTCTACATGCTACGAATTTACGATATATTATTATAAACCATTTAAAACCTGGTTATGGATTTTGTCATTAAAAGTTCATCAATTACTCGTCCATTTAATATTATCTATTGGAAGCAAATACATGATAATTATCTTACCTAAATATACTCTACTTTTCGTACACTCAGAAAGTCTATTTAATACCAAAAATATCAATAGTTTATCCAAATATTTGTTTTACCAGTACGCATTACAATCGTTTTAATTACTTTATAATCTAAAGTACTTTGTCGATGCCAATTCCATCAGGCTCTTGGCCTGAACCCAAATTTGAAAACAAAAGGAGAAAATACAGTTAAGCTTCATGTTTCATAATGTTTAATGTTCGACAAACGATTAGAATTTTAAGCAGTTTAAACTTCCAATGAAATTTACTCATCATCAAGCTTATTGTGCTAAAAAGTTGAAATTGAAATTGGAATAGTGTCGTCAAGACAGAATGCTTTATTAGGCGGGAATGGTTTATTTTCATTAACGTAGAGGGTTGCCGTTGTAACAAATTAAAATTTTATCGCTGGAAACTTTTATGAATGTCCCCCTAGTACTATCGTTTTAGTTTGTGAACGCACAATGAGATCTGACTGTCAGAAGTCTGACGGGGCATAAAAGCAGTATAGTGGAGTAAAAAAGGGACACTGATGTGTATAGTTTTGTAACAGCAAATTTAGGTTCTCATACCTTCTGGGGAATCACCAGGAGTATATATCTGAGTTTTGGACTTGGAAAGCCTATTGCGCTTTTTTTTATAAACAATTTATTTTTTTGAACAGCATTTATTTAGGTAAAAAGGTGAATATCTCCGGTTTTAGAGTTCCGATCGGGACTAACAAAAAATTAAAATTTTCGTAATTAGAATTCTTACAAACATACGCGTAGTTTTGGGTCATTTGAGTATATGCATAACATACAAAATTGAATAAGCTGGCTAAAAAGCAGATTATTTTATTTTGACATCCAGGGACGATAAGAGCTTCAAACTTTCAGAAAGTACACCTTTTTTTAAATGTGAGTTATTATTTGTGTGCTTATAATTGTAATGAAACATATTCTTTATAGGATTTTGCAAACAGCAGAAAATAATAACTATCTATGAGAACTAAAAGAAAAACTGTGTGCAAAAATATTAATGAAATCTTTGCATTATTTCGATACCCTAAATTCTAGTTATACTAGCAAATTAAAATCCTAAAATGAATTTGTCTAATTTCTTATTTGACAATTTTCATTCTAACACTAGCATTCACACAGTCCCCTACGGCCATGTAGATTAAACTAGTACCTACATAGCCCCCTACGGTCATGAAGATTCAGTTAAAGATGACAACAAAGGCCCAAAATGAATTTATTTACCTACCTTGTTTTAAACATTTTTCATTCTAATGGATTGCATTTTCATGAAATCTATCATTCTGTTTCTTGCAAATGCTTAGCCTTTGAAATGTTTTACGCCCTTATTCTGCAGCTCATCAGAAAGGCATAAAGCCACTCATACAGATGTTTCATGAAAAACCAAGACAATTTTTATGAATAAGTATGAAATAATTGTATTTGACATTGACTGATTAAAACCACAGATCCTATCACCTATCTATTAGCTAACTAATATTCGAGCCTATATACTCCATGTATGTTTAAAAGTGAATTATTATTTGTTTGCTTATAATTGTAATGGAACATATTTTTTATAGGAGTTTGCAAACAGCAGAAAAAAAACTATCTATAAGAACTAAAAGAAAAACTATGTGTAAAGATATGAATGAAATTCTTTCGACAACTGCTATTATGTTGTGTATGACTTCTTATAGAATGAATATTTTTGATAAAACTTATAATTTTTAAAATATTTGAAAAACTCGTTCTTCAATTCTTTCTCTCTAGCCCCATAAGTTGAGTCGATAGCCAACTTTGCTCGAAGTGAAACTTTCGCCACGTTAGCGTGCGTCCTACTGCTTGAAAGTAAAAATGAAACGAAAATAGGAATGAAACGAAAAGGCGATACGCCGAAGAGAGACGAGATGGGGAGAGTAAGGACGCATATAAGAGTGAAGTGAAAAAGTGAAACGCCATAGAGGGATGACATGCATTAGCGGGACGGGTAAAGTAATTACGCCATAGGAATGAAACGAAAATGTGAAACGCCGTATACTCTCGTTTTGTTTACGTCACTATTACAATGTCACTCTAGTATGTTGTATACTATGTATACATTAGCCGTATTTGGTGGGTAAAATTCAGTTGTAATAGTGTAAGGCGCTATAATTACGACGAGAAATTGTCTATATATTTCTAAGCTAATACAAATCACCGCTTTCTGTCTTAAATTATGGTGAAATGGACATTGACGAATAATGTAGCCATTTTTACTTGCAATTTTGTACATTCAACTTGAATATATTTGTAATTACTACAATCACAATTCTGCCTTAATTCAATCGTAATATTATTTTTATGTACGTGTTTATGAGACCCAAAACAATAGTTTTATGAATAGGAAATGATCGCGTTTAATAGGCATTCGAATTCGGTAACTCCCGACTTTCATTCGGTTCGTTAAAGTATTATCAAACATACTTTACAGTGAAATGAACACATCTCTTAACGTAAAGTTCTTTCGAACCTGAGAAACACTCTGTATATTGATTAGTCTCGATATTTTGGACATTTGGTGCTTAATCAAAAATCTTACTTTAATTTTGTTCTAAAATTGTAATAAGACACACTTTATATAAAACGTGATACTTTACTAACCTCTGGATATCGCCCTGTAAGAGGAATATCGCCCAATTTCAAGTTTGATAAGATTAACGTAGATTCATGATAACATCCTCTCCTAAATCATGGTATTTCATTGCTAGACGGAAGAAAGTTAACTTGAAATCCATCCTTTTTTAGGGTTGTGTACATTGAGACATTTGACTAGGACGTCAATATCTACAACATACTTACCCATTGATTAGAGATATTTACCTCTAAACAAATCGAAGCGGAGGATTTTTTTTTAAACGAGTTCGTTGGATGGTAAGCAATAACATCACGTAAAGCTTGCATGATTTCCAGTCCGGCAACATTAAAAAAAAATTAAGTTTGTTTTTCTGGTATTTTTCAAAAATTTCGAAAATAAGTCGAAGTAGGAGAAAGTGAAAAATATTTTTAGAAAGAGTATACATTTTCACACAAATAATTTATCTATAAAAATTTCGTCTAATGCCACGGATTTTCCATAAAAAATTAGTGAATTGGAGATACTGAAAGAAGCGCCGTGCAAGGTTTACCGCGCCCGAACGCGCGTCTTGCAGTACTTGGCCCGTGAAGAACCCTTTGCTTAGACAAAAAACAATTTTCACAAATTAGAAAATTAAGGAATCATTTTAAAGTTGGAAGTTTCATCTTTTTTATGCATATAATTGTATACTAGTATATAGAAGCAAATCATCAATAAATGTTATATTTAGAAAATGACCTGATTTCTGTATATTGTGCGATAATCCGTAGGATATGTTCGAACTTTTTTTGGTCTGCGGAAAATTTGAAATGTGTCAGTTTGAACTCCATTAACTTACATTTGCCTAAGTTAATGTAGTTTAAATGAATGCTACTGAAATTATTATAATTTCGTTGTCGGAACTCATAGAAAAAATTACTTAGATACATAAAACAAATCAGTTATAAAGTAAAAGATACCAGCTTTTCGTCTTCAGTGTATCTCGTGATAAGCAAAAATACCGATAGTTACAGTCTCGGGAATTTAGTTTACTAAGACATATGATATAAATTGTGATACTTACAGAATAAGTAGAGACGATAATCACGTATACATAGAATATAGTGGACAGGCACATTTGTCTACCTCTATATAATACAAAGCGCTGTATTCAGGTACCGTCGCGGGAGTGTCGATACCTGACTCCAGTTTTACTGCTATTATGTTGTGTATGACTTCTTATAGAATGAATACAATTTATAATAATTATTTTCTATTATTTCCTTCAATAAATATTCTTTAATAATGCAATTTTCATAATAAATTTCGTACTTAGGGTAATATTTTGCGAATAATGCAGAAGGCAGATTCGCACCTCTCTTGCCCCACTACTTCTACCTCAATATTTTTTTTACGGAAAACACTCAGGAAAACATGTGACTTAAATACAAAATTCTGTAGAGACATTTCTTGTTTAGGAGTGTATACTATTTCTGAAAATATTTTTTATTTACCCGTACAGCGACTCGTGTTAAAAAATTGGAAAATATATCGAAAAATAACAGTGTTTGATTTTTTTTAATTGTTACCGGTCTTATAAATCATGCAAACTTTAGATGATCTTATTAATTATACTTCAGAAAACTCATAAAAAATAAATCATTTGTTTGAGATTTATAGACAAAATTAGCTACACCGACTGGACTAACTGCAATTTCAGCCAATTCTACCAAAAGCTATTTTCCATAAGATTTTTGCGAGATCGTTTCTAGTCACATCGATTTCCACGCCAAATCTAAGTGCATTCATTCTATTAGCAACAGTGACATGAGCCAATTAATGTTGTTTTTTTTACCACTCGTTATATGAGGATAATAAAGCCAGAGAAACTCTTTATAATCATAGTTGCTCTCTTTAATATGCAAAGCACGGCGGATTACCACAACATTCACAACGACGACGCGTGGTGTTCTCAACGAAGTTGTAAATTGCCGCAGACATTAACTTAATAACTTACCCAAAGCTGATAAGTTCTGCTAAGTCATAAATTTCGGTATAAACAAAATATTTTATTTAATCCTGCACTGCTACAAGTTAAATTACATTCGTGGAACACAACAGGAGAAAACGCAGGGGTTTTGAATACAATAGTGACACATAGGCTCCGAAACAAAACATTCTATCTACTATCTGGCTTGGGAAACAGAATTGTCATAAGTTAAAGTTGGTATGAATTCAATGCAACTGTTGTTTGAGATATTCCATCATATCTAGGGAGGCTTAGGAACGTGACCCATAAAGACTAATGAAATAATACGGTATGCCACGACCGCCTTAACTAAGCTTGATTTTAGATGAGGCTCATTTATATTTTACTTCTGAATAAGTACGCTTTCTAATTATTAATTTCGCTCTATTGTTGTGAAATTGAGCTTTGTTGCAGCAGGCATAATGAAATTAAGTTTTTTAGTAATTAAATCTAGGGACATCACAATTAATAAACAGTAATCGGTATGCCGAACACAGCTCTTTGTTAAATTGCTAGAAACTGGTAATCATTCTTTATTACGATCAAGAAATTCTGCGCAAAGTGAATCGCCATAATAGAAAAACAAAGTTCATATGGAATTAATAATTACGCGTACAGTTTTCTAAATAATATCAAATAAAGCAAGTGTAAGTGCCTACACCTATACAAGACGACCTACCCTTTCTCAAGTGGACAATGCGTCAAAGTAAACATCTGCAACATAATACACCAGCAGTGAAAGGCATCAGACTGGTTTCTAACGAGTGGAAGTAGTAACATAAGAAAAGGATGAAAAGATAAGTTTTGTTTTTAAGTTCTATTTATTGGTTTATTAATCCTTGTCACAGTACCATTTATTACACAACAGAGAAAAATTTAGAAGTAAACATGAAAAGGTATAGTTCTCTCCGTATATTTGGGACGCATGGGGGGTGTCGACTTTGGGATAAAGATCAAAGACCCCGACATTTTCTATTTGCCTTGAGTATATGAAGAGAACTATATTAAATATAGGTAATGAAATAGAAAATACCCGAAATTGGAAAGCGGCAGTTGAAAGTAATTATTGTGGAAACACACTAATATACAGGGTGTGCAAAATATTCTCTCGGGCCTCTTTCTCATAACCAACCCGCCATAAAAAGCTTTTTATCGCGAGATAGGGCACCTCCACTGTAAATGGATATTTACCTGTGGAACGGTTAATTAAAAAAAGTTTCCTGCGGTGAGCGAATGCATGTATGTCTTGGCAGACAAACGAAGTGAACATAAGCGGTCGGAAGGAGATGCACACACTTGGAGGAAGAATAAATAAGGAGGTCATGATGGAAACTTAAATGAAGCATACATGAAGTCATCCGATGATGACAGATGGAAACTAAAAAAGAAGCATGGAAACTTAAAAGAAGCACCTCATAAACACCTACACTTCCCATCCTATATTCCCATCCCATGCGTCATGCGGCTCTCGCTGCTGACAACAAGCATGTCCAATGTCCAATCCAGCGTATGCAGCTGGTCCGGCGGTATATTAAACATCCGATATTTGGTTCTGGCACGCGATTTGACCGTCCGTTGGGCGTGTTCGGCGGACGACCAAGCTGCGTGTTGGAACGAATTTCGATGGATGCCCGCAATAAGCAGCAATGCCTACTTTACGTTGGAAAATCAATTAATCAATCAATCAACCAATTAATCAAGAAATTTATAATTAAAATATCAGGCAAATAGGTAGAAATTATTTAAGCAAAGAACAACTCGAGTCCTCCTACAAAAGAAATTATTTCTCCAAGAATTGTAATTACAGCACTAGTTTCATTCTATAGTATTTCTATTGTCAATTGAGAAATTCAGTCTAAGTGCACGGCCACACATACGACGGGTGGTGGAGAGGACATCACAGAGCTGGGCGTAGCGTAAAACGGACAGCGGCCATACATATGTCGATTGAAGCATGACTTCAAGCATATTCTGAACTTGGGGAAAACAGTATAATAAAAACAATAGTATAACAAAACCGAGGTCATTCATAAGCAAAAGTTTATTGTGAAAATGTCCGTTTCAAATTTATTCCTGTACGAAAGTTCAGTTTTGAAGTTTCGTATGTTACAAACAAACTGGGTAGTGTGGGTACGTGAAGATTTAGGAGAATTTCATCATCTTTACGAAAAGCTGAGAAAGTATCCCCAAAAATGTTTTAAATATACGAGGATGTCTAGAAGTACTTTTGATTTATTGTTATCAAAAGTAGAGCACGAATACCCATAATTTATCAATCACGCCTCAATTGTGATGCTGAGGATACGACATATCCCAAAGCTGCTTGTAGCTAAATACTTTACTTATCAAAGCTTGATCCATAGTCTAGTAGTCTTTACATTTTCGCAGACAACGCCTGAATGCGCTCGAATATTAATAAATAAATTTTCTCTCCACTGCCAGTCATTTACTACGCTTGCTGTACGCTTTGCGCTCCGCTGTATGTGTGGACCCTTACGTAAGAATCCGTGGCTTTAAACGCTCCGCTGCCCACTCTACTATCCCCTCCACTGCGCTGTACGCGTGATGTGTGGCCTGATACTAAGGCTTTGCTACCAGGATAAATCATTTCTCTCACTCATTTTTAAAACTGTTTCATTTGCATGGATTTTTTTTCCGCAAAACTGCTTTATTTTATCTTGGTAGTCATGATATAAAATATGCCTTTTGGCCTATGGCTCAATACCAAGATATTGCCAATCTAAATTTCACAAGACGCCGCTGACAAAAAATACCTACATTGAAATAGTAATAGAGCGAACAATACCGGTAATCAGGCTCTGCTTTTTACCTCGTCTTGCGTCTCATTCGTCCCTTAACAGTTGGCCTCTTAGCAATTACGCATACGATTATGTTAGAGCTGTGATTAACGATGGAAGCTGCGATGAGAAGAGCGACAAGAGCAACGCAAACTCCATTTCTTTTTAAATGTTTATAGTAGAGCTGCGATAATAACGACGGCATTTGCCGTGCAAATCGAGGTTGATTAGTTTTTACCAAACAACTCGAAATATTGTTTGACATGAGTGATTTTGAAGAAGAATTTAGTGCTTCAGTTGCCGTTAAATATTATATTCTTGAAGATATGCGATTGTGTCCTTACAGAGCCTGCTTGTGATAGAATAACGCCGAGATTGCGCGTCAATATTAGAAACGATACCCATATACGAATACAGTTAACCAGATATGTTACTGCCTTACCTGCAACGAAAGTAGTTAACCGGGCTCACCATTACAAGTCCGTTACCTGCTCTTGGTTCATTCTTAATATTGCCGGTACCATAGCCGTAGGTTAAATGATATTTATTTACTTTTATTGAATAATTTATAGAGTTGTTCATTATTAGCTTTATTTATTATAAACAAATTTGCATCATGCCTACCAATTATTAATATAAAGTAGTAAAACAATATTCAATTCGTTGCAATATGTTATGACATCGCTGGTATTATAAATTATTCCCTTGTCGGTCTTCTTTATCATTTTCAAATTTACATTAGATAAACAATAACAATAATTGGCACCCTAAAACTCCGGTAGATGGCGTACGGGAAAATTAAAAACAAGCCACGTGCAAGTTGTGTTTCGCATCTTCAGTTGTTTTACTTCCACATCCGTGGATGTGGAGTATAGAAATCGTAAAAAAAAATCAATTCTTTTTTTCTTGAAATATGTTTAGAATGTCATGAAACGTCGAGATTTTAAATTTGAGCGAAAAAAATATTTCTGTCGGTCTGTCTGTTACTTTTGTTGTCCGCACGCTTTCTCCGGGACGGTTTAAGATATTGGATAATGACAATAAACTCCTCGCTATCTTGAAAACGCGATCTTTGATTTTTCTATAAGAACATCAATCAAAAATTTAATAATATTTCTGCACTCAATTTTGTTGCTTTTCTTAAAATACATTCGCGCAATTTGGTTGCTATTTTTTTGTATGATCTCGCCTCATATGGTATAGTCCAGTTTGCTTTAACTTGGCCGGTCCAAAGGTCGCCTCGTCGGCTGAATCTGTTAGAAGCATTAGAAATATATAAATACAATAATAAGGATAATTTAAATGATCAATTAGATATAACGCCCTTTTTTACGGATACCAAGGGTTAATCTCTTAATATTACTGTGAAACCTACCCTAATATGGTTAGAATTCCACTATATCATAAACTACCTGTGTACTTTCTTAATGCTCTAATCTGTTTAATTTAGGGACATATTTAAATAGGGACCAAACCTTTGTATTTTACTCTTAGTTGAATCATCGATTGAAGATGACATAAAGTGTTGAACTGCAGTCAAGTTTGTGCAAATATAATGGTAAAAACATAGTAGTGCTTCACTCAATTTCGTTAGACAGTTTTCTCAAAGTTAAACTTCAACGTCCATTTATGCAGAACTTCCAGTAATTTTATAAGCACTTTTGGCAATACTGTACTAATCTCATTCTAAATATTTAATTTGCCAGTAAGAGACACTTCAAATTTTCAGGAAATTAATAAATCTGTTGTACCCTATGTTATTAAATGATAGTGTGGACTTTTCAAACCATTTTGTCAGCTATAAATCCTTTTTATCGATTGTATTTCATGAGTGTTTACTTTTTATCCGGATAAAGTTGCAGTTTGTCGAAATATCTGATAGAGCCACTAATTCTCAGGATGAATCTTTTATAAGACAATTTCATGCGGAGTTGGACTACCTAAAAATGTAAGTTTAAAAAAAAAGCAGCTTTCTTTTGAATAAAATTAAGCCCGAGTGTAAGTCGGCAGGATAGTTTTTTAATGATTATTTGTTAGAAATTAAAAAGTATAAGTAACTTTATATTGTAGATGACTTTTTATTGATGGAAAATCATTCCATTTTAAATTTAAATTGTTTAAACCAGTCACACATGTTAAGGGAAAAGTTCTCCGAACTATTATTGAGTAGACGTAATGCAAAACACCTCATTTAAACTACATTTCCCAACCCAGTTGTATTATTAGCATATATTACATATGGATGCATGACACACGACTCACGCACGGAACTGATTCTGTTTGATGGATTTTGTTATCCCCTTAGTATTTGTGTATTATCGTGTCAGTCATCAATTGTGTGAAATAGAGTTTTAAATAGATATATACCACAACACAGACATCTCTTAGTCGGTATGTCGCTTTCAATATCATTGCAAATATTTTAACGATGTCAGTCATCAAAGTTTACAAGGGCAGCACGCTTCTCATTGTTTTTAAATGAATAATGATACACATTTAAATTTAATTCAAACCTCACATATCTTTGTCAAGATTTATTCGTTGGACCCACTTGAATTTTTTATTTATATATTTATTACTGCAACTTTTCTTCCTACAACATTACTACATTATTACTTTATAATGATATATTTATAGGTATAGTATATTGTAATTATTTATATTAATTTTGAGGCGACATTATGTTGTGTCTAATAGTATTAAAATGTTTGTTCAGAACTTAACTAACTTAACTACTACTACTTAACTTACTTAACTGACTTGACTAACAATGAAATAAAACACGAATGGAAAAGAATGAAAATGAATTAAAAAAAAAACAAATGCTGAATTATTTTGATTATTCGAAGAAATTTGAAAGTAAAGAAAAATGAAAGTTTACCACTATGCAAGCTGTGATTTAAAATTAAATAATATACAAATAGTTCAGCTAATTTAGTTAAAATAGACTACAAACAAGCTAACCATTATTCTCTTCGCCGATTTAATGTACTTTTTATATAATTGTTGCACATTCTATAGGATACTCTTCGAGGTTTCTTTTGTAACTAATATTAGTTTTAGACATTTGTTGTTTAATACATAACATACGATGATACATATTTTTAAATTTAAGAATTAATAACTTTTTTATTTATTGATTGGTTATTCCTCTATCTAACACTGACGTACTGTCCAAAGTTTAATACAATTGGACTTTTCGTTCTACAGTTATCATGCTTAGAGGTGACGGACGTGACGGATGGACGGACGGACGGACAAACAGACAGACAGACAGACGATCAATGCAACATACTTTTGCGAAGAGCTTAGCAAGAACAAAGAGTATAATACAATGTTTAATCGTGGAATTTGTTGAGAGTAGCGTCAACTTTTTTCTGTAAAAAGGCACTATGTGTACACCATGTGAAGGAGTCACCATTTTGGAAAAAAATCAGTTCATTTAGTGTTATGATAAATATCAGATACAAAAAGTTATATCGAATTTACTATTATTGCCTTTTATTATATTTTTTGTGCGAAATAAATTAACCGAGTTAATAAATAAATACCTTACATATTTGTAAATATCTTGCTACTAATGGAACTCTAGTTGGAGGCAAGAAAAATGGAAGGATTATGGTACTGGTTTGGAATCGAAAGAGTATATAGACTGACGCGGTGAATTTAGACTCGCTATGAGAGAGAAACTAATCTTTATCTATAAGATGTTTGTAAAGCACTAGAGGTAGATGCTGATTAAAAAAAATAACAATTTTCCGAGTAGTAATGGAAATTACATATTAAAAAAAAAACACTTTTGGTCAAAGGAACTAACGGAGATGAGAATACGGCCCTGCCAAGGCAGAGGATGACTGGCACCTGTGGGTTGTGTTACTGGAGAGAAACTTTGCTATTCACCGATTTTATAAATAAAACTGTGTTTTGGGAAAGTCAGCAACACTAACTATGAAAATTGTAGGTAAAATCAGACGTTTGATTTGTAAATACAGTTCAACGTTTAAAAGTGAATTATTATTTGCTTGCTTAATTGTATTGAAACATATTCTTTATGCGATTTACGTTATTTAGATTAAGTTATTTTCGCAGTAATTAGAAGCGAACTGATTTTTATTTGAGTAAAAATTTATTTATTTCATTTTTATAAATTTCCATATCCTGGAGTAAAATATTTTAGTTAATTCCATAATGAAAATTTACGAATGTATGAAGAACCTAAAGATAAGAGAATACCACCCTCAATTTTTGCAGTGTTTCATAGCTGTAAAAAGCACTCCAACTCTATTGTAATTATTTATAAACTCCAACCTGAAACTAATAATGTCATTACTGCAACCTGCAGATGCTCGAGCTGCTGCAGGTTATGAATGGACTCAATTAGTTGTGACGTCACAAGTTAGTCAACCTCTATATACTAGTGTCATGACACACGGGTTGCCTGCCAAGCACACTGGAACTTGAGCCTTAATGCATATGTTTATAAGGCGACATTTTCGAGGATAGAAACATAGCATAGAACTTTATTTTATTTCTCCTGTGGAAGAAATATTTAAGGATTTCGAATACCCATTTCACATTCAAAAAATATGTTAAAATGTATATATCCATGTATGAGTTATAAAAACTTTATTTTAGTTTTTGTCTACAGTTTTTGTAATACTTTATACTTGTGTATATTTACCGATGCCTTGTCTATGCAATAAATGATAACTGAAAGCTCTTAAATATTTCTTACACGGGAGAAATAAAATAAAATTCTACGCTATGTTTCTATCCTCGAAAATGTCGCCTTATAAATATATGCATTAAGGGTCAAATTTCAGTATGCTTGGCAGGCAACCCGTGTGTCATGACACTAGTATATAGGGGTTGCATAATTATGTGACGTCACACTAATTGAGTCCATTGGATTACTATAATATTTTCTATTTCTTGCAAATTCTCTCAAGAAAAACATAGTCTGAAACAATAATATCCAACAAGCATTCGACACATGATGCTTTCTATTATAATGACTTACTAAATTTATAAACAATTATTTTATTTACCTTGAATTTAGACAAATAGTCTGCACAGGAATTGAGGAAATACTACTATGTTCACTTTACAAAAAATGAGAAACTCCAAAACCTTACGAAATTGTATTTTCATAAAGAAGGTTTACAGGTGGATATTGAGGTCACTTTGAACTGATTTAAATTACCTCAGCATAACTGAAATAGACTAAAGCACATCTGGGCAAAATGGACATTGAGACAAGCTAACCCAATAGGCAACAAAGTGATCTTGATGGGGCCCAATCCTACCTTCGGGTAACAGAAGATACTGTACTTTATATGGTTTCCTAAGAGGAGTAGGAATTTCGTGGTTAGCTTGTGTAGCTTTAATTATAATCATATCTAGCAAAGCAGGCTCGAGCCCTACGTACATTGAAATAATTCTCAAATGAAATCTATTAGAATTGATTCTGAGCATACCTGCATGGTGCACACTACTGATAACCAACAGTTAAATTTAATCTGTTAAAATTTTGGACAATTTTTGATAGATCGTTGATGTGGAGGTTTGTTTGGGACAGGAAAATTTCTATTACCCTCAATATTAAAACTACAAAACGAAGTTTATGTGCTCTAAATAAAGTTAATTACTACTAGAAGCGCTAGGAAATTTGCAGCAAATGTTAGTAGTAACGGGCCAGTTCTTAAAGAACTGGCCTATACAGTAAAAGAAATTAAATTATTTAAAATCTGGCTGACTGGCTAGTGAGAAAGATTCGAATGGGAAGGCATTCGAGCTGTGGCCTTGTAGCAAAACGGCCGCGTTTTGGTTGTTTGCGTTTGATAAAATAATGCTAAGCAAATTTGAAGCTATTTTTACGATGGTGTATTGGGTATACTACGTTTTATGTTCATCTGTGCATTATAATAATGCGTAAATTAATCATGTGAAAATATTAGCAAGTAAATTAAATGAAACAGTGAATGTGGATTTAGTAGCAGAAAACTGCCTGGTTAGTTTGGAATGTTTCCTTTAAAGCGATCAACGATCGTTTGCGTTTTCCAGCATCTTTGCCTTATCTGGCCGTTCTGTAAGTTCAGGTTTCGGGGTGCTATTCTTCAATTAACATTCATGTGCCCAGGAATCAAACTGTAAGTTATTTATTTTATGTACTATGTTGTAGTGGCTAAGGCTACACGCTTTGAGGGACAGTGTGCTCTAGTGCCGTTAATGAAGCTGTCTCGTAATTGATTTTTATCCAAAGTCTAACTAAATCGAGTAGACAATTTGAGCGCTTTCATGTTAACCGCGGACAATTGCCTCGTTGACTTGATTTGTTGACAATTTATATGTCCCGGTAGGCATAAATAGTGGCCTAGGTAGTGTGTAATCGACAAGTAACATTTAAGTTTGCCTAGGAACAAGAGATAAGCCGTTACGTGTAGCGGGCAGTTTGTATTTCTACCTAAAATCTTGTATGAATGCGGTTTTAAAAACCAATGATGGTTAAGTAATGTAACGTGATCATGATTTATGTTGTTTAGTTCAATGGTTTAATCCATGTTAAACCTAACATTTTTTCGTACGGTTCTTAGTAGTTTAAGCTAGTTAGTTATAAGTTTCCGTATTCAAGGTCATTGAACTCTGGCCGTGCAATACATGATATTGTATTTATCTATCCTTGTTATACCATTTACGACTAGTGTATTTTACTTGTCGATGTATCTTACAACGGTTAATAGATTATTTTGTTTTAGTCTTTGTTTAATTTCGATAATTTCTCGCTCATTCAAATTATGATCGGTGTTTCCTTATTTTGCTGGGCCTATTTATAGTTTAAAGTGATAAGTGATATCTGTATTAGTTGATTTCTCTTAGGCAAAATAAGGTGGCGTCCAACTGTCTTCTTTGGTTGAGTGTTTTAGAGTCTTACATTTATCTTTTCAGGAATATTCTTTTAGTGAGTATTTACTAAGATAAGTGATAGCAAATATTAAGCCAAGCTGTCAAGAATAACCTGCACCCTGATGTCTTATGCTCTATTGTAATTTATATGTATGATTGTTGACTGAGTATTACAAAAATACGAAGTTATATAGTTAATGATTCATAATTATTCATCCATAGATTATAGACTGTTTCTTATTACCCCTCATCAGTTTGGAATAGACTAAATGAGGTTCAAGAAAAGGATTCCTATTGAACTTATGAACGGTAAGTTACAATAAGTCAGCGACCGATAAATGAGACTTATAAACTAGGATCCTACCAACATCTATTCCGAAGACACATGGAATCCCCGAATAGACAATTATCATGAATAAAATTAAAATCCTAGTGGCACTAGTTATTACTTAGGATGCACATACTCTACTTAGCAGTTTTAATATAGAGAGAAATGACAATTTCTTTGTTCTGAACTTTCTTTATAGATCTTTAACATTCTAATGAAACATAAATGTACGTTTTGTTACTCATTGAATGATAGATGCCGTGCAATGTCTATCTAGTCTTTGATCCCTTAATTACTAGAATTTAGTCTCAACATTATTTTAAGTTTATGTATAATTACCACATTCACATATGGAAATTTCATTTTAAGTGTTTGAATCATATTAATTAACGCTTTCGATGAAGCCATTGTTTCCTTGTCTTACGAAGTTCAAGTTTTATTTCCTATATTACACCAGAGTGAAACTAATTAGGTACTTAATCGGTAAGGATGCCTTGATCATAACTGTATTTCGTCTTTTGCTTTGGTTACAAAATAATAATTAACTTTAATGTAGGTGCGGCAAAATGTTAATAGAACGAACTTCTGTAGGCAGTGTCCTAATACATTGCGTGACTCAGGTTATTTTGTTACCGAATTCCCTTAAGGTCAGCATTTAGCAGCAATATGATACATTTCTGATAATTTTATGTCTAATACCGTCAGAAGAATAGACAAATTATAGATGAATTCATTAAGTTAATTTGCATATTATATTCTTCGCAAAGTATATTGCATTCGATCGGCACATTTATAAAACCGGTAATATTGCACGTAGAGAAAAAATATTCATATCACTGTTTTGGTGATCGAATTCTAAACAACTTTTAAAAAAATGTCCGTCCGTCCGTCTGTCGGTATCTCTGTCCGTCTGTCCGTCCGTCACGTTTTTTGTAAGCACGATAGCTTAAAAACGAAAAGTCAGATTGTATTGAGACAGTATGTTACTAAAGGAACATCCAGATTGTTTTTGAACAAAATCTATCAATAAATAAAAAAGTTACCAATTTTTTTAATTAAATTTTTTTTGTTTTCAATTAAACTAAAAAATGTTTAAAACTAACATTATTTACAAAAAAAAAACTGCGAAGAGTATGCTATGGAATGTGCAACAATTATGTAAAAGGTGCAGTAAATCGGCGAAGAGTATAATGGTTAGCTCTTTTGATACGTTATGCGTTGGGTTATCAAAGGAACCTTCTGTCATTTGGGCAACTAAAGTACCAAAAAGGGAGACACTGTATTACGATTTATATGACTGGATGATTTTGCTACACTTTATATACCACCACTGTTTATTCTTTAATACAGGATGTCGAGTGTATACGTACAAATATTGTCACGCAGGAAACAGCCAAATCCGGGAAAGTCGCAAATGTTTGTATAAATTAAATATATTCGACCCTAGTCCATATTAAATAAAAAACAATTAAATAATTTCAATGCCAATTAGTAGAATTGTTTAATAATAAAACACAAATATATATAAACATAACATTGACCGGCATAAAGATTTGCTAAATAAACAAGTATATAAATCGAACAATCAAAACAAACGAGGCTCTTGGCTCTCGGTTCTTTTCATTAATTGAGTTTCGACGTTAGTGTTGACAGTCGGTCTTAGTTTTGGGCCCTCATCTTAGGATGTGGGGCCCAGGCCCTTCAGGCAGTTTTAGTGATCTCCACCCTGGAGATCACAAGTTAAGTTAAGTGAAAGTGACACCTTTTCCTCCCCACTATGTATATTGGTAAGATCGTTTTAGTTGTTATGTATATTTCTATTATGTATTATTGTTGTTGATTTTTGTATCTGTTGTTTGTTCGTTATCCCGTAAACGAGAGTTTTAATAAAACCATGTAAAATTCTTAAAGTTGCCCCTATTAACACACACTCTCCAGGAAACCCCCCGTCACATAGGGCGTAGGGCCCACAGATCGGGCCCTAGCCTTTTTTCTATGCGACACATGGTGGAGGCTCCGAGTTTTCTTTCCCAGGGATGATTCTTCATAATCATCCCTCCTCTCACAGCCCACCATATGCTATATGCTTATGACATATGGTGGATAAGCCGAATTTTCGTCCCAAGGGGTTGGTTCTTCATAACCACTCCTATTTAGCTATCACAAGTTTTTTTGCTCTCATTATTTTTAATTTCGTATACGTTACCCCAAGTTTTTTTCTTAGAAATGATTTTTTATAATCATCCCATTCTTTTAATTTTATATTGCCATCCTATTTTAAGGAAGACGTTCAATTTTGGTGAGAATGCTTATGTAATATTTCTAAAAATTTAAAAAATGGCTATTTTAATGTTTAAATTCGTCTCTAGCTTGGAGAAAATTAATATTTTCCTGTCAGGCAGATAAATATTCTGAAAGAATTTCCTCACTACCCCTTTATTATCTTTTTGTCTGAGTACAAGCTATTTTTTTTTTCTTTTAACCCTGACATAAAATTTGTAAGTGTACTATTAAACATATGTTTCAAATTGTTTTCTCGTAATGCCAATGGTTAAGACAGAAACCCTTGTAATCTTGGTTTTTTTCTTTTGGGAGAAAGTTAGTGTGTTACTTATTTTCATTAAAATTTCTATCAGAATATTTAAACAGAATGTAGACAAACCTACACCTTACGTCTTCTGTAGTTGATTCTCTTTTTGAAAAATAAAAGTTAGCATCAACGAAATCTATTTATGATTTTTCTGTTATAGTATTTAAGGGCAAATTGATAAATTTTTCGTATTAGGTTTCCTTTTCACAAAAGCTATCAGTAATACGGAATCAATTAGTTATGTTAAAATACGGTCTTATTAGATCCAATATACATTAGTGTGGGAGAGGGTGCTCTCTACCAGGTAGGTAAAGAGAGGTTTGTATTAGGCAAATGCAATTGTCTTAGTAAATTGCCAAGAAGACGATCTGCATTTGTTGTTTTCTTTTAAGGGATAATAGTCATGTGGTCATCGAGCTCATTTACATTGTGTTCTTCGCGTCTTTTTGTTTAATATAGAAATATAGTAAAATAGTGCAGGTATAAAATAAGATATATATTTTTTATTGTTGAATTCTGAAGAAATCGACGTGAAATTTAACTTTCAAATTTGGTTGGCAATACCATGTCGATGTAAATGAGGCCATAGATGCACATGACATTGAAAACCATTTAAAAAGTCAAGTTAAGTTAGGAATAAAATGCGTAAATAACCATAGATTTCATAGATAAATGGGTGTATTTATAGGTGTTCATACACTGAATATAGTTTATAAAATCAAAGTAAAGTAAGGGATAAAATGGGTAAATAGTTTAAGTTTCAATTTATAGGGATTTATAAAATAATACAAATTACTTAGTTAAAAGTTTAATTATCACATTAGTAGACGGCTAAATGATAGAGATTAGTCAAAAATTTTAATTGGTTAAAGTTTGAAGTATTAAACGTACTTATAATTGGGTAGCTTTTTATAGTAAAGAATTACAAACAAAAATAATTTAATTTTTTCGTGATTGTAAGTTATTTGAGGAAAAAATTTTTGTCAGGAATCTATCGGGGGAAAAATAATTAGGTCATAAGCAAATAACTGCTTAGATTGTATTTTTTTGTTGTCTTCGTCTCCCTTTTTGTTAAACTCTTCAAGCTGACTGTCCTCGGAGTCTACTAGGTCGTTTAGGCTAAAACCTGCGATGGTGCGCAACATCGATTAATTGGCCCGAACTGCCTTGTGGACAACGATACAGCACAAATGGCAGCTTAATTTTAGAAATAAATGTCTTGAGAGACAAGCAATTTATTTATTCAAATAATTAATCTAGTCAAGAACTTAAAGTGTTAACTGTAGAATGACCAAGTTTTTTTTATGAATTAGTAAACAAGGGTACCAAGATTTTTAAAAAAATTTTTGAGCAGTGTGTATCACAAATTCTCACAGGAAGTTAGGAAGCCAATAAAAATAGTTAGGGACAATATGTTTTTTATGTAATGATGATAGGTGATGTTTTTGATTACGAAACGAGATGTTTCAAGTCGAAGACGACGTTGAAAATAGTTCAAAAAGAACTGAACGTCAGCCTTGTCAAATGAAATATATATGTTATGGTTTTCGCACACAGAGATGTGCAAGATGAATATAAAGAGATGATAATTATTTTATTGAGATGTATAAGGGATTATTTTGCCTATGATGTTACGGGCAAGAGGTTTTAAGATGAGGGTCACGTGGAAGAAGGTTCAAAGGGAACTGAACGTCGGCCTCGTCGAATAAGGTACATGTAGTACCAGCGTTACAAATAAAGATGTACAACCTCAAGGGAGATAATTGTGAATAATGATAATTGAGGTATATAAGGGGGTACATTGCTGATAATTTGCGAGTAAAATATTTCATGACAAGGAAGGCGTGGAAGAAGGTTCATAAACGGGAACTCAACGTCATCTTCGTACGATAAAGTTTCAAAAACAAATATTTAAGAATGTCCCTGCTAAAGCTAAACAAGTAAACGTATAACTATTTTCTATCTAAAGTAGAAATAAATGAAAGATTAATTAACTATGTCCTTCCTAAAGCAGAGTACAGATTAATAGTGTGATGTTGAAAGTTAAAATTGTTAGGAAATGATACGCACAAAAAAAAAACGGTACCCTAATTAGGAAAAAACTAAAGAAGTAAAACAATTCACTAATATTTTAAAATACTTTCCCTTACAAGCATAGAATTCACCAAGTGACATCACTTGTAAAAAAATAACTTTTTTTGTCTCCATTAATTAAATATTATCATATCATTGCATATTAGTTATTTAAACTGGCAATAATAGGTGAATAACACGTAAAGCTTGTTTGTGTCGTAGTTTACTGAGTGTCAAGTTCAACTTTGTTTCTAAATAAAACACCCACTAGCTTGTAATGGTACAATATAGAATGTCAAGACCATTAAACTGATAGTACAACTCAGCAATTTTGCAAACTAGCATAAGTTCATACGCAACTGGCCGCAGGTAGATTAGTTTGATAAGAATAGAAATGTAGCCTCAGCAAATTCTTTAGGTTAAATGTATACAATGTCAATAAGCTGGGAATGCAATTATAATTAGGAACAATTATTCAATTTTTTTCTCTTGGCAAAAATAAGCATTTAGAATAATAATAAAAAGAATAAGAATAGATCATAAGGCCAAAATGTTCATTTATTTATAAATTGTTTTTTTACATGTTTCACGGGATCTGGCACACTCCCATGGACACTCGCCGGCACTACCAGACGTCTCCCAGCAGTTGGCAGGGGCGCACCATTCCAGAGGGATGGTACCCGAAATGGAAATTCAGTCAACCAATCGGGGAGTTACATTCATACGTATAATCCAAACATCATATACAGCATCCTCCAAGTTGTACAAGGGCAGGACTTTCAACTAATCCCGAACTATCTGCAAATTCAGGGGCAGGTAAATACCACAGAAGCCTTCCACGCCAACGTCCGCCGCACCCAGGCCGAGCGATGCCTCCAAGCATTTTTGGTCATACAAAATGCCACCAACACAAGCATTTCGGAGGGAACAAAAACATTGACTGCTCGAATGACAAAAACAACAGGCTGGCCGACAGTCCCAAGGCGGCCGGTATCGTCAACGCCCGACCCTTGGCACACAGGAGATGCTGTATAACCATCCAGGGACCAACAAAAACTACCATGATGTAACTCGACCACACCTCCGGGCACTTGGAACCGTTATCTCACAAAATGAGACAAACGAACAATAGGTGACAAGTACAATGCCCCCACAGTCCTGGAAGAACTGCGTGAACGAACTGTAGTGATAGTGCCGAACTATGAATTTGAACCGGGTGTGCCAAAAAACTTGATCAAAGACCGAGTGGTGAACATGCCAAACATTTTTTTAAAATTGATGTAAATTTTTTTTTAATATTTCGGCAGGGTAGGCATCGGCAAAGTTCTCATTATTCCTCTTCTTTTTTGGTGTTGCATTAGTAAATTACCTATAACGAGACTTTGTTGATGCTACCCCTGCTGAACTGTGATATTAGAATAAATAAAATCCTCTTTGTTGTTTTCTCCCTATGTAGGGCTAATCTAAGCTGGGGGCCAGCTTTTGGACGGGAGGGAAATATGTCACGCAGGAAACAGCCAAATCCGGGAAAGTCGCAAATGTTTGTATAAATTAAATATATTCGACCCTAGTCCATATTAAATAAAAAACAATTAAATAATTTCAATGCCAATTAGTAGAATTGTTTAATAATAAAACACAAATATATATAAACATAACATTGACCGGCATAAAGATTTGCTAAATAAACAAGTATATAAATCGAACAATCAAAACAAACGAGGCTCTTGGCTCTCGGTTCTTTTCATTAATTGAGTTTCGACGTTAGTGTTGACAGTCGGTCTTAGTTTTGGGCCCTCATCTTAGGATGTGGGGCCCAGGCCCTTCAGGCAGTTTTAGTGATCTCCACCCTGGAGATCACAAGTTAAGTTAAGTGAAAGTGACACCTTTTCCTCCCCACTATGTATATTGGTAAGATCGTTTTAGTTGTTATGTATATTTCTATTATGTATTATTGTTGTTGATTTTTGTATCTGTTGTTTGTTCGTTATCCCGTAAACGAGAGTTTTAATAAAACCATGTAAAATTCTTAAAGTTGCCCCTATTAACACACACTCTCCAGGAAACCCCCCGTCACATAGGGCGTAGGGCCCACAGATCGGGCCCTAGCCTTTTTTCTATGCGACAGTATCATACCACCTCCGCGCATTACCGCGTAATCTACTTGATTTAGGGAGATTACCTTACATTCGGTCGTCCTAAAATCATGTCCTGACCTCAACACCTGTTCCTAAAGTTGTCTTATCTCGTCGATTGACAAAGACGGCATTTTTTACGAATAACAACAATATTCATATAGGTCGTGCAGCGCTTATTTGGCGTTATTTTGCATTTTATATTTCTAATAGATATAATAAACATAATGAATTTATACGTACGTATGTGTACGTATATATAAGAAACTTTGTATTGTATTATAGGCGATAATAACATTTTCTCTGAAATACTACTATACTCTGTGTGGAAAAGAGAGTAATAGATTATGTAGGAAAAGAGCGGCTTGAGCATTTGGGTCTCTCCTCATATTCATATCAGGATAAATGTACAAAATAAACATCTCTTGTTAATTAATTCGATCATGTCCAGCGTTAGTCTGTTATGTCTGTGTTTTTACTTACTAATCAATTTTTCAAGAATAGCAGAAACAATAGAGTTCTACTGAAACATTCTTTATAGGATTTTGCAAACAGCAGAAAAATTAACTATCTATAAAAGAAAAACTTTGAGTAGAAATATTAATGAAATCTTTGCATTCTTTCGATAACCTGAATTCTGGTTATGCTAGCAAATTAAAATCCTAAAATGAATTTGTCTAATTTCTTATTTGACAATTCTCATTCTAACACTAGCATCCACACAGTCCCCTACGGCCATGCAGATTAAACTAGTATCCACATAACCCCCTACGATTATGAAGATTCAGTTAAAAATGAGAACAGAGACCTAAAATGAATTTATTTATCTATCTTGTCTTAAAAAATTTTTCATTCCAATGGATTACATTTTCATGAAATCTATCATTCTGTTTCCTGGAAATGCTTAGCCTTTGAAACGTTTTTCGCCCTTATTCTGGAGCTCATCAGAAAGACATAAAGCCATTCATAAAGATGTTTCATGCAAAACCAAGACAATTTCTATGAATAAGTGTGAAATGATTATATTTGATATTGACTGATAAAAACAACCTCACCTATCTATTAGCTAACTAGTATTGTACTAGTATTAACTACTATTTTAGGATTTTAATTTGCTAGCATAACCAGAATTCAGGTTATCGAAAGAATGCAAAGATTTCATTAATATTTCTACTCAAAGTTTTTCTTTTATAGATAGTTAATTTTTCTGCTGTTTGCAAAATCCTATAAAGAATGTTTCAATACAATTATAAGCAAACAAATAATAAATCATTTTTAAACATGCATAGAGTATATAGGCTCCAATACTAGTTTAGCTAATAGATAGGTGAGGTTGTTTTTATCAGTCAATATCAAATATAATCATTTCACACTTATTCATAGAAATTGTCTTGGTTTTGCATGAAACATCTTTATGAATGGCTTTATGTCTTTCTGATGAGCTCCAGAATAAGGACGAAAAACGTTTCAAAGGCTAAGCATTTCCAGGAAACAGAATGATAGATTTCATGAAAATGTAATCCATTGGAATGAAAAATTTTTTAAGACAAGATAGATAAATAAATTCATTTTAGGTCTCTGTTCTCATTTTTAACTGAATCTTCATAATCGTAGGGGGTTATGTGGATACTAGTTTAATCTGCATGGCCGTAGGGGACTGTGTGGATGCTAGTGTTAGAATGAGAATTGTCAAATAAGAAATTAGACAAATTCATTTTAGGATTTTAATTTGCTAGCATAACCAGAATTCAGGTTATCGAAAGAATGCAAAGATTTCATTAATATTTCTACTCAAAGTTTTTCTTTTATAGATAGTTCATTTTTCTGCTGTTTGCAAAATCCTATAAAGAATGTTTCAATACAATTATAAGCAAACAAATAATAAATCATTTTTAAATAGAGTTCTACCTTCAGCTATCACTAACTTGCCACCCAAACTTCAACAACGATAGAATTTTCCATTCTTAACTCACCATGCTTTAAGAAGCGAGAGAGACGGACACATGAAGAATGGACGGATGGACGGACAAATGGGCAGAGATGGACAGATGGATATACGGCCAGATGGACAGGCGATTGGACGGACGAATCTTTCCAAAGTTACTTAGAATTCGATGAATAATATAATTATATATTTTTTCTCTATATACGATATATAATTGAAACCAAACCAAACCGTGCGTTATTATTTGCATAAGCAACTTGACGACGTTTATCTTAACACTCTACAGCAAAATATCCTGAAAAATGTATGCTCAATTTAAAGCAAATTACACCATCCAGAAGTACCTCTGAACTCCTCCAAATGTATTTATTTTTCGTATTGCCTTAAGCGAACCCCGAGTAGTATTATTAATATTACTTAGGAGCCAAGCCTTTTCATTAGTATATATTAGCTTCGTTGTACACAATGTTAATTCCATATGCTACGTTTTAAGAAAATCGTTCCAGTCGTCTAAACCCTAATTATTCTAGTGACTATATAAATCCTTTGTCAGTCCTTTAGTCGAATACAAAGTAACTGTATGGTTTTCCACTGGTATAACGGAAATAACCCTTAAAGTGTTCAACGCAGGTTTACAAAATTAATGTCTGAATATAGAAATGTGTAATATTACGAGTGTTTAGAAAATTTGTTATTTCAACGATGAACTTCAGTATTAGCGTCCGTATATATAGGCATGTCTATGAAGCAGGGGCGCATTAAGGGCTGGTAACCAATAAGTTAATGACATATTTGTGCATTCGCATTCGCCGGAGAGATGGGGGAAGTCTATATTTATAAACCCAGACAGGCGAAGATATGAAAAATGGGCTTCGTGGGTGCAAGTTTTCTGTCTCTAATATTTTAATAAACAATTTGCTATTGCATGTAATGACTTAATCTCAGTTTTCTCCTTCTTATTTACAATGTCTAAACAGACATTTTATGAAACTCGCTTGACCTTCCTTTGCTGGGTAGTACGTCCGACAAATTTACGTCATTTGTCGCGACTGCCTCTATTTGGCACACATCCTCAACAAAGCTCTTTGGTGACAATATTTCAAATTTCAACGTTTTGGAGACTGTTCTCTACCTCCTGTCATCTGGATTTTCCTATCAACTATTCTATATTGTCTTCTCTCCAGTTCATCTATACCAAAAAAAGGATTCATACAATGCTGGTATGCTTTAGGAGATGAATGTTTTGGAGAGTCGAGCTGCTGGTGGGGTGAATTGTCTAAGGAATTCGTAGCACACGTCTCTAGACCGAATGCGTCATTAAGCATTTCCAAGAAACAGAATGATAATGTTATCCATTAAAATTAAAAATTTTTAGGACAAGGTATGTAAATAAATTCATTTTAGGCCTTTGTTCTCATTTTTAACTGAATCTTCATGATGAGTTATATAGATAATGGCTTAATCTGCATGTCCGTAGGGGAACTATGTGGATGCTAGTGTTACAATGAGAATTGTCAAACAAGGAATAAGAAATTAGACAAATTCATTTTAGGATTTTAATTTGCTAGCACAACCAAAATTCAGGTTATCGAAAGAATGCAAAGATTTCATTAATATTTTTACAGATAATTTTTCGTTTACTTCTCATGGATAGTTTTTCCTGCTATTTGCAAAATCCTGTGAAGGATATATTTCATTACCATCTGTCTGTTTCTTTAACGGAGGAGGAAACTAGGGCTTTAGCAGGTTTGAAATGTACGTTGACCTACCAGATCTCCGAATTTATCGTTCATATAGTATATGTGGAATATGATTAGAAAAAGAGAAAATTTATTATCTAGATCAACAAACAATACGTAGGGACGTCAACATTACTTGGCCAATTAATGTTGGTCCTGGAGTGGCCTGTAATATTGGGGTCAGGCTATCACTGAAGTAGTTTTCTCAAACGCCAAAATACTTGAACGCTAATAGAATACACCAATCTATGCGCGTTTTGCCAGTCATATTGGCATCATCTTGTAATGAGGCATTCATATATTCATGTCATATTACTAGATTTTCGTTTATCCTTAACATCATTTGCATACGTATGCAATATTTGCACAAGGTAGCAGACGCTCCCAAAATGGGCCACGTGTGGGGATTTCGGATATAAAAGCACAACGAAATTCAATAGAAACCAGTGCTCATATGGCAATGGTCTTCAGCGGGCTGAACTGAGTTAATATCGACGTCACTACGGCGGACCGAATATAAGTCGACCTCCAGATTCTGCAGAGGGCTGGGATTTCTTACGTTGACAAGTTATTTATCCGACGCCGTTACGAAGCAGAAAGTACTACCTAAGTGGGTAGCAACTCTGCAGCGTGCCGCGCTGGAGTCTGTTGTGTTGACAAGTTATTTACCCGATGCCGTTACACCACTGTAATTAATCTATAGATGCAAACGATGTCACTGAACCGAAGGGAATATAAACCAATCGGTAGGAACTCTGCAGCGTGTTGATCTGGATTCCATGGTTATTTACATCAGGCCGGCCCCCGGTGACATCACCTACATCGACCCCATGACAAATAACCGCTGCGTTGTCACATTACACTCTCGTGCGCTTCGCACCCGCTTACATAATGTCTGGAGACCGCAAAAGATACGAAAATCAGTAAAATGAATGTATAATATGTGACACTGTCTTTATTTCCCTGTTGATGAGAAATAAACCATGTATTTATGTTTGAGCTATTTTATTTACTAACCTGAACACTAGAAACTTCTCCAAACAAGCTACCCAACAAAACACGTTACATAATTTAGCGCTCGAGCAGAGACACTTTCCGAAAAGTTGAAGAAAGAACGTTACATATTTGGCGCCCGAGTACTTGGAAAAATATCAAGTTCACTTCTCGATCAGTTGGAGAAAGTAGAGCAGGTCTACTTCCCGAGCAGGTTGAAGAAAGAGTGTTACAATTTAATGATAATCACAACTAGAGTTTCAGTTTTCTCCAACTAATGCAGTATTTAAGTGTTTTGGTGTTTATGGAAACTAAGTCAGAGGTATCTAATTTTGAATAAGCAAGAATCCGAATTTAAGTTTTGCTATTGTAATAACAATTTACACGACTAGTTAAGGAATATGACCAGGAGAAAGTCAAGTACTCTATTCAAGAGGAAGTACATAAAATCTAGGAAGAATATCTAGGGACCGAAACGATGAGGACTCCAAGAAGAAAATTAAATGCTGGAATGTCAGCAGAATGTGGTATGCAAAGATCATAGTCAGGCCAGTAGTTACAGGAGCCCTCGGAACTGCTAAGAGGGACCATGGTTTGCAATAACTGCCTGGCTAGCCGAGCAAGCAAGAGAAGCAGAAGATCGCACCATCGACCGGCGCGGCGCACATTCTAAAAATACAGAGTGGAAATGGAGTAAGCGGTGCCGGCTACAATACGAGCTGCGATACGCCTGCGGCAATCTCGATCAGTCCGAGCAAATTGTGCAGCTGTTGCTATATCAAAAAGTAAATCATTACAGGCATTAATTGCACAGGTACGGCCGTCACTGCTCTTGTGATATCAGTTTGGTTTCACCATTATTTAGCTTACGTGCTCATTTCACCTTTTTATTTTCGTTTTTAGACACTGTTCACCTTCAACTTGAATTATATTATGTACAATAACTTCATCCCAACTTACGTTGCAAGATTTTCGTTTCAAGGAAGGCCCAATGTTTGTGGACGACACGTCGCACTGTATTGAGGTGAGCGGCTACCTCCTAATTTAATGTTTGGATCCCGCAACGGGCGCTACTAGGTACACGGCGAGCGACGCCGCCCTGCCGCTCCACGTTATCCTAGCCGGATGGAAGTGCTTTCTACACTAAATCATTGAATTAAAAACTTTATTGAATGAGGATAATTGCGCATCAAATTGTTCCGTAGATGTCTGTACAACTTGGCTGCCAATGTTAAAAGAAGAACTTCACAAACTTAACATTGTATAGAACCTAAAAAACTGTTAACTATATCAACAGTTCTATGTAAATAGTAAGTATCTATGGATATTAAATATAACAAACATTCTTAGAGCTGTGTATTTGTCATACACAGCAAAAAAGATTTTTCAAAAAAGCCTTGAAAAAGGAAACAGATTAGATATCCGAAACGTCGGCGAAATATTTAATTTCAAGTTTTCATACCTATTTGTGTTGTTTATTTATAAAAACCAACCTTTAACTGATCCTTTGACGTAAACGTCACAGGCGTAGAGGTTTTTTACCAGTAACATACTGGTTAATTGTGATATATTTTGTAGATTCCCCTAGCACCGCTTAGAGAGAAAACATACATGTTGCAGGAAGTCCCAAAGAATTGAAGAAGGAAAAAAAAATAAATAAAAAAAATAAAAACTTTAGCTGTGCCGCTGAGCCGCTCAGATAATTGCCGCTTACCGCTCACCGCTCGTATCGTAGCCCAGGCCTAAGGAAAATCCTTTAGTGGGAGTCTCTGGCTGAGATCTGGACTCTGATCTATTGGAGGAGGCATATCCAACGTCGTCAAAAGGGCCCCAAAAATCTGAAGTGCGCTCCTACAGAGATGCACTGCTTGGTGACAGTAACATTTCCTTCCAAAAAAAGTATATAGTGCTGAAA
The DNA here is from genome assembly GCA_963583905.1 of Stenurella melanura. Taxonomy (NCBI): domain Eukaryota; kingdom Metazoa; phylum Arthropoda; class Insecta; order Coleoptera; family Cerambycidae; genus Stenurella; species Stenurella melanura. The sequence continues at coordinate 233,863,617 of OY757309.1, read as the reverse complement.
TCCATACATAATGGAAAATTTCAAGCATTTTAATTTATTTGCCGATATGATGCACAGCAAATTAAATTAAATGTAAAAAAAAACAACAAATACAATTTCGAAAAGTGACAATAATTAACTTTTCTCTATTTGTTGTTGTATATTGCTATATTTTCTACCTTAATATCTCTAATAATGAGGTTTAAGTTGTACCTTTGTGCAATTAGATATCCAGGATGAAAAGAACGTAAAAAGTGCATACTCCACCACATTTATTGCAAATTATATTGTTTTCAATTTATTTTAAGCGGTTGTATACTATAAACTTCTAGAAGGCTTTAAAATTTCCTATTTTAGACGATAAAATATTACATTGGCAACAGCAATATACACTGCATTAAATTGTTAAGATTTTTAGTTGAAGTGTATTTAAAGGTATTTAAAAAGTAAATGGGCGTAAATACTCATAGTACTGTTGGTACTATTTAACAACACGCCAGTATACCTTTATTAAAGGTAAATACCAATCGTTTAAAGTTACATTTATTAAAATATATGTAGCGGCGTAGTATCAATTCAAATTAGAGAGACAGGATTAATCTATTGTTCTAGACAACAAAATTGATATGAGAATATTTCTTAGTGGTGGCAATTTATTCTATAAATTAAATAAATTTTACATTTTGTTCATTTCTTTCTACTCATTTTGTGTTAGGTGTTATTTTATTATTCTATATTATAAATTGCTCTTGTGTGACTGGCTGTATAGTCTATGACCCAAAGCCATAAAAAAAAATTAATTTAAAAAAAATTCAGCTTCATACTTACTAGTTGTGGCGTATGTATGCCGATATTTTTATAATTACTAAGTAGTAGTTAATCAATAACAAAGAAATTAGCTTGATACTTGTGTGTCACGTTCGGTGACATATCTCTCAGGTTTAGAAACCGGAATGTATGATTAACATATTCTTGTACTAAGTAGTGGTAAGTAATGACTTACCACTACTCGGTGGATAAAAAGATATCCATTTCATTAAAATACTTGCATCAATTTTAGAAGACGTTTCGAGTGAAGTTTTCACCATTAGGAAAATTTCTCATATCACTTTTGTTGTCTTCCACAATAGTATGGGCGCCTATCGACAAAAGTGGCTTCGTGCACGGCGATTGCCGCCGCTTGGTGGAGACGTAGTGGGCATCTGTAGCTACAGTTTCTCCACAACGGCAGGTCACGTGACCTCGCTCTTTTGGTGTTATTTTTTCCAAGGTGCCTCCGTCTCCAGGAAAAATAATAAAAAGTGGAATTCCTATTTCTTTTGCGAGAGGATGTGGAACTTTGGAGCAAAAGTCCAAGAGGCCAAAGTTGCTAACATTCAACCGGGAAACACGTTTGAATTTTGGTATTTTTCTGAAGAAAAACAAATGTAGGGAGATTGTTGATCGAAATTATTTTGGGCGTGTTCTTTGGGCAAAAATAAGCAACTTCTGGCTCTTGGCATGTTTCTCTAAAAATGCTTCCTTCACCCTAAACTAATTAATAAAAGTCTATGAATTTTATTTTTTTTTGTTATTTTTTCCGATCGAAGTAAGCGCTTGGGAAGAAACACCGAGAGACAAAAGATGCTTATTTGGTAGGTACAGAAGTCTACAACATCTCCACCAAGCGACGGCCACTGAGGTGCACGAAGCCACTGTTGTCGATGGGCTGCCATACTGTAAAGGAACCGTATTAATAACGTCTCTGGCTGATACAGTTTTGTCAGGTAATTGCACAATAGCTTCTGTTCTAGTGTCATGTAAATATATATATGGCTGTGTATCCACACTGTGGAACACTACCCAAGTATCGTGTTTGAAATCATAAATAAAATTCACAAATTTGGATGTATTTTAGGAAATAATCATAACAGTTTTACTTTAACGGATCATACAGAAGCAGGAATATCTGTGGTTTATTTAATTGATTCAAGTTCACTTATTCTCAGCGAGTAAGATGCAGAGAATGAAACTTGATATTGAATGCGAACAAAATATTTAAATAAACATAAAATGAAGTTAATTTTGTTTTAACAAGGTTATTCTAAATAGCATATTATAAATTATGAACTTGGAGAGACTTTCAGTCTCATTTTAAATGATTTAGAATGAATTTGAAAAACAATAAAGTAAATTTTATAAAATCTGACATTCATGTCAAAACTTAGGGCTGAAAATTTTAAATTGTGTAGAAACACTGTAAATCTACACAAAATGAATATTGAATGAAAGACTATTACCAGTAGTTGCATTGCAGCGTGAATATTTCAGAAATAGAAAGTCAATAGATTACAAAACACTGAATGACATTTTAAGTTTTCAGATATTTTCAAATATCATTGCAGAAAGGTGTTTTGTGAATGATATTCCACATCATGCAGAAAGAAAGGACTAATAGTATGATGTTAAATGTTTGGTGGCGTATCAATTTCTTGTTTTAGTTTATTATATCAATATTTTGTCAGTATGAAAAACTGCAGTATGTTTTTAGCTACTAGCATTTTGTGTTGATCATTGCTATTCATCTAAATGTATGAATTAGTATTTATTTGAGATTGGAATTGTTAATTGTAGTTATAAGTAGATTTTAAAAAGTATATGTAATATGTCAATATATTTCGAGTAATTACAATTATTCACTTAATCCTGAAAAGTAGAATAAGAAATTCATTAGGAAAATTAAAGAATTAAAAACAGTATTCAATTAATGTAAAGAACAGACAAAACTGAATAGTTTAAAAATTAAATTAAAATTAAATTTTGAAATATTAGATCAAAATAGAAAAAAACAATTCAAATATTGGAATTTAACCCAATTAAACGACTAAAAATAACAAATCAGTTGATCAAACACCGCTGAACAGCGAGCTGCGAAAAATATTCATCCAAGAATAATTAATAAATTGAAAATAAAAGAAAAGTGGTGAATAATTTGAAGGTTAGAATATTACAATCCAGATATATTGATATCAAGAAAAAATTGTAAAAGTTTATTAAATATAAGAAGTGAGTATACTTTGAAAGTATTACGAAGTAGATTATCCGGAAAGAAGATTTAGAAGAGGGAAGTATTTGTTAATCCAGTTAGCAAATTTATATGGTGAAGAAACTCAAACGTCAATCAAGTGATAGAAATATTTCAAGGAAATCTTGAAAATAAATTGGAGGTTATAAACAAACGTCAATCCAGTAAAGAAGAAGAAGAAGAAACCTTGAGAGGTTAAAAAGTCAGTCAAGTGACATAATATTTCAAGGATTATAATAACCAGTTAGAGGTTATAATTTAACATTACTCGAGTCGAAAGAAACCTGGACAAGGTAAAGCTTTACAATATCACAAATCCATGGTACATATTTATTTTAAATAAAAGGCCATATTTATCAGTTTTAGTTAAGTTAGATTTTGTTATTTAAATTTGTTAATTACATTCCAAGTTCAAATTTGTTAATAAATTAATACTTTGTTCGTTCAATATTGAGTTTGATTTATTTAGATTGTTATCTTGATCGATGAGCATTTATTGAACCGACTTCGTTGAACCTTGAGTAAGAGTCATTCTATAGATTGTAGATAGTCATGCTAATGGTGTTCTATAGTCTATAATATTAACAGCTTTTAAGAAACTGTTTGGCGCCCAGTAAAATCATTTCAATTTACTTTCAAGAAGTAAATTCGAACGTATAAAAAAAATAAAATAGATTCAGAATATAGAACAATATATACAGGGTGTTGCATCATGAGAGGGACATAGCTTAATAGGAGGTAGAGAACATCAGTGGTAACCGGAACCTCCCATAGAAATGTCTCATTGGGCCTTCACTACGAAATTACAGGGTGTTAAATAATTTTTGGCCAAACCTGTTTTTTGTCATAACTTTGACAGGAAATGAAATAACGGATTCATATTTGGTACGGCTAATGTACAAACGAGCCCCAAGAGGTACATGTATAAAAAAAATATATCCAGGTCCGGACTCACTATAATTTATGTTTCTTCTTTGCATCAATAAAACATCACCCTGTATATATTTTTTTGAAATTTCGATACGATATCCGAAAAGAGCAAGAAAAAACAAACAAAATGGCCTATTTCATTTTTTTGTTACACCTTCGTGGTTATTTAAATACGTTGTTAAATGTGCAAGAAAATGGATTACAGAACCCTATTAAATGAGAGGCACGTGAAATAAATAGTTTTATAACTAAAATTTGCAAAAATTCTATTGAGCCTAGGTGGTCTGGGTGAATCCTAATTCCGGCACGTTTTAAAGGTCCATTTTGGTAAAAAACTGTGGTCCTAATAAGTAATCGGGTATGAAATAACAAAATTTTTAATCAATCACAGTAGGCTTGTTCAAAATGACAGATAATAAAAAGAAATCTCCTAAACAGTTGAATAATTGTTTGTTAGTAATTTAATGTGTCAATAGTCCGCATTTAGTTAGTGAAAATATTTTAACTATGCCAGTAAAATTTACAAACGGGGAATATGCTGACATAATATTCATCTATGGTTTCTGTAATGGAAATGGTAGGTCGGCGGAAAGAGAATATCGGCTGCGTTTTCCTGGTCGTCGATGCCCTAATCATAAAACCTTTAGTACGGTGTTCCAGTATGCAAGACAACACGGAAAGTTTCCTACTTCTGCAGTTGTGGAGCGTGTTTTACAACAAGGTGTGCAGGAACAAAACAATATTATAAACGTAGTTCAAGAAAACCCAAATATGAGCACTAGACGAATCAGTTTGGCAACTGGTATTCCTCATTGGCGAGTATGGAGAACCCTAAAAAGAGAACGTTACCATCCATATCATATCCAGCAGGTACAGCGTCTTCAACAAGGCGACGATATCCCCCGCCTGGCATTTTGTCGTTGGTTGTCTAATCATCGCCCAGTCATTTACAGAACCTTATTTACGGATGAGGCACAATTTACAAGGGATGGAGTAAACAATTCACGAAATAATCATAAATGGGCACAGGAAAACCCACATGCGGTACGCCAACGCCGTTCGCAACACAGGTTTTCTGTAAACGTTTGGGTCGAACTTGTGAATAGACATTTGATAGGGCCACATTTTTTTGAAGAAAGATTAAATGGTGAAATTTACTTTGATTTTCTTCAAAACATTTTACCGAATATGTTAGAAAATATCGGTATAAGAGGCATGTTGTTTCAGCATGATGGGGCCCCACCACATTTTAACCTTCAAGTAAGAGAACACTTAAACAATGTGTATCCTAATAGATGGATTGGATGCGGGGGTCCACATGAATGGCCACCAAGATCTCCTGATTGTAACCCTTGTGATTACTTTTTATGGGGCCACTTAAAAAACGAGGTTTATAGCATTGAAATTGAAAGTAGACAACATTTAATCCAGCGCATCGTTACAACCTGCGACGAAATACGGAATAATCCAAAAATGATACGTCGAGCAACTGGTGACCTTTCTAAACGCGCAAGAAAATGCACAGAATTTGGGGGAGGACATTTTGAAAATTTACTTTAGTGTCAATTACGTTTTATTTTTAAACACATTTAGTTATTGTTTTGTTATTTATTGTTAATTGAATGGAAAATATTTTATTTATTTAGATTTTAGTTTGTTCTCTTCCAATTTTATTAAGTATAAAATGTTGATGATTTTCTTGATCAAAGTAACTGGTTGCTTAGGCTTAAATGGTTTAAATTATCTGTCACTTTTATTCTTTGAACAAGCCTACTGTGATTGATTAAAAATTTTGTTATTTCATACCCATTAGGACCACAGTTTTTTACCAAAATGGACCTTTAAAACGTGCCGGAATTAGGATTCACCCAGACCACCTAGGCTCAATAGAATTTTTGCAAATTTTAGTTATAAAACTATTTATTTCACGTGCCTCTCATTTAATAGGGTTCTGTAATCCATTTTCTTGCACATTTAACAACGTATTTAAATAACCACGAAGGTGTAACAAAAAAATGAAATAGGCCATTTTGTTTGTTTTTTCTTGCTCTTTTCGAATATCGTATCGAAATTTCAAAAAAATATATACAGGGTGATGTTTTATTGATGCAAAGAAGAAACATAAATTATAGTGAGTCCGGACCTGGATATATTTTTTTTATACATGTACCTCTTGGGGCTCGTTTGTACATTAGCCGTACCAAATAACAATCCGTTATTTCATTTCCTGTCAAAGTTATGACAAAAAACAGGTTTGGCCAAAAATTATTTAACACCCTGTAATTTCGTAGTGAAGGCCCAATGAGACATTTCTATGGGAGGTTCCGGTTACCACTGATGTTCTCTACCTCCTATTAAGCTATGTCCCTCTCATGATGCAACACCCTGTATAGAGAGTGTCTCGAAATTCCCTTATTTCGCTGTAGGTACAGATTTTGCGCTTCAACCATAGTAAGAGAAAACTTCCTATACATATGTGTCATGAAATGTTTCTGCTGAGTTACAAGTCTTCTGAAGCTGGTGCCCAAAGAGGGGTTGACAAACAAAAAACCTATATGATTTTTTTCTCTAGGGAACTGACCTAGGTTTAAAATTTGAATGTTAAAATAGGAAACATTTAAGAACCACTGGTTTTCAGGATCAATGGATGTTGTAGTTCCAAATATTAGAAATAATAAAAAACTGTAATACCCGACTTGTGTCCCCGCCGGAGGAAGTGCGGCATTTTGTTGGGATTACTTGCACTGAATTCTTTAATGCCGTTAATTATGAAAATGTAAATGATTCTTTCGGCACAACGCAAGCATAGCATGGCCGCAGGGGTTTAAATAGGATTTGTTTACATGTGTTTTTTTAATTTGGAACAAAGTCATTGTAGTTTTATTGTCGTTTATAAGAAGTTATAAAATCTAAAAGTGGTTTATTAACATTTATGTCATTGTGTAAAAAGCTTAAAAAATAGTAATTATTTTATGAAATTGGAAACCGAACAGTTTAACGTCCGAGACACGATAGTAGTAAATAGTTGTGTACAGGTCGACCATCCTAGAATGGCCAACGAGATTAGGATGCGCAGTAGTTGAAACCACCCCACCTTTACGGAGCTCACTTGTTTATGTTCCTTCCTCGTGTAAACATCGGTACAGTCTTGAGAAAAGTGCTCGTAGTGTATAACTTATATTTAACACATGGTACCTATTAGAAGTATCTACTTATAAACATTAATGTTACGTGTACAAAGAACTGTTGTTCAATCGAAAACATCAATTGGCCTGTGACATACCCGAATTGTTGGTAAATAAGAGAGCACCTTTTACTTGAACTTCTTCCCCCGACTGTACTACATTCATAGTTACGAAACTTGTCTCTATTCAACAGCGACGATATTTCTTCTCTCTCTGCGCGGCTGCCGCGGCTGTTGGCCATCCTACAATGGTTTACTTGTATTTTAAGTTAGGAAAAGATCTGACTTTTTAACGAATTGAGCGCATAATTTTTGCCAATCAGGTATGTATCGCAAAATAAAAATCGAGTCTTTGGTCTCTATGAAAATCAATGTAAATAATAACAAAGAGATCAAAGCAAGTCAGCGAATACTAATAATTATAATAATAATAATAATCATATATTTAATGCCTAATAGGTAACACCCAATAACTGAACAATTCTTTTGAATTTTTCACAAATATTGATCAAAATAACCTTTATCTCCAAGTATACACATTTCGACATGTCGAACTAAGGACATACGCACTCCGTTCAACACATTTGGTAAATTAGGATCATTTTTTATGGTTTCTATGCTCATTAAAATACGTTGTTGCAATTGTTTTAAAGTGTCAATTGGATCACGGTAAACCAGAGATTTAAAATGCCCCCAAAAATAAAACTTCATGGGATTTAAGTCGGGCGATCTAGCAGACCGTGGTACTAGTCCACCACGTCCAATCCATCGTCGAGGAAATTTCGAACAGCCAGACTAAAATGGACTGGCGCCCCATCGTACAAATTCCGCATTCTTCTGCGCGTAGCCAAGGGTACATCTACCAGCAAATTTGGCAATGTTTGTTGCAAAAAACTTAAGAATACATCACCACTTAATCAAGCGGGTAATTGCATAGGTCCAATTATTTCAGAAGCGCAAATTCCTGCCCACAAGTTAACACTGAACCGTCGTTGAAAATGCGCCCTTCTTATTACACGTGGATTTTCATCTGCCCGATAGTGCATATTTTTAAAATTAAACACTCCATTTAGGAGGGATGTAAGGATGTAAGTTCAGATCTCTCAATGTCCTCCATACCACAGAATGGGATACTTCCACATGGTTCGCGATATCGCGGTGCTTAATATTGAAACCTCTTCTGCAAGTTCGAAAATTTGAGTCTCTGCGTCAATTACGCTTTCCTCGAGTTGTGGACCTCGTTCTCCTCGATGTCTCCTCGCACCACCTGCATTTCCACCACTTTCTCGATACACCAAGTGCATATTCGCTAGCTTTGGATAAGTGTAATCTCCCATCCAAAATCTGCGTTTTAAAACACGACATTAAACTGTGAATTAATGTTATCAATAAATAAAACAAAAAGAAAAACTTGGTCCAAAATCCAAAAAGCAACACAAAAAGCACGAACGTAGTGTCTTACGTAATCAAGTACTAACGACTTGAACGATAAGTCAATACAATAAATCTTGACATAAGTGGCACAAAATTCAAAAAGAACAAAAGCAACAGCCAAAACCAAGGAACGGGTAGGTCGCGTCGTGTGTACGTTGCTTACCAGTAAGGACACAAACTGAAATTGTGACTTGAGAATGTTAGAAAGGAGAGTATAGCACGCCTAATAAGTCAATTGGACCGCGAAGAAGCAAAAAATATGGCGGTGTCTTCTGTCGGTCGCTTTTAACTGGTTTGCCGGCATGCTTTTCGATGACCCCCGTCGCGGCCTAATTATTTCTTGGGCTCATCATACTTATTTGCACGAATGTCAGAGTATCATGTGCGACAAGACGCGAAACAATAAAGCCTACCTCAATATGCCAGTAGTTCTCAAACTATGTTATTAAATATTTTGGAAATTTTTGTTAATTTTTTTTCTCCAAAAGTATGAACTTTAGACCACATGTTATATAAGGTTTTTTCTTTGTCTTGTTCCTTACCACCAGTTTTTCTTAATGACATGAAACTAATTACACCCTCTATGTCTACTGTATGTATAATTCTGTTTATATCTTGATATGTATTGTATTGTATTTTAATTTATTTGTAACTGTAGTTTTTCTCTTCTTATTCGGTAATTCGGCCTTGCGCCTGTTGTATATAGTAATAAATAAAATAAAATAAAATAATATAAAACCGTTTCTCGTTTACTGACTTTAAGAGACAGCACTTGAAATTTGTGAATTACGACAGTTTCGAAATTAACCACAAAGTTAACTGGACTACTTGTATAGATATTGTTTGCAAGAAGGAAGTTTCAAAGCTAAATAATATTCAACTGCATAACAGGAATAAATAACTGCAAGTATGCGTTGTTTTTGCAGCATTTTTAAAAATGCATATCTATTGAAATTAATAATATAAAGCTATTATTTTCTCAGCACTACATTTCACATAAATGGCTATCAGTTTTTTTTATTAATTATACGTATGAAAACAGAGCCCTCAGCTAACGAACCGAATACATATTTTTAAAATATGCTGCTATAAACAGAAAATACATTCTATATTAATTAAAACACATTGTACTCTAACTCATGTTACATGCTCCATTAGAAATGACTTGTTTGGAAACGTTACAGTAGAATTGAATGTGTTAGTATGTCAATTACAAACTCAATAATAACATGCATATTTGATAGTGGTTATTATCCTCTAGTACAATTTCCAACTACAATGTATTTAATATATTCATCAAAGAAAACAAAGAAATTAGTAATATTTATTCGAACAAGTCTGTTACGAAAACTTGAGATGTAATATGTGGTTGATATAAAAATCAATTTTGTTACGGACCTGCACTAATAGGATTCTCTTTTTCTTGAATGATGTCCATTACAGATGACGCTTCCTCGTGGTTTAGTGGATTCTGCTGATGTATAAACGAAAGTGAGTTAGGAAAATGCCAATACAACATTTTACATGCAGATGAATACAAAACAACATTCATTTTTATGAAATAGTCAACCCAAACTAGACATCAGAAATCGTGTAGTTGAATATATATAGGGTGGGGCAACAGCGTGTCGGACATCGATATTTCGAGTTCTACGATAGCTAGAAATGTTTTAAAAAATTGCAAGTAAACTAGATAAAAAAGTCACAATTATGGGTTTTATGATAATCATTTCTACCAGTTACGAGATATTTAATTAATGTTTTTGAATTATTTTCATTTGCTAAAACTATACAGGGTGGCCAAAAATTATTTTTCAATTAAGAACTTTTTAAATGGGCTTGTTCCATGATATTTTTTTTAAATGGTTTTATACTTTTTCATATAGTACTCGATATTCTCATTATGCACTTAAATTTTCGTATTATTAACTTTTTCCGTTCTCGAGATATAAGGAGTTGAAATTAGTAATAGTTGCAAAAACCGAGCCCATTTGTGACGTCACTATACGCAAGTGACATAAGAGAAATGGCTTTCTGGGACCTTTCAAATTTAACCTGAAAAGTCGAAAAACATGGAATGTTCAAATGCTGGTAACTAAATAAATACGTCAAATGGAAGTTCGTCCTATGTCTTTACGGAACGGAGAAGGTCGGCCATGAATCATAATCGTAAATTGCAGGGTCAAAATCGAAAATTCTGACAGGAGCGAGAGAAAATTTTGATTTTTTGTCATTTCAACAAATTGTACTCCCCTACTGTCAAGAAGTGAGCAAAACAAACATGATTATAACAACTAAGGAGCATCAAGTCTATTGAGATCGCCGAGTCTATGCGTATAGTGACGTAGTACCTGGACTCGCCCCGTTTTTGCGAGATGGAAATTTGTAATCGTTTTTAAGATAACTAAACGTGCGAATAAGATTCTGATTTTTTTGTAGATCCATTATTTTATACTTGCAGTTTCGATGTATGAAAATGCCGAACAAGCTCATTGAATTTACTCAATTTTTTCAAATGGAACACCCTGTATATTTTTCAACCATGTGATGTAGAAATGAAAAACGAACGTTTTTTGTAAGTACTTCCCTATGACTAATTGCAACCAATTTCGTTTTATTGAGCAATAATTACAAAATTTTGAACAGATTGGGCCGTTACTTGATGAAAATCCATGATAATAATTGGGAAGAAAACTATATTAGTTTTTGATTTTCACTTTATTTCTTGTCAACATGACAATTGTTTCGCCACACAGTGGCTTCTTCAGATATTGAGTACTGGTATACTAATTTTACAATGCACAAACTATATGGTTTTATACAATTTTGATGTAATCCTAATCTTGCTAAGCGGAAAAGTCGTAGTATCAAAAATTCTTACGACTTAATAGACAAACTAAAGAATATGACACTACCGGACAATGCAAAATTAATTTCCTTTGACGTACAGAACTTATTCCCTAGTATACCACCAAAAGAGACAATAACCTTAGTAGAAAATCTTTTAGATAAAAATAATACAAACATTGTTAAAAAACAGGAGATTATAAATCTTTTAACCATTTGCCTAGAACAAAATTATTTTCAATTTAATAATAAGATTTATACGAGCGACGAGGGTCTAATTATGGGTAATCCTCTCAGCCCACTTTTATCCGAAATATTTATGGACTTTTTAGAAAACCAAATACATAAAAACCCAGAAAGCAATAAATTTCTTTATTGGTATAGATATGTAGATGATATTTTAACTTGTTTCACAGGAACTAAACGACAACTCAACAATTTCCTAAATTTCATAAACTCACTCCACCCTAAAATTAAATTTACTCTCGAAACTGAAACCGAAAACGCTATTAACTTTCTAGATTTGACTATTACAAGACTCAATAAAAAACATGATTTCTCAATTTTTCATAAACCATCCCACACTGACATAACAATACACAACACCTCAGCACATCCTCGCCAACACAAAATAGCAGCATACAACAGCAAGATACACAGGCTTTTGACTGTCCCCTTATCAGAAGAAAATTATATCAAAGAACTACAAATAATAAAACAAATTGCATTCAACAATGGTTACAACCCAGAAGTAATAGACAATATCATTGTGAAAAAATCTTTCAATAAAGCCATTAAAGAAGTATATCCAACAATAAAAGATCAAAATAATAGTTTCAAAGTTCTCACTTACATTGGCTACCCAACAGAAAAAACTTCCTCTTTTTTAAAAAAACGTAATATTAATGTAGCTTTCAAAACTAATAACACAATAGGAAAACATTTAAAAAATGCAAAAGGCAAAATTTCATCAGAAAATAAATCAGGCGTCTATAAGTTGACTTGTGGTGCTTGTCCTAAGGTATATATTGGACAAACAGGAAGAAATTTTGGTAAACGGTTGTCAGAACATAAAAGAAGTTACATCAGTAATAAAACAGACTCAACTTATGCTAACCACCTAATAGAAGTAGGTCACGTGTTCAACGAAGAGTTTACAATTTTACACACCGAGAAAAAAGGGTTAAAACTCGATTTACTAGAATCTCTAGAAATAAATAAACTAAAGTCGTCTGATATTTTATTAAATGACCAAATTGAAACAAACTCATCTCCCTTACTAAATTTATTTACTTATTAAAATTAGATTCAATAAATTTCCTAGAACTATATGTATCTTTCCATTTAGTAATTAAAATTATATTGTACTTTTCCGCTTAGCAATTAAGATTAGGATTACATCAAAATTGTATAAAACCATATAGTTTGTGCATTGTAAAATTAGTATACCAGTACTCAATATCTGAAGAAGCCACTGTGTGGCGAAACAATTGTCATGTTGACAAGAAATAAAGTGAAAATCAAAAACTAATATAGTTTTCTTCCCAATAATTACAAAATTCAAAAATAAACTTAAAAAAAGAGGTTTCTTCTAATAATAATAAATGTTCAACATGTTGTCCATTTTGATTGACACACATCCCTATACGCTTTTGAAATGAGGTTCCCACTGTTCCTAAAACTGCCGGTGTGATAGATCTAAAGGCAGTTATTATTCTTTCCTTCATATTTTGTACTGTTGTTGGTGTATCTCTATAAACAATTTCTTTCACGTATCCCCATAACAAGAGATAAATTTTTGTAAAATCTGGGGATCTAGCAGGCCATTTAGTGGGTCCGTTTCTTCCAATTCATTAATGAGGGTAGATATTGTTACGGATTTCCACCTTTTTGGGAAACACCCTGTATGAATCCGTGGGTTCTAAATAATTTGAACAAGAGATTAAACACTACTAACACTTTATTTAACTATTTACTGACTACAATACTTCAAATTCACTTTATTTACTATTTATCTAACCTCACTTTTCACTCTTCTACTTGTTCACTTTTATAAACTGCTTTCTTCATAAAACTTCCCAGTCACTATCAGTAGGCATAGGCGTACCATCTCCTTTTCCAAGGGGTGTAATTCATAACAATATTATTTAAGTGGTCTCTAACTGCATTTAAATAATGTGGTGGAGCACCGTCTTGCTGAAACCACATCCTATTTCGAATTCATTCAGGGAGATTTACCAATAATTGTAACAGATGGTTTTCCAAAAAATTAAGATAAATGGCTCCTGTCAATACACCATCAAAGACATGTGGCCCCAGTACATGTTCTCCAATAATTCCTCCCCAAACATTTATAAACCATCTGTGTTGGTTATCAACTTGCATAAAAAAGTGAGGATTTTCAGAAGCATAATAATGGAAATTGTGTCTATTAACAAATCCATTTTGTGAAGTTGCCTCATCAGTGAATAAAACTTTATTGAAGCAGTTGACATAATCTTGCATTTTACCTCTGGCCTAATTACAAAATTGTAGGCGCCTTTGAAAATCGTCATCAAATAATTCCTGGTGCATTTGAATATGATATGCATGAAACTTATTTATTTTTAAGATTCGACCCACAGACCTTCTACTTATTCCTACTAATGAGATCACTTCTCTTTGACTAACATGGGGATTCCCAACCGTTGCTAGCATCACATAAAACTCATTTTCTTCGTTCACAATACATTTCGTTCTTTCACTTTTTTTATATTCGACATTTCCAGTTTCCAGAAATCTATCGAGATGGTTTTGGTAGCTGCTAACATCAGAAATTCTCCATTCAGGATAACGTTGGTGATAAATTCTATTGGTAAGTAAACAATTTCTGTCTGACTCGTCCAAAACAAAAGTCTTGTCCGCTTTATTAACATTCATATTGTAAAATTGCAAATATTTTAAATTCAATATTGTAACTAACAACGGATAAGTGATAACGGCAAAAAAATGTACAGAAAAACATGACAGTAAAATTGCATAAAGACATGTGTCAATCAAAATGGGCAACACGTCGAACGTCTGTTATAAATTTTTCTAATGAGTTATTTCATCTTTTTAAAGTTTATTCTTGAATTTGACACTTATTTATTTATAAAACGAAAATGGTTGCAACTAGCTATAGGGAAGTACTTACAAAAAAATGTTCGTTTTTCATTTCTGCATCACAGCGTTGAAAAATATACAGGGTGTTCTAAATTGAGAAAATTCAATTTAAAAAGTGCTTAAATGAAAAATAATTTTTGGCCACCCTGTACAGTTTTATTAAATGAAAATTATTCAAATACATTAACTAGATGTCTCGTAACTGGTATTCACATAAGTTTTGCTTAAAACCCATAATTGTAACTGTGGTGGTTTTTTTAATACCCATCTGTATATTGCATTATTTCAAGAAGAAAATTCATTACATCCAAGTGGTTGAGAGGTATTCAATGCTAATAAAGGAATGAATAGGGCCTAGAAGGAGGCTTAAAAAAATGTACTGATATACATATAATAATAATAATAATAATAATAATAATAATAATAATAATAAATGTCTTTATTTCCGTTAATATTTACATATGATAATGAAGTCATACATAGTATAATTCTTGGAAATCTCAAGGGGAAGTTCACAACAAGTGTGCTCTACCACTTAACCCTTGCTTTACAATAAAGAATATGCACTTAAGTAAGTGTAGGTAGTACAGAAATCTAAATATTGTGTTAACTAAATATTATATATGTAGATAATGAACAAACAACAATAAATAATAATAATAACAATAATAACAATAATAATAATAATAATTATCATTCCATTAAAAAAAAGGCACTTGGTCCTGTAATTTCGTCTTGGCTTGCCCTGTATGTTCGAAAATAATTTTAAGTTATAGACTTTTTTATCTAATTTACTTTTTTTTTTAATTTCTGGCTATCGTAGAACTAGAGATATCGAGGTCCGACGCACTATTGCCCCACCCTGTATATACATAAACGAAAATCGCATAAACTTTTGGTTTTTATAAAAATAATATATTTGGAACATTCGGGGGAGAAATTATATGGGCCAGTATTTACAATAAAAAATATTGAAATATTCGATACTCATCGCATTGTTCATCTATCTCCTTTTACTGAAAAAGAAGAATTTACCATGCTGATAGTACCTATATGTGACCGGCTAATTTTTAAAATTAGTACCTAAAGAGTGTAGCAAGGTAAGCATGGGCCAGAGGCCCCTCAAGAAATTAGTGTAATATTTTTTCCTTGACATCACGTTGCTAAGAGGAGCTATTTTCTAAGAGATTAGCCTCCTGCCCCTTCTGGTTTTTAAAATCAATAAATTAATCAAATTTTGAAAAATGTTTTTTTTTCTCTTTAATGGCGTAACCAAATTTTATGTTTTTACTATATGTGATATATACTGGGTGTAACAGGATCATGGTATACTCCCCTTTTCTCTTTTAGTTTTGAAGATAACTGATTGAAATTGAGGATATACTACATTCATAATAAACGGCACTTCTTGACATAAAATTGATTTTTTTATCTCTTCCCGTTTCGCCGGAAGTAACACTAACTTTTGATTTTTAAATATAACACCCTATGTATTATTGCATTTTTGAATTCTGCATAATTTTATGAATACAACGATGCCAAATAAGTGAGATTTCAATCATCATGTTTTTTTTATAATACAATTTTTAGTTTTCCACTTAAGTGTGCCATGACGGTTCCGATTTATTCTAAATGGGGTCAAAATTGAATTTTGGCAAAAAAACAATATTGGTGAATTTTAAAAGCTGATCCCAAAAAGATTTTAGTTAGTGGCCAAAAGTGAAGGACAAAAAATTGTACCATTATTGGAAATTATTTCAAGGAAGAGTTGACCTTTACGACCCTTAAAAACCTTGACATTTATGGACACCGAGATGATGCTAAAATGGTGCAACAAGTTTCCGACAATTCTCCCAACAGTGCAATTAGAATAAAAAAGGCTTTACAAGTACCAAGACGCAAAAAAGAAGTGCTATCCAGAGGAAGAACATATTATTGTGTCGGATATATCAGCAGAAATAATAAGGAAAAGGTTGATTGAAGGGAAGCAGGAATAGTTAATAGGTTAAAAAAAAAATGAATGTGCTGATTTATAAGTCTGGCTACGGAACAACAAACGATGGGCAGCACTGCTCGAATTTTTTTTTGCGAGTTTTCCCTGGCTTCCTCAACAACTAGATGCATATTTTCTAAAACATCTATATGTAATTTTATTAACAATATCATGTAGGTATGCCACCAACACAGAAGCAGTCGCCAATTATAAAAAAAATACTGGTAGAATATATGTGCAACCTTACTCGTGGTATAATATGTCTTCGAGCATCCACCGTATTCTAATCCACGGCACTGATATAGCCAAGGCAATTGCTGCTCTCATTGGAATGTTTTCAGAGGAGACATAAAGATCTCGAAACAAACATTTTAGACTATATCGTGTTTATACTAGAAAATTTTTCAGAAAAAAAAACATTGAGATTTGCTAAATGCTCTTTTATTCTCTTTGGACCCTCTTATATAATCATTATCACAGTGCATATGAAAACATTCACAGAAAGAACCATTGATTAAAGGGGTTTTACAATTGCTACAAGAGAATTCGTTAACACTTTGCCAGCGGCAAATGATTATCCTGATGATTCTGACAACAAATACTAAATTGTATTCCATAGACTAAGTGTTCCCAACACTTCAACAACTGATATTGGTAATTGTATTTCTCTAACACGGCTTTATGTTAAATGAAAGTTAATATTTATTTCAGCATAAAATCAAAAAGTTTCGATCGAAAAATAAAAATGTTAATGATGTATTTGTTATTTTTTTTCCTTGTATATCATAGGTAAGAGTTCCGTCTTAAGTTAATGATCAATTGATTTTAAAGAAATGAATTATAACACAATTTAGAAAAATAAATTTGGCACCTTTATTTATTATTTCATAGAATAATTAAAATAACCACTGTGCAGCGCCGCGTATGTAAGAGCCTCACAATAAATAATCATAATAATAATAAACAATTTTATTAAACAAAATATAAATGCATAGTACAATGTTTTCCCAGGTAATGTACATATATGTGTATATTTATTTTATGCAAAATATAAGTTTAAAAGGCGCAAGTTCAGTTGAAATTAACTGCTCTTCCACTTTGGCCTCAGGTACTTACATTACGAAAATAAATTTTAAGTAGAGAGAAAAAGTAGTGTATAACTAAACGATATATGCTTCTAACAGAATTTGGGCTATGACATAATTGGGGATACTTAACACTATACAGGGTGCGCCAAAGTTCTGATTTTGGTCGATTACGGCTGTATTTGAAATGGTGGAAATATATTGTCTATAGATTATTTTTTTGATTTTCAATTCTGAATAACCAGAAAATATGTACAATTATACAGGGTACTCCGTTTTCGTTGTCCGAGCAACAACTTCGTTATTTTAAATGGAACACCCTATATTTTTTTCCTTTATCGAGTTACCCATCTAATTATATTCATAATTCTATTAAGGTGGTAGGTACTTAAAATGAACCGTTTACGATATAAAAAAGATTTTTTGACAAAAAGTGAGGTTTGCGGATAAGTTTTTGAGTACCTCTGATTTCATAGACAAGAGAGTTTTCAAAATTCTGCTTATACTGTTATGTTGAGCATATTAAGGGCTAGTAGGGCAGAAACATTATTAATATTAATCTTATACAGAGTGCTGAAAAAATTGAGTTTAATGTTTCGCTAATAAAAAAGGCCGTAATTCAATTTTTTCAAATGGGACGTACTATTTTCAGTTCTGTCATCTAATGAAGTGTTAAATTATCTTTCCATTGATATATCATAGTAGGTATTTATCTTTAGGAGTTGCATAGATATTAAGGTTAATTGTCTGGATCAGACTAATTGTGTAGTAGTACAAGCAGTTTTCTATAATTAATTATTAGTCTTCTGAAATATTATTTTTTTACTTAGAATTGTTGGACAAAGAATTGAAATTAATACCAGCACATATGTAATAAAGAATTTACTTATAATAAAAAAAACAATTATTTTAACAAATGTTCAAAATGTTCACCATTTCGATCTAGACACATCTGAATCCTCTTCCTAAATGAATGACGCATTTCTTGCAGCATCTGCGGAGTAATGGATGCAAAGGCACGTCTGATCCTATTTTTCATGTCATCTACAGTGGTAGGAGTGTCGCGATAAACTATATCCTTTACATAGCCCCATAAAAAAAAGTCCATACCTGTCAGATCGGGCGACCTTGCAGGCCATGCTATTGCTGCGCCACGCCCTATCCACATATCATTGAAGTTGCGATCTAACCATTCTCTGACATTTGCTGCAAAATGAGGCGGAGCTCCATCTTGTTGAAACCACATTTTTTGCCGTATATCAAGAGGAACGTTTTCTAGGAGAACCGGCAATTCATTTTCCAAAAAATCGTGATATATTCTTGCATTTAAGGGTCCATTAAAGAAATGAGGTCCAATAACAATCGGCCCTACTACAGCACCCCATACATTTAATGACCACCTCTGTTGGGAAACTGTTTTTAGTAAATGAGGATTCACATCTGAATAATAATGAAAATTGTGTCTATTGACACAACCATTTTTGTGAAATGTAGCCTCATCAGAAAACATCAAACACCTTATAAAATCGGGATCGTTATCGAGCATGAAATTAGACCATTCACAAAAATTCACCCTGTTTAAAAAATCATCTTCAAGTAATTCTTGGTGTAATTGAATTTTGTAAGCATGGAATTTATTTTTCTTTACGATCCGCCTTACTGTTGTCGCGCTTATGTCTAAATCATTGCTCAATTCTCTACTACTGGTGGAAGGATCTTCAACTAAGGATATCATAACCCGATATTCATTTTCCTCAGTCATTTTTCTTGCTGGAACTTCATGAGGTTTGTACTGCACTTCACCAGTTTCGATAAATCTGTCTCTAAGATTACTAAATGCAGGTTCTAAAGGGTGTCTCCTTTCAGGATATCTGGTTTTATAGACTCGGGATGCTAAGAGGCTGTTCCTTGAGCACTCCCCCAGAATAAAAATCATGTCAACCATTTCTTCCCGCGAATAATTCATATTTAATATAATTATATGCAAATGCAACTTGGAAATGGAACTGTAAAAGCTACTAGTATTTTATTAAAGACAATCAAAACAAAAGCACTTACCGATATAGCAGTAACACAAAACTTTAGAACATCCACAGACACGTGTTTTGACATCTATGTCTCTTCGGTGCGGCTTTTTCTAAAGTTCACAATCAACTGAAATATGTAAGCAAATACTCGTGTTATAACTATCAAAGGATTACCAGAACAGGATATTAAAAATTAAAATTAGATTATAGGAAATTCCCCGTAAAGGGATAATTATCAATATAATTATATGCAAATGCAACTTCCTGGAACTGTAAAAGCTACTAGTATTTTATTAATTATTTTTATATTTTATTATCAATATAATTATATGCAAATGCAACTTCCTGGAACTGTAAAAGCTACTAGTATTTTATTAGCTAATAAAATACTAGTAGCTTTTACAGTTCCAGGAAGTTGCATTTGCATATAATTATATTGATAATAAAATATAAAAATAATTAATAAAATACTAGTTAGCTAATAAAATACTAGTAGCTTTTACAGTTCCAGGAAGTTGCATTTGCATATAATTATATTGATAATTATCCCTTTACGGGGAATTTCCTATAATCTAATTTTAATTTTTAATATCCTGTTCTGGTAATCCTTTGATAGTTATAACACGAGTATTTGCTTACATATTTCAGTTGATTGTGAACTTTAGAAAAAGCCGCACCGAAGAGACATAGATGTCAAAACACGTGTCTGTGGATGTTCTAAAGTTTTGTGTTACTGCTATATCGGTAAGTGCTTTTGTTTTGATTGTCTTTAATAAAATACTAGTAGCTTTTACAGTTCCAGGAAGTTGCATTTGCATATAATTATATTAAATATGAATTATTCGCGGGAAGAAATGGTTGACATGATTTTTATTCTGGGGGAGTGCTCAAGGAACAGCCTCTTAGCATCCCGAGTCTATAAAACCAGATATCCTGAAAGGAGACACCCTTTAGAACCTGCATTTAGTAATCTTAGAGACAGATTTATCGAAACTGGTGAAGTGCAGTACAAACCTCATGAAGTTCCAGCAAGAAAAATGACTGATCCAGACAATTAACCTTAATATCTATGCAACTCCTAAAGATAAATACCTACTATGATATATCAATGGAAAGATAATTTAACACTTCATTAGATGACAGAACTGAAAATAGTACGTCCCATTTGAAAAAATTGAATTACGGCCTTTTTTATTAGCGAAACATTAAACTCAATTTTTTCAGCACTCTGTATAAGATTAATATTAATAATGTTTCTGCCCTACTAGCCCTTAATATGCTCAACATAACAGTATAAGCAGAATTTTGAAAACTCTCTTGTCTATGAAATCAGAGGTACTCAAAAACTTATCCGCAAACCTCACTTTTTGTCAAAAAATCTTTTTTATATCGTAAACGGTTCATTTTAAGTACCTACCACCTTAATAGAATTATGAATATAATTAGATGGGTAACTCGATAAAGGAAAAAAATATAGGGTGTTCCATTTAAAATAACGAAGTTGTTGCTCGGACAACGAAAACGGAGTACCCTGTATAATTGTACATATTTTCTGGTTATTCAGAATTGAAAATCAAGAAAATAATCTATAGACAATATATTTCCACCATTTCAAATACAGCCGTAATCGACCAAAATCAGAACTTTGGCGCACCCTGTATGTTACTACAACAAAAATGAACAGATATGAACACACAAACACTATTAGTGCGGCTCTAGTTTTTTATGTAACAGATTGAGAACAAAGGTACGAAACCGTTTTACTGACAGAGACTTACACTCTTTTGGTAACTCGTTTAACTGTGCGGCTATGTTATATACAAAGGATCTTCGGAACAGCGAGGATTTATGCTGAGGAATAGTTAATGCATCCTTACGTCTTATATTTATATTATGAATATCTGTTCTGTATCTTATTTTATTATGAAGATATGCCGGAGTATGATTAGTTAAAATTTTATGATATAGTATATAAGCATGCAGTTTTCTACGACTAGCCATGTCCAGCCAATGGGCTTTAGTTAGAGTATGTGATATTCTATCGTATTTACGTATACCATATATAAACCTTAAGCATGAGTTTTGTAAGATTTGTGTTCTTTTAGAATCTCTTGATGTAAGGCATGGCCCATAAACAAAGTCACAGTAATTGCACTGAGAAAGGACAAGAGAATCGCATAAAATTATTTTTGATTTTCTGTTTAAAGTGTGTCTGTTAGGATACATCATTCTTAGTTTGCCATAAGACTTTTTTAGTAAGTAAGAAACATGATCCGTAAATCTGAGTTGATTATCTATAATCATACCTAGATTTTTTGCTTTAGATGCCACCTCTATCTTATCCTCTCCCAGTTCAATCACCATGTCTTTTTCCGAGAGGTTACCAAATAATACAACCGAAGATTTTGTGGAATTGATTTTAAGATTGTGTTGTTTGGAAAGATTTACTAAAGCTTTTATATCGTTATTAATACTTTGACATTCAGCTGCAATACTATTACGATCAAAAAAGTGATATAGTTGCGTATCGTCTGCATACATATGATAATTACAGGTATTAAGAACAGAGGGGAAGTTGCATGTATAGATCGTATATAAAAGTGGTCCCAAGATTGACCCTTGAGCAACCCCTCTGACAGCATCATAACTCTCTGATGATTCCCCAGATAATATAACTTTTTGTGTTCGACCTTCTAAATAATTTTTGAAAAGCATTATAGTGCTTTGACTTAAACCTATAAAGTGGAGTATTGCAAGTAATATGTCATGATTGATCATGTCAAAAGCTTTAGTATAATCAAGTAGTATTAAGGCTCCAACATTTTTTTGTCCAGTTCTTGAATAAAATCATCGGTTATATTAAGAAGTGCAGTTCCACAGCTGTGACCTGGACGAAAACCTGATTGATTAGGTGGTAAGGAGTTATATTTTATTAAGTGGTGACGTAATTGTCCTTCAATTATCCTTTCTATTACCTTAGATAAAGCCGGTAGAACAGTAATTGGGCGGAGGTCTTTTATTTCCTTAGGGGAATCTACTTTTGGAATAGGTGTAACTCTACCCTCTTTCCATTGTTTCGGAAATACCGAGTGCTTAAAACAAAAATTTATTATGTGTGTTATATATGGCAATAGAAATGGACAAGAAAGTTCAATCATTACTATATTTATACCATCCATTCCATAGGCTTTAGATTTAATACTTGTTATGACCTTTAAAACTTCAATTTCTGTGACCTCGATTAGTTTAAACAGTTTCAGATTATTTGATTTTAAGTTATTATTGTAGAAATCTATTAAATTTTTATTAGGTTCTTCTCTAGTAGAACATACATTTGAAAAATATTCCTTGATTTCGTTAAGGTTAAAATTTGAAATTATTTGGCTTCTATTATTGTTGTTATTAATATCGAACTGTTTAACTATGTTCCATAACTGTTTGTTATTTGAATTTAATAATTTGTGTTCCATGTAGCGTCTTTTTTCGGTTCTAATTGCAAAAGTGGTATAATTTCTAAGTTCTTTATAATAATTCCAATGATTTATATTTTGTGTTTTTTTGAACTTACTTAGAGCCTTATCTCGTAAATTCATTATTAATTTTATGTTGTCTGTAATCCATGGGGATGGAGGTTTTGTAAATCTTGAAGTTTTAATTGGAGCATGTAGATTCATTAAAAAATTAAATTGTCATTTAGAAACCTTACCTTATCATCCACTTCCATTAGATCATAAATTTGATGCCATGGAATTTCACGTAAGCCGTTCTCGTAACTGTCTAAATTAAATCTTTTAAAATCTCTATAACTTCTTACAATTGGATCTATTTTACTAACGTCTACTTCTATGTCACAGATAACTGCAGAATGATCCGATATATTCGAGATATCCTTAACATTGCAGTTACCATAGCTTAAATAATTATCAACAATTATAAAGTCTATCAAAGAGGCAGTATTTTGAGTTATGCGAGTGGGTTCATTAACAATTTGCTTTAGGCGTATTCCACTTAGTAAAGTATCAAACTGCGCGGCATTATTACTATGAATGTCTAGTAGATTGATATTAAAATCTCCGACGCAAATTAGATTATCACACTGCATATAAACACTGGCTAACGTTTCCTCAAAGGTTTCCAAAAATGATTGCAATTGTGAATTAGGCGGCCTGTAGATAATTTCGATTCCCAGCGTCTTTCTATTAATTTTGACACATATCCATCCCTGCTCTAAACACTCGGTGATATTTTGCATACAGTCGATTGTATTATATTTAAGGTTATTTTGAATATAAAGGCAGACCCCCCCTCCTCTACTACCGCGATCATACCTTACTAAAGAGTAACCATCAATGTAAATCATATTGTCAGTAATACCGGAGGCAAGCCACGTCTCGGACACTCCTATTATTGAAATATTATTAATCGTTAAAAAGTGCTTAAATTCATTAAATTTGGAAATAAGAGATCTAGCATTTAAATGTGCCACTTTAATTATTTTACTAGTCATTTTCAGATAAGATACCAATACATAAAAAGTACAGTACTTATTTTAGTTTTTATATATATTTATTTATTTTTATTTATACTTATAAGAAACAAATACGGAGCAAAGGAATAAAAAGTAAATTGTTTGATGTATTCACTCAATGCCAATAATTAAAATAATGTTTTAAGTTATCCCCAATTATTTAAAACAATTAATTAAATCTAGTTATCAACGAATGTGTAATATAATAATAAGAAAATAAAAAGACAAAACAATATACTTGTGTAAAGAAATATCAGTAACTATCCCTAGTAAAATCACTAACCTAATAATTATGTACTAAAATCACTCGTATTCTTCCAAATCAGACTCATTTTTATAACAGTTACTCCATCTTTTACTTTCAACATTACGTTACCATTTGATGTCCAGACATTAGTTTTCCCAAATTTTTGTAATACTTTTTTGTACAGCGATTGTTTTTCCTTGGTTAAATCGTCGACTATAACAATTTTAGAACCTTTTAGTGATTTCCTATGTTTCATAATATCGACTTTCTTTAGGTGATCTGTAAACTTTATGAATATTTGTTTTTTACCATCTTTGCTCTCACCTATATGATGACATGTTTCAATGTCCGAAAATTCCACCTCAACATTTAGTTTGTCTTTAAAAAATGTTTTCATTTTTCCGACAAGGGTTTCCTTTTCCTTTTTACCTTTTTCTTCTGGTATTCCAAAAATTCTAATATTATTCCGACGTGAATATTGTTCCATTTCCACCATTTTATTTTTTAAGTAACAATTTTCCTGTTCTAATACGGCAGTTCTTGTTTCCAATTCTTGCAACTTTTTATCTACCTTATCTGTAATTTTTTCGGCTATCTTGGCGATAAATTCATCATCACTTAACAGTTCTTTAATAGCTTCCTTTATAATACTTTTCATATCTTGTTTATTTTTAGCCGTCATATTGGTATATATGCCTCAAACTCCACTAATAATAATAACTAACGGAACGATGATACAGGTGAACTTCCTGTTTTTTATTTAATAGTTTAATAATAATTGACTGAATAGACTGAATAGATTTACTGGATTTACCAAGGACGATACTAAAACACGTCCTACTCGAGCATACTGTACTACTCTACTGTATGTATATAACAATTTTTGATTTTGTCTGTTAAGTCTGCTATTCCTAGCCAGGAGCGGGTACAGACTTCTAGACATGAAATAGACTCTTCGTACAGTTGCGTTAATGTGCTTATTAAATGTCAGTTTTTTTCTAGTCGTACAAGCCAAAAGCCTTAGCATTGCGCCCCCGAGCCGGTGGTCAGAGGTGTATTGGATTGCATTATTACAAATAGAATTGAGTTATAGAAAAATGCTCCAATTGTACGTAAAATATGTGTATTACTATTAAAAATATATTAATTATTTCCTACTATCATGCGCAAATTCAGTGAAGATTCATGGTTTCCATACATATTTCAGATGTGTAATCTCTGACCCTAGAAATCCTCTAGATTCGGCTTTTCTGTAAAAGATTTTGTCAATAAGGATATTCCTCAAAATATTTCTAGGAAATTATCAATAAAATCTCAATTCTGATATGAAATTATTAATCAGCGACCTCAGAAACTCACAAGACCTAATTCTCCAGGGAAAAATATTATTACTCGCTATTTTCAAATTTTAGTAAAAATTTCGAAAAATGTTTGGGATATTTTCGGAAAATTTTCTTTACCTCAACTTTATTTGTAGTAATGTAATTCAAAAGATATCTCTTATTACATAAGAATGATATCATCGTAAGTTTCCTACCCGTACTGTGTCAAATGCTCGTACATTTTCTAATATATACATATATATATATTTTTTTTATTTAATCGTCTTATTTATATTAACGTCCTGGCGGAGTTTAGCTAATGCTATTCCACCACTCAACCAGGACACATACACATAGACATCAACACAACGACCATTCCCTGCGATATTGCCATCTACCGCAGCTGAGACTCGAACTCGGATAGATATCAGCGACTAGACATATTGTGCCACCCAACAGCGGTCTAGTACACTGCTACCTTCTCGGTAACACATGAAAAACGCCACTTAACATCCATACCCTGGCCAGGATTCGAACCCGGGACCCCGTGGTCGCAAGCCAAACGCCTGAGCATTGCGCCACCGAGCCGGTATTCACTTGAGGTTACGAGAAGATCTTCATCAGTTACGTTAGTCGTAATAATAAAATTTTTATTATTTGATTCAAGATAATTTAGAAATTTGTGCAGACATAAAAATTTAAATGGAAAGACATAAATAGAAAATAAAAAGTATGACGTGAGTAGAAAATGTGCAGACGGTATTTCAAAATCATTTCTCCCGTATTTATTTCACGACGATAGATAAGGAAAAATAATGAACGTTAGAAAATTTTAAAGAATTGCGGTAAAATTGGAATGACTATAAAATTTATATACGTTCAAATACAACTCAACCGACCATATTACCTTTATGTCGCGAGAAAGGAAAGAAATGCTGGGAAAATCTAGTCATGTTCGCAATATCAGTAAACGACACCTGATGCTGACTTGAAGCTAGATGGGGTCATCTTAACCTTTGCTATAGCAGGATTGATTTCGTAGCTCTACGTTTGGATGGCATAAAGTAAAACTGTACGCTAAACTCTTTGGAAGGGAAAAGCATCGCTGGTTTCCAATTACTATTTTAACAATAAAACTCTGAGCTGAGAATGCAAAATTAAATTACTTGGTAGTTTCAGAAAGCGGCGTGGTGGTGTAACGGCAGATAGATATATACAAGGCGTGCTTTAAATACCGATTATTTCTTAAAACGGTATTTCTCCTAAGATCATTTTTTCAATTGGTCTAATTGTGAGTCTAATTGAGTATATACCCCAGTCACATAGGGAGAATTAGAGGGAAAAGGTTGATTGTCTTTTGAATATTCTGCCCTTTAGAAGCAAATTATTGAAAATATCCTTTACTCATAAACAATAAATGGGAAACTTCGTGGTCTCAGAGTCACGTGTTAATATTAACCGATTTTACTCTTTGGATATCATCCTCTTTAGGATTTAGAAAAAGTCTGGAGGGTGAGAGAAAAAATGGGTTTTATCAAAATATGTCAAAAGGTGTTTAGTACCTTGTTTTAATTTTAGCTGGTAATACAAGTTTTAACATTAACTTTATTTGTTCACGAGAGAAACGGAATGTGTTATTTTGAATAGAAATTTAAACTCAAAAAAGCTGTGATTTAGAAATTTAAGATTTTCAGAATCTACTAACAGCCATATTCGGGAATTTTTTCAGATTCTTTGCATTAATAGTTTAGAAATTAGAGGGGGCAGACGCTTTGATACCGACTTTAAAAACTAATAATTAAACTTATAATGCCCTAAGACATTTTTCTGAAAGTCTGAATTTTTTGTTTGGGTCCATTTTTCACTGCATAGGAGGAGGAGGGTCTAAAAATGTTTTTTCAAAAATCTCATCATTTCTGTTTTCGGGTCAGCAATATACCAAATTTCATTCAAAATAGATGGTAACAGATCTCTAGGGTACTTAAGTGAAATTAATAAAATGTTGGTGTTAGCTAGTTATCTTAATCGAAATTAGCCAAGAATCATAAAACAAACTGTATCTCAAAAACGATCATTATTCAAGGGTGACTTTGGTGTTTAGAACTCGGCTAAGTGTGATCTACCTTCCAGTATTCTATGTCCTCTTAAGTCTGGGTTATCCTGTATAATACAATTTAGTGGCAGTTGAAAAAGCAATGGTTAAATTTTTTTGTTGATGTAGAATTGCTCCCATATGGGCCTATTACCGATTTTTTAGACCTGCATGTTTGGATGCATTATTCCAAAGGACAAAGCTAATTCATACATTAGTCCAGTCAGTAAAGTAAAAAATAAACCACAAGCTCCCAAAAAATGTTGTCTGAGATTTTCCCTTCGTAACTGTTAGTGCGAGGATTAAACATCACAAAACCACAAAAATCGGTTCTGGGGGTGCCGCGCAACCCCTCAAAAAAACTAACCCTTCGGTGAAAAATACCTTATTTTACTGACAACTCGTTAACCGTTGAAGATATAAAGAAAATTGCTTATCATAAGAAAAGAACTTGACTAATTGCCAGAAAAAGCTTTCTTGAATATGCCATGGTTTTCGAGAAAATCGATATTGACAAAAATTGCAAAATTTGTATTTTTAATGCGAATTTTCGTTTATTTGAAATTTTTTACGCGCGGCCTGTAGAAAGAAATAAATTACTCGAAAACCAAACAAGCTAGGAAGAAAAATCAAAATGGGTTTTAATGGGGGAAAAATACTCCTTTGCCATTTTTGAGGGCTATTGATATTTATTAGTATATAAAAATAACAATGTAATATAGTTATCTGTTGATTTTTTTGTGCATTTAACTATTCACAGACCCATAAAAAATAACCTGTAATATAAGTTATAAATACATTTCCTTTTAGTTAGTTTAGGTAGTACTTCAATGCAGAAAAAGTTAGGAATAAAAATATTCACATTTACAAATTTAGCAGCATGTTAAAATTAGTCAAAAAAAAATCCAAAAAAGGCTGCATAATTTAATTTTTTAATTATATTTTTTTAATATAATTTTTTTAACTTTTAAATGACTAGAAACAATAGTTATATGATATATAAACTAAAAAAAAAAAAATTGAGCTAGATATTCAAGATGTTTCGGCATTCTTTTTATTTTTAGGAAACATGGCCAACTTCAACATGCTGATAAATATGTAAATGTGAATATTTTTATTCCTAACTTTTTTTGCATTGAAGTACTACCTTGAACTAAAGGATAGGAGATTTATAATTTATATTAAAGTCAGTTATTTTTTATGGGCCTGTGAATAGTTAAAAGTACAAAAAATCAAGAGATAACTATATTATATTGTTATTTTTATATACTAATAGATATCAATAGCCATCAGAAATGGAAACACAAAAGAGTATTTCATATCCCCTTTAAAATCCATTTTTATTTTTCTTCCTAGCATGTTTGGTTTTCGAGCAATTCAATTTTTCTATAGGCCGCGTGCAAAAAATTTCAAATAAACGAAAATTCGTGCGCATTAAAAATACAAATTTTGCAATTAATTTCGTTGTCGATTTTCTCGAAAACATACAGGAAAATTATAAGAGGACTTTTTTAGGCATTTAGTCAAGCTTCCTTTTTTATGTTGAGCAATTTTTTTTATATCTTCACGGTGAACGAGTTATCCGTAAAATAATGCTTTTACACCGAAGGAGTGGTTTTTTTGGGGGGTTGCGCGGTATCCCCAAATCTGATTGTTGTGATTTTGTGATGTATAATTTCTCCACGAACAGTTACTGAAGGAATATCTCAGATAACATTTTTTTGTTATGGAAATTTTTATAGTTATTGGACTACATACAAACTTCGTTAATTCTTCCTGAAAAATTAATTAATTCTACTATTATAAAATACTTTCTTATAGCATGAATACCAAAAATCTTTAAACAGTCATAACTTATTTAGTCTACAAGCCAAGATCATTTCTCTGTGACAAGCGCGCTCCCTGTAGCGATCATTATTATGAAAGTTCTAACTCGTATTTTTTACCTCTAATGATGTAGTCGTCAGCACCAATTCGTTTAGTTTGGAAATAGGGGACTCGAAATTCATTAAATCAATATATGGAATTGAGAGTTGAGTATATTGCAAAAAAGTCTAAAATATGTTATCCTGTCAAACAACACACATTACAATATAAACATAAATTTAAGAGATGAAGTCATAGTTCTTACTCGAAATAAGTAAGGATACAAATAGTGAAAAATAATGCAATATTCGAAATTGCGTTGATTAAAAAATCAATTATTAGTACAGTATTTAAACTTCTAAACAAGAGGAGTTTTGGTAATTAGGTTTTTAAATGCAAACAATGCCCTAGATCTAAATTCTTACAACTAAATATTACATCTCGCTCACTTCCTACATCCTACTTATCCATTCTTTGAAACTCGAATTTCAATGAAATGATAACAAATGTGGAATGCAGGTACCAACCATTAATTGCATTTAAATATTACGCACGGATCATCACTGTCCTTAACCAGAACAACGCAGTGTAAACCATGAATTTTATTCGGTCAGCATAATAGGTGAACTCTGTACTCTAAGATAACAATTAGCCTTCAACATTACCGAATTCTCTAGACAGTCCACTGTCTGCCAGAATTAAGCAGTCACCTCCTATATTTTTATTTCCTTATATGCTCTTACTTTTATTAAAGCGCCTGCCTTTCTTTTCACTTATTTAATAACGTCGGTCTATTACCGACACTGAGGCCCATTACTGGCGCCAGGACGTTACCCAGGGATTATGTTGTTCTATATCCACATTTGGTCGAAAATACGTTAGATACACCATTTTTCTTAGAATTTTGAGCTTGTTCTATATCCGTTACAAAAAATTAGCTATCTTGTTTAATAAACTAGATTTCAGTGTCCAGTTTGTACTACGTCCCAAGCAAAAATAAAAATTAGTTGTAATTATAAACTATATCCGCATTTTAAATTGTATTGGCCTATATCCCTTAAATATATGAAATTATGCTTCAGAATCATATTGTCCTATATCCTACTAAATTCACTTTAGTCTATATCCAATTTATAGTGGCTGGAATTACTGTGACTATTTTATTCTATATCCGCCAGAATTCTGATCTTACAGCCAGTACCATAAACAACGCCAAAAGAATCCTTTAGGAAAAGGATCCTTTATGCCTAAAATTGACTTTCAAGCACCTTTAAAGTCTGTCGTGTACCATAAATCAAATTAAATCGTCCTTTTGGAAAATGAGGCTTTCTCTGTTATTGTTATGTTGGCTGGACTGAAAAAACTGTGATAATACGGATTTATGAAGTTCTTACGGCGTTACGCTTAATTTACGTTTTTTGGCAGCATATTGACAGAAGTTTAAAAGTTAATTATTTTCTATTTGCTTATAATGATGGAAGAGTTAAAAATGAAACGCAAGAAAAGTTCGCACTTCACGAAAGAAGACGAATTACGACTGGTAGAGGCAATTTATACCCAGAAAGAAGTTATAGAAAATAAGGAAATAAATAAAGTAACAAACGCGGAAAAGGTAAATTTTATCACAGACAAAGATTTTTTAGGAAAAGGCTTGGGAGTGTGTGGGGGTGGCTCTTAATTCCATTGCTGGCGAATACAGACATATAGAACAGTGGAACAGTTATACACCGCGAAACTTGAAGGAGTCTGCTTCAAAAAAATTAAGGCCAAGAATCATCAGTCCACTTGCATTGGCCAAAGAGGAGTATTATAAAAAGAAGGCGTTGTATTGGGAACAAGAGACTAAATTGAGAAAAGCGCAGAACATGAGAGAAGAGGAAGACCATAGAAAAAAGATATTACTTCTAGATTTAGAGATAGCGTTAAAAGAAGAACAATTACAAAAAATTAAGAACAACCAAAACACCTAAATAATTATTGAATAAAAATTTTACATAATACACTGCTCTGTTTACTAAATAAACTTATAGATTTGCAAAATGTTCATTTATAATTAATTAATCTTCGGATACTGTCTCCTACAATACCAATATTTACGTTCTCTGCATCGCCATCATTCTGGTTATCTTCTTCATCGTCTAGAACTTCGAACCACTCCTTAGGAATATGTTCGTTTATATCTAAAGCTGTATTGTGCAACACAGCTGTAGCCACAATGATGGTCATAATTGTCTGCAACTTGACCCTCATTCCAAACCGCAATATTGGAAATCGTCGCTTCCTTACTCCATATTGTCTTTCAACTGCATTTCGTGTTCGTATTATTGATTCGCTATAAAGATTTTCTGCTTCAGTATGAACATGAGCCAACTTTGTCATTAGATATGGTTCAATTGCATTTGCCATATTTGCCGATTCTATATTCTCGTTTCACACAACTGTTGTTGAAACTTGTCTGGTCGTGACAAGAACCTAGCCAACGTGCTACTATGTCCCGAATTTTCAATGATGCGTCACATATTGTTTGCACATTTAAACAAAAGCACCCCTTTCTTGAGCGATATATTTCGGCTTCAGGTCCCCCTACAGAATCTATTTTCACCAAGGTGCAATCTGTTGCGCCAATTACCCGTGGAAAACTCGCGGTGTTGTAAAATTCTGCAGTCGTGAATTCCATTTCCTCATTAGTATCACACATTTTTATGTATTGGGGTCGTATTGATGCAATGGATAAAGAAACTCTTCGCACAATTCTGCTAGCAGACATTTTTGATACACCAACAAAATCTCCAACAGAGACTAATAAATTTCCAGAAGCATAAAATCTTAATGTTAGCAATAGCTGTTCCATCGGCTGAATACATCCACCCCTAAAAAAGCGGTAGGCTTTGTTAATCGGAGTCGGTCGAAAAAATCTGGATCATCGTGTTTCGTAAAATACTGTTGACGCGGTCTATAAATTTTTGGTCTTCTCAACACAACATATTCTTCGTCATCTTGAGAGGAACTGGAACTACTGCTTGAATCAAATAACACCCGATAATCTCCCATTATAGTATATTTTTACCTTGAATGCGAATGGAAATGTTGCTGTCATCAAATTTGTGGGTTATGTTTCACAATAAAGTCGACTTTAATTTGCGTAAAGTCCAAAATCGACACTTTACCAAAAAGGAAGCTTTATTGCTAAAGCCTCCTTTAAAATTAGACTATGGTACGAGTCTGGAGGATAAAAGGAAGCTTTTAGGTTTAAAGGACGCTTTATTTTCTTTATGGTACTGGCTGTTAGTCTCGTATATCCTTGCAATGTGTTCTATATAAAGTCAAACAAAAGAAAAAAGCATTTTGTGGGCTATATCCATTTTTTCAATTTATATTTATTCTCTGACAAAAAGAGTATAAAAGCAGTAAATAAATGGATACTACACTAAAAATTAATTTCAACATTTCATCACAAATAGATATATTTCAGCTTCATTCAGCAAAAGTTAAATGTATCTCAAAAATATACTAATCTTCATGTCCTGTAAAATTCATAAA
This sequence comes from Stenurella melanura, assembly GCA_963583905.1. Lineage (NCBI taxonomy): Eukaryota > Metazoa > Arthropoda > Insecta > Coleoptera > Cerambycidae > Stenurella > Stenurella melanura. Next base: position 233,830,335 of record OY757309.1, on the reverse strand, counting down.
AACGGATATAGAACATAATCCCTGGGAGACGAGGAGGCGAGCTACCCCAACCTGGAAATATTGCCTAACCTCTTCTCTATGGAAGAGTATGGATTTTTTTGCTTGCCTAACTGTTAATAAACAAGGGATCGACTGCTTTCCACCCCCTCCAAAGGATGGGCAGATATACAAGCCGTTAAAAGATGAAGCGAGAACGCTGCATTTCCTTGGACTGGTTCACCCATCCAAGTACTAACTACGCTTGACATTGCTGCAGTTTCGTATCGAAATACGAATATATGCAGAGATATCTATTCTCCCTCCTAAGAGCCTGCCATCTTTTCTAATAGCTTTAGCCGTCAGCGGTCGTCGTTACATTACCGCTACGTTACCGAATGGCATAGTATATATGATCTCAATTGGGACAGCATAAAAATGAAAACTCGGAGTAAAGTCGGCATCTCCTATAGGCGATGGCGGTAGAAATGTAAAAATGCTTTAAATTCTACATAATTATTTTTAAATTGTTAGGGAAAGAGATTTCTATAATACCTTTATTTAATAGAAGTGGTTAATGAAAAAAATGTATATCACATTTGATAAGTCGCATAAATGATATATTAAGGCTACGTCTATTCTCTAGTCACCTACCTCTCGTTCTATCTTCTAGCGGCAAAGTTATGTAATCTTAGGCGGGAGTTGCATAAATGGTATCTAATCCTTGATAAGGGGCGTAAAGCAGCGACTGTCTTGTTTATTAAGTATTAGTTCATGATACTATGAACTTTGCAGTATCATGATATTAGGCAGGTAGAAAATTTCTACTATTCTATAAAGGAAAGACTCGGCAAAATTTTAAAGGGGGAACTCGTTTCCTGGCATTGGTAATTGGTCTTAGTAACGGAAATAGGTCGACGTTAAATAAACAAATTTCAAAAAGCTTTGTCTATGAACTTTAAATAAACAATATTCCATTCTTCGCTATATTAATAGGTGGTAATATAGAATATTCATTTTCCTATTTTATTACATGAGATACACACTTCCTCCATATATTGCTTTCGCCTATTTCGTCTACTATAATCTTTATATTCTTTAAGACAGACTCACTTAAGTGTGTAGATTGATCATATTGACGTAGTCTTGTTTTTACATCAGGCCACACCAGTTCAATGGGGTTGAAAACGCAATAATATGGAGGCAAACGTAAAATAGTATGATCGTGTGCTACAATTTTATTTTTTAACGGCATATTCCTTTCCAAAATTTTGCTTTCCAATCGGTTCTAATAAAATATTTTTTGTGTTTTTTACTGGTATTTCCAAGCCTTTACATTCCATAAATTCAATGATATCGCCATTTCTTGTGTTGGTGTTCGGAATTCTTGTGTGTTGCCGCGAATGGTATGACGCATTGTCTATAACAATTACAGAATTTGGTGGGATATTTGGTAACAGCTGTTCCTTTGCCACTTCTCAAATAATTCGGCTGTCATATCCCCGTGGTAGTCGACAGAGGATTGCTTGATATTTATAGCAGACCACAACAACGCATTTGGAATAAAACCGTTTTTACTTCAAGCATGTAGAATTATAATTCTTTTTCCCCTAGAACATGAAGCACTTAAATTGCATTTTTTGGTGTTATTTACCCAATCGTATTGAACATCATGGGTGTCAAACCATGTTTCGTCAAGATAAATTATGTCTCTATTTGCATCTCGGTATTCTTTTATTTTACGCAGGTACTCGTGACGATGATCAACGATGCGTGCTGATTCCATAACTACCATTCGTTTGTTCAGTTCTTTGTCCCAAAAACCACAATCGAGCAAAACGTCTCACAAAGTATCTAATGATTTATAGTTATAATCTGGATAATCGAGTAACTTATCCCTAATCATTTCTAATGTGGGCACCTTCTGTTCATTGTAAAAGTCATACACAAATCGAGGAATGACATCTTTGGACGCGTTATCAAGTTATTCAAGTTTCTGTCTAACTCTTTTCTGTTTAATAGAATGATCAACTGTATCCCCGGCTCTAATAACCCTATAAATTGTAGTACGGCTAAAGGTTAATTCACAAATCCTCTTCACAATTCGATTATATGAAAAATCAATATTTTCGCCTCTTAAACACGAGTAAATATTCTAAATAACCCTTTGAGTTTGAACGTGTGTCTTTATTTTCAAATTCCGCTAGTATATGTTCTATATCAAAATCGTCCGTTTCATTGTCACTACTATCAAAAGGCCTGCAAAATGCCATTTTAAACAAATAATTGCCAAAAATCACTCGAACACAGTAATAAGGCTATTAACTTATTCAAATATTCACTAGAATTAAGTAAATTATAACGCTGCCTGGTTGTACTGCACTGCCTCGTATAGATCATACGATACAAATAGTTCATACGTATTTTTTGTTTTATATATTATGGCATGCAAAAACTCTGAACAAGGTTGGTGTTAACAAATCAAATTCGTTAAGCATCTAATCCCACCTATATTTCTACGTAACAGGCGGATCAAGTCCACGTTGACTGTAGACGAGGAGTGGTGAATATATATCTGTAAAATTCTGTACTCTCTCATTCAATGTGAAGCGATATATTGACAACACCCCGTAAGATTCCCTAGTTCCGTGCTATTCCAATTGAGTTCGTAATACTATAGCTGAAGGTGAAGCTGCTAATCCCATGGAAGTGTACCAGAATATGTTCGACTACGACCAGCGAATGTTAAGCACGATTATTTTTTTATTTCCTATCGTCAGGGAAAATATACGGTACAACGTGTAGGAAACCATTCTATCGTTGCTGAATTTTTTCTTGCTAAACTAGGCACCGAACCCGACAGAGTATAGAGGGCATTGCTTCCGGCGAAATTCTGCGTCACTTGTGGCAGATGCTGACGTCGATTCAATCTCACTGAAACGGCTAGGAAGATGGAAGCACGTTTTTTGACAATATTATTGTCTTTTTATTCTAAATAATAACTAATTCCAGATCGTCTTCAGTGGTAGTCATATATAGAAGAATCAATTGAGAAGAAGAAGAAAGCGTGCAGAATGTTAATGGTGGAGAAGAAAATCGAACAACCGAGTAACACAATATCGGTTACTACCGAATCTACTACCACAACATCAAAAGAAATTAACACGATACCCTCGGGTTCGGGTATTTCGTGTGGGGGTAACAGCTTTGAAGTTGTTCATTTCATGTTCATTTTGGGCCATAATTATTATTAATTTAACTTACAAACCTGATAATTAAGTCATATTTTTTGTACTTTTTAGATTAAATAAAGTTGTATAATTATTCTATGGACCATTTTCCTTATTTACCTAGCTCAGAGATGCCCAAAACTAACATTATTTCCAATAGAACTGCGGGAAGTATCCGATAGAATGTGTAACAATTATATAAAAAGTTCAAATCAGCGAAGAGTATATATAATATTCAGTTTGTTTTCTATTAAAACAAATGCATAATTTCTTTGCAGAGAATTTTGTTTAGATTTTATTTCTTAAAATGCAATTTTACAGATTATTAATAGTAATATTTATTATTATTCTAATGACCTTTGCACTAAAATAATTTTCAGTATCAAATAATGAGATTTCACACCAACAATCATTGAATATTCACTTGAGGTTCAGTGTTTATTAATATTTTAAGAATTAATTTGAAATATAAATTCTTGGTAACAATAAAATGTTAAAAATCTGTTTAGCCTCTAAACGAAACACAATTATCAAGATTAAATATAGAAGATATGAATATTCATTTATGTATAATGGATAGTCTAATTTTAATTTTTGCATATTTTAACATACATATACTTTTACATTTGCTATTAATATTACATGAAATATCCTGCGTGATAAATTATTTTTGACGTCTACTTTAAATAACTCTTTTTATACTTTCTCCTATACACAAAATACAATTTGTCGCGTGTCACATATTATTTAATGAGTACAATTTTTATTCAACGATATGTAAATGTTGTACAACGACTAAATAACAGCTTGCAAGTACCTGTTGTGTGGGTGATAGGTGATATGTTACATATATCATGAATCTAAATATTACGAATTGTTTCTTTTGGGTTGGGACCAATAATTCCAGTAAAATATACAATTCTATTATTATACTTTTGTTAATTAAGTACATTGATATGAAATAAATTTGGTTTATATGTCAACTGAAAATGATAAACTAGAATGAGCATTATGCTTTTCGCCGATTTATCGAACGTTACCTATATATAATTGTTGTGGCAAACTCTTTTTGTAAACAAAATTACTTTTGCTGATGAAGAACTCGCCAATATAAACCAAAATAAATTAAAAAATCAACCAAAAGTATGTTGGCTACGTACAACAGTGTTCCGTTCCATTTGGTTTCCCATGGAAACTGTCTTCCCTTTCACCTTGACAACATTTTGATCCTTTTACAGGGAAACCCATATAAACTGCAAAATGTTCAAAATCTATTTCTTGTGGTTATAAGCAAGATATGAACAGTAAACTACTTTACGTATTGTTTTTACAAGACGTATTTATGCTCCAGTGTTCCTTACAATTTTCATTGATAGTACTTGTTAAATCATACTATCAACAACAAAAGAGATTCATAGAACACATCGTTAGGAAATTAAAGTGGGGCGGGATAATATTGAAACCAAATATTTCGAAAAAATTACTTTAAAATGAAAATCTGTTCAAGAAACTTCAACTTTCCAAATACCTGTTTAATGACACCCCACTTAATGGAATCCGTGAGAGAAAAATATCACCTCCGATTTACAAATATGGATCCCCAACAATAGGAAATGATTCCAAAAGTTCCTCAATGTATGAACGCTTTTGTTTAATTTTTGGAGAATGTCTATTTTTATTACGAAACCTGTCGTTGCCATATTAGGTGACGGAAATTGTTTATTTAGTGCTGTTTCTAATTGTTGACGTAATAATTACGAAGATATGAGTCGACGAATAAATTGAAAGAATGTAGGAATATTATGCAAATTCTCTATCATTAGATGGTGAATACGCTCTGGTAATTTTGAACTGTTTTTCAATCGTTAATTATTTAGGAACTAATTATTTATTTTGGGTTTATAGAGACGATCAAAATGAAAGTTTTGAGTATGATATGGGAATGATTCCCGACAATCCTCAATGATTTCCATAGCCCCCCCCCAAATGATTTCCAGTTACGCCTCGTGATCGCAATCATTTGCAATGACTCCCAATAGGCCCCGTAATTCTGAAAGTTCCTCAAGATCCCGAATGACTCCCAATAATCCTCAATGAATGCGAACGCTCCCCAGAGATCCCAAATGACTTCCATTGATCCCCAATTATCCTCAACGATTTCTATTTATTCCAATGGTCTCCAATAATCCCAATAATCAATTACTTAGGAAATAGTTATTTATTTTTTAGGTGTATAAAGACGATAATAACAAGACGAACAAAAACCTCGCACGACTTAAGTATTTTTGTGCGCTGAAATCGAACTTTCAGCCTAAAAAACTTTCTACCGCATAGATTTCGAGTGATTCCCGGTTTCTATTGCCAAAATATGATTTTTTTCCAAATGTCGACGTAATATGTGTTTCTAAATATATACATGAAGGGTTCCTATCCTAAAACATAATAAAAATTACTATTTTCTCAGCATCTTTGGGCGACGATTACGAATCCGTCCTCAAAAAGGGCGTTTATTGAGAAGAGAAGTGCGAGGTGTATTTTCCTATGTATTTTTTTGATGTTGAACACAAGTCCGATGTTGAAAAAGGCACTCTGCCTTCCAAAGTGCAATAAAGGACAAAAAAGGGCAAATATTCAATTTGATTGAAAATAGAAGTGCGAGGTGTGTTTTAGTATTTATTTTTTTATGTTAACACGAATCCGCTCTCCAACGACAGTAAAGGGCTAAAAAGTGCGAAATATTATTCGTTTACTACTCGAAGGTGTAGTGTTTTTTAAGATTAGCCTATCCTGACCTAACAGTGTCAACCAAGGTTTCTAGCTGACCACAGAAGGAGTAAAAAAACTTGATATACGCAACACTCGATTCCGAGCATAAACACATGATCAAAGACGAATATAGTTAATTATGCGTGCGTTGGTGACTGAAGAGGCCTATTCGGGATGCACATATTTTGCCACAGTCGGGACGTGGAAACTGCCCTCCTAGATTGCCGCCCCTCTTTTGTGTTTGAAGTGTTCTATTGAAGTTTGCAGTGATTCTCCGTCAATCTACTCTATCAACTGCAAGTTTTTCCCAGTTGGATTGGACTTCTAGATGTTTAAGGTCCTCGTGAATAACATCCTTATATCCTTTTCTCTGCCCTCACTGTTTTCTGCGACCCTCAATCAGTTCTCCGTATAATAAACACTTGGGCAGTCGATTGTCTTCCATGCGAGTTATATGTCCAAGCCAATGCAGGCGGGATTTTGTTATAGATGTCTGTATACTTTCGCTCCCAGCTCTCCTCAGGACCTCTGAGTTGGTTACTCGATGGTACCATCTTATTCCCATGAGTTGCCTTAGCTGCCTTTGTTGAAATTTTTGTTTTATGTAGCGTCTATACAGAACCCATGATTCGCATCCATACAACAATGTCTGGCGTATTACCGCTCGGTATACAGATATCTTGGTCTTAATATTTAGGTCGTGGTTGTAGAAGACTCTGTCTTTAAGTTTCCAGAATGCACTTGAAGCAGCGCTTATCCTGTTTTGCACTTCCTCATCTATGGTGCCTTTTCCATTGAATACACTTCCGAGATAATTGAACGTATCCACATATTCAAGGGGCTCATCATTGCTGTAAATATTTTGATGCATTTCTTCTGAAGACATTGTGAGTATTTTGGTCTTCGATACATTCAGCTTTAGGCCAAAGGCACAATAAGTAACTGTGTGTATTAAGAATCTCCTGTAGCTTGTTGGTAGAGTCCGCTACGAGAGCACAATTCGTCAGCGTATTGCAGGTCTGTAATGAAGCGTACTCTAGTCTTGGCACGTAGGCGACTGAGGTTGAAGAGGCCGCCATCGGTTCTAAATCGAATGCCCAGACCACGTTCAAGTAACTTTCTGTCCACAATGAGTGCTAGGGCTGTCATGAAGATGTTGAACAATGTTGGTGCCATTACACACCCCTGTCTCACACCCGTTCGAGTATAAAATGGATGAGAAAGTTCCCCATTGTGCATAACCTTGGTGCAATGGGCTTGTTCCATGATATTCTTTTTATATGGTTTTTATACTTTTTCATATAGTACTTGATATTCTCATTATACACTTACAATTTCGTATTATTAACTTTTTCCGTTCTCGAGATATAAGGAGTTGAAATTAGTAATAGTTGCAAAAACCGAGCGCTTATTTGTGACGTCACTATACACAAGTGACGTAAGAAAAATGGCTTTCTGGGACCTTTCAAATTTAACCTGAAAAGTCGAAAAACATGGAATTTTTAAACGCTGGTAACTAAATAAATACGTCGAGTGGAAGTTCGTTCTATGTGTCTACGGAAAGGAGAAGGTCGGCGATGAATTATAATCGTAAATTGCAGGGTCGAAATCGAAAATTCGTTCTGGCAGGAGCGAGAGAAAATTGTAATTTTTTGACATTTCACCAAATTGTACTCCCCTACTGTCAAGTAGTAAACAAAACAAACAATACTTCGAAAACACTTATAATTATAACCAATAAGGAGCATGAAATCTATTGAGATCGCCGAGTCTATGCGTATAGTGACGTAGCGCCTGGCCACGCCCCATTTTCGCGAGATGGAAATTCGTAAAAGTTTTTAAGATACTAAACGTGCGAATAAGATTCTGATTTTTTGCAGATTCATTACTTTATACTTGCACTTTCGATTTTTGAAATAAAAAAAAAATGCTGAACAAGCCCATTATGCTGATGTAGACTCTTGCATACACCAATGAATTTGGAAGGGATACCAAAGCGTTCCGTGATGATCCAAAGTGCATCTCGGTTTACAGAATCGAATGTTTTTGTTAAGTCTACGAACGCGATGTACATTTTTGCTTGCTGTTCTTTAGTTTTCTCCTGGAGTTGGCGTAAGGTAAATATGGAGTCACTAGTTCCTCTGTTTGGACGAAAACCACTTTGAGATTCAGGCAGTACCTTTTCCATGAGCGTTATTAAACTGTTGGTCATGATTCTGGTGAGAAAACTTGTTAGGACTCTTACAAACGGTTAAAATCCTTCCAAAGGTTTGCCACATGCTTGAGTTTACACTAGGCCAGGTTAGGCTAGCCTTAAAAAAATATATTTTCGAGCAATAAACGATAACATTTGGCCCTATTTAGCCCTTTCATACCCTTGCAAGGGTAGGGTGCCCTTCTTTAAGATAGAATTCTTAATCAGCCCCAAAAATACGTAGAGACACACCTCATTAAATTCGGTTTCAGCACACAAAAATACTTAAGGCATAAAATAGGTTTACTCCTTGGAGCAGAAAACATTTTTTTATTTGTAGACCTGTGTAATGAGTTTTGAACATGGTGATGGGAAACATTTGTAAATAGGCTAAATCTGCTAACACTCGTTGGAGGGTGTTAAATGTTTTCATCGCTAACTCTAAGGGTGTATTGTAATCATGAGAAAATCACACCTCAATATTTCTTCGGACTTTCACATTTCAGTTTACGTATATTACAAAAACTGAACTTGAAACTGAAGCATAAAATTATAGTATATATAATCTCAGTTGAGGCAGCATAATAATGAAAACTTGAAGTGAGGTCGGCATCTCCTTTATATTGACAAATAAACGCATTAGGCATCTAATCCCGCCCATATTTCTATTTGATAGGCTGATCAAGTCCACGTAGACTGTAGGCGGAGAGTGGTGAATATAAACCTGAACAATCTTTTCGTTTTTATGCTGTCTCAACTGAGATCGTATATACTATACATACATTTTGAAATAAAGATATATGTTCGAATTATATTGTCACTTATTTTACACTGAACATAAAATCACAAAGTTATTCCGGAAATATTCTTACAAACTAAAGTAAATCATTAAACTACGAATGTAAGTATTTGAAACAATATGCCACAGTCGTAACTATTTTGAACAGTGACATTACTTTTCGAGAATGTCGCCACGTATTATCATGTAATTTGTATAAACTTCGTGATATGCCACCACTAATTTATGTTTATATTTATATCTATAGTAATTGTGGTACATAATATAATTTAAAGTTTATGAGAATAAATGCAACATGCATATATAATGTTTATTTATCTTGCTACTTAGAATTACAAAGATTAAAGCTGGACTCATTTACAACTTACTTCTTACATATTTCTCTTACATTCAAAAATTAAAATTTATGTCGAAATAGAAATTTGGAGAGCAAACATTTAAAACTACAGGATGAATGTTTAAAAGTGAATTATTATTTGTTTGCTTATAATTGTATTGAAACATATTCTTTATAGGATTTTACAAACAGCAAAAAAACAAGCTAACCATTGCTTCGCCAATTTACTTTTTTTTTTAATTTTTTTTTATTCACTTATTTAACGTCGGCCTATTTCCGCTACCAAGGCCAATCACCGACGCCAGGAGACGAGCTACCCCCAACCTGGAAATTTTGCCGAACCTCTTCTCTATCGAAGAGTAGGGATCTTTTACTTGCCTAACATTTAATAGACAAGGGACCGACTGCTTTACATCCCCTCCGAAGGATGGTATATCCGCTATGTAACCCCCGCCTAAAGTTACATACCTTCTACGCATGCGCTGATATACAAGCCGTTAGAAGACGGAGCGAGAACGCTGTGTTTCCCTGGAGAGGCTTACCCATCCAAGTACTAACCGCGCCCGACGTTAGGCCAATTTACTGCACTGTTTATATAATTGTTTTAATTCTATAGGATACTCGTCGCAGTAAATAATATTAGTTTCAGACGTTTTTTATTTAATTACAAAATACACAAAAATTTATTTTTTGAATTTAAATAATTAATAACTTTTTTATTTATTTATCAATATTGTTCTTCCTCTAGCTAACACTAAATTACTGCCCAAATTTTAATACAATCGGACTATTCATTCTTAAGTTGTCATGCTTACAAGAAACGTGACGGACGGACATACAGACAGACGGAAGGAGAAACAGACAGACAGACGAACGGACATTTTGAAAGTTGTTCAGAATTCGATCGCCAACACAGTGATATGAAAGTTTTTTCTCTACGAGCAATATTACCGGTTTTAGAAATGTGCCGATCGAGTGCAATATACTTTTCGTTTTGTATTTGCGACGAGTATAATAAGTATCTATAAGAACTAAAAGAAAAACTGTGCGTACAAATATTAATGAAAACTTTCCATTCTTTCGATATCCTGAATTCTGCTTATGATAGCAAATTAAAATCCTAAAATGAATTTGTCTCATTTCTTATTTCAAAATTCTCATTCTAACACTAGCATCCACACAGTCCCCTACGGCCATGCAGATTAAACTAGTATCTACATAACCCCCTACGGTTATGAAGATTCAGTTAAAAATGAGAACAAAGGCCTAAAATGAATTTATTTATCTACCTTGTCTTAATAATTTTTCATTCTAATGGATTACATTTTCATGAAATCTAGCATTCTGTTTCTTGGAAATGCTTAGCCTTTGAAACGTATTTCGCCTTATTCTGGAGCTCACCAGAAAGACATGAAGCCACTCATAAAAATGTTTCATGCAAAACCAAGACAATTTCTATGAAAAAGTATGAAATAATTATATTTGACATTAACTGATAAAAACAATAGATCTTCGCCTATCTATTAGCTAACTAGTATTGGAACCTATATACTCTATGCATGTTTAAAGGTGAATTATTATTTGTTTGCTTATAATTGCATTGAAACATATTCTTTATAAAATTTTGCAAACAGCAGAAAAAAATGTATTGAAAGAATGCAAAGATTTCATTATACTTTTACAATATAATTAGACGATTTTTCAATATAATTCCATTTAATATAAGTCTCTTTAGTGAATTCTAACTCTTAGGTTGACATGTCGTTATATTTTGTGGGTCGAAACGGTAACTGGTTTTAAGGAGGTTCACATAGTTCCTCAAGTATATTTAGAACCAGATTCTAACTCAGAAATTGACGAGACAAACTTTAAAAGTGTTAGTACGAATTTAGCAATTTATATTAAGGGGTGTTCTACAGGATATATACAAAATTTATAATGAACCATCCAGACAGTAGAAAAACTGCTAAACATTGTAGAAGGTACGAGTGGCGTCCTTAGCAAATACATTCTTGATGTGATTTTCAGACACAAAGTGATGGGCATTCCACATAATAACTCATTTGATGTCTTTGGAATGTCTCTTTTATCAGTCACATCTATGACCGAGACAAATGGGGTGACGTCTGAGCCCTGGAAGCGTCACCACATTAGTTTAATATATGAAATTTGTTATTGGCCAATGCCGTTTGAGGATGTGTATTAGGGTGGTCCTTAAAAAAAAATTCTTCATTTTCTTTGGGGCACCCTGCCATTTTGATTTATGCTATTAAAAAAATTTACTCTAATTTTTTGGCATTTTTAAACTCAGCTTTAGGGGTCGGTACCAAGTCTTGAATTTTCAAGATAATCGAGAATTTCTGCAAAATCAAAGTGATAAACATGAAAATGACATTGATAATCAATTAAATTAATAAAATAGAACAGTACATTGTCCCCCACTTTCATCTCAACCAATCATGCTCACTGAATAGGGACAGCCATACTCAGCGTTCCTGTTAAGACAAGAGGGTTTCATCTCTCCAGACGCTCGCTTGGCAGTGCCATGCAGAGCTGCACTAAACAAAGTTTAAAGTAATGAGATAAAGCCTCTTTAACAAATTATTGTAAGCTGCAATAATATGTTTTTGCAGACAACTAAATATATTTTCAGTTAGAATAATTTAGATAAGACCATAGATTTACGAAATATAGCCGCACACACTCCTCACAGTACAGTAGTTGACAGGAAACAGCTCTTAAGTCCTAATCAGGCTCTGCATGGTACTGCCAAGCTCTTGTCTTAACGTGAAAGTTGGCTGGGGCTATCCCTAGTCAGTAAGTTATGATTGGCTGAGATGAAAGTGGGGGACAATGTACTGTCCTATTTTATTAATTTAACTGATGGTCAATGTCATTTTGATGTTCACCACTTTGATTTATTTTGATAGAAATTTTGCAAAAATCCTCGATTATCTTGAAAATTCAAGACTTGGTAGCGACCCCCTAAAATATTATTAAAAAATCTGAAATTTTTTTGGAAGTCTTTTTTTATATCATAGAACAAAATAACAGGGTGCCCCGGATAAATTTTGTTTTTTTTAGAACCACCCTAATGTGTATACCTCATTAAAAACCAACCATTGGAAAATTCAAGACTAAGTGACCGGTCAGAGACAAAATTGAGATAGTGAACAGAAATTTACAGTTTAGGGTTATCTCACGATATGCTCAGGTTAGCTTTGATACTTGCACATTGGAGGTAATTGATCAGCTCGTGTTAGTTCTGAAAAAATATATATTATTTTCTATTGATTCAGTGTACTAGTTCAATCCAAATATCTCTGATTCATATGTTGAAGTTTCATTTTTCACTTTATTTTGTTACTTTGTTTTATTTTGTTCATCATTAAAATAATTTGACATCTTCTCAATGAGTATATACAGGGTGTCCCATAAGTACTTGTATACAGAGCAATGGCAGATTCCTTACGTCAAAATATTACCATTTAACCAGACTTACCTTAGTCCAAAAGTTGTTAATAACAGAGATAGGGTGTCAAAGTAAATTTTTTGTTTTGTTTTTTTTTTAATAATTTCTTTAAAAAGTTAAATATTTTAACAAAATTTGGTGATTGGGGGTTTTTTGAGGAGAGGGATTCAAAACTGTTGATAGTTTTGCTGTTGTTTGTAGAGAGCGCCACCTACGCGTGTCGTTTATATGTCATATTTTCTTATTTAAAAAAAAAAATAAAATAAAAATTTCTGTTTTCTTGTCATTTTTACCTAAAAACTAAAATTTCATACTCCTGACCGGCAGCAATTCTCTTTAGACGCCTTATGTGGCTCTTGGGACGAAACTCGCTACTTTCTCCTAATCTGTCATAGATATTTTTAAACGTTTGATGGTTTGGTAGGGCCCTGTTGGGATATAATCGTACGGCGGGCATGTCTGCCACAACCATTTTCTTGTGCGTAGACGCATACCATATCTTGCATTTCACTGTTTGAAAAGTTGTTGTGACGAGGCATGATTAATCCAAACAAATTTAAAAAATTCAGTGATTATCTAAATCCAGCCAACACAATACAATAATATCTTGACACAAGTCACCTAGATTTATGTATAACAATCATTAAACTGCATTCATTAGCAAAACCAAATTTTTAGGTACGACATTTAAAGAGTAATTGACACAAGCCACCTAGATTTGGATACAACAATCGTACATCTCTAAATCATAATTTAAATTTGTTGCATTGAATACTTTAAAACCAAATATCTCGAAAACGGTTACTCGTAGCGACATTTAGAAGGTACCTATGCCTTTCTTACGTAAAAATTACACAGGAATTTTTATTTCAAATTTTTTTCAAAAAATCGTCAAAAAAAATATGACGTATAAACGACACGCAAACTACCGTAGGCGGCGCCCTCTGCAAACAACAGCAAAACTATGAACAGATTTGAATCCCTCGCCTCAGAATACCCCCAATCACCAAATTTTGTTAAAATGTTTAATTTTTTAAAGAAATTATTAAAATAAAACAAACAAAAAAATTTTAATTTGACACCCTGTATCTCTATCTGTTATTATCAACTTTTGGACTAAGGTAAGTTTGGTTAAATCATAATATTTTGACGCATCTGCCGTTGCTATGTGTACAATATCTTATGGGACAACCTGTATACTAATCCACTAGTAATTATTTATTTTTTCGATCGTGAAAAAACAAACCGTTTAAATTACCTAACTCTTCCAAACTGCCAAGTACAAGTGAAGCACATTAACATCCTAGACCAAACTATGGTATTGTCTATGCAAAACCCGTATTAAATATTCCCATGGTGTGCAGGCAGGCCTAAAATATAAAACGCAGTATGTCCACGGGTGATAATGTTGTCCCAATATGATGGACACAAAATGACCGCCGATGGGGCATGTGATCGTGCACAGTAATAAAAGAAATGACGTGTTAAAATAGAACATTTTATATTGTGTTGAATAAGTTACAGACAAAACGTATGCATGACTAAAAATTCGAATGTAATATTTTGCCCAGTATGTGGTCCCATAAATAAAAAGCTGTTAAATTAAAATGAAATGCGAATTGTTGTTTGTTCCCAAATCATTCGTTCACATGTTGTAGGTATTCCCCAAGTGATATAATAAATCACCACATCCAATTTTCATGAAAAATGTACAAATTTCCAGCGCGTATAAATTTGCAAATTAGCTTAATAAACTGCCGCTGAACCAATTAAAACATTCTTTGTTAATCAAAAATTTGAATGTGTTTTATAAATGATTAGAAATTTCGTTCATTTTAACGCGTTTTGGCATTCATTTAAACAGCAATTTATGGTAATTGTAATTGCAACCAAAATAGTATCATGGAATATTATTTCAGAACCAAATTATAATTATGTGATTAATTATACATGGATTACTGTTTGTGAATATATCGTGTACATTAAAATTTATAACGTGCAGATGAACTTTCATTTTCCAAAAAAATAGAAAGAAATATTCAGAGATACAGATAAAAAAACAAAGAAACGTATTGGTGATGTATGTATATAATCAATAAATTTCTCAAAAACTGTTATCATTCGATATATTCGAAATTAGTGCAATGCTTACTGTAAGTGTCCTAAATTCAATCGGTCAATCAAACTGGAATGAATGAAAGGTAAGTGCCATTAGAAAAAAAAACACCAGGATTATATTCAATTTAAATATCTATTCTTCTGATGAACGTATCTGACCCAATATCGGAACATACAGGTTTTCAGGATCTTTCAGATAAATAATGTATTACTCTAGGTTGTTTAATTAATTGTATGTATGAATAAAATTAATTTTATAAAACCTAACAAATATAAAAAATAAAAAGATTTACTCGAGGATGACGTTAAATTCAAGCTATATAAAATATAATAGATGTATTTGTGTTCACAATTAAGGAGCAGATAGGGAACTTTGAGGTTGCATATCCATGGGCTTCTTATACTTTCAACTTCTTATACTTTTTTAGCTCTTAAATTGGAATTTGGTTACTTTTTTACCTTACATGCGATTTTAATTCAAATAATAGCTAGTTTTAATTGCATTATTTATATGATAACATCAGTGCGCTGATATTTCGATATTGGGTCAGATACGTTCATCAGAAGAATAAATATTTAAATTGTAGCAATCGGAGGGTAAACTGGAATCATTCACGAGTATTTAAAAAAAAATTATTCAAATCAGTCAACAACTGTGCGTCAAATTTTTGTCCAAAGAAAATGCAGTGTGCGCCACTTGATTTTTTCAAAATCACGTTGATATTTTGCTTTAATGTTTTTATAAGACTGTTAATATATTTAAAATTTTAATAACACATGCATTATTTAGAAAAATGGAAAGTACACATAATACGCAATTAATTGTGTTGAGTTTAATCTACATATTTTATATTATTGATTTCTGACAGTTTAACATTAGCACTTTGCAACCATGATTTACGAAATTTTTATAAATAGCTTGTTAACAATAAAAATCACTGGCAGTGGAAGCGTCAACTTCCCTCGCCCAGAAAAATCTTTGGGAAATTAATACTAAAAACAACTGTTGAACAACGTACGTATCCGCTTAATATCACTCAGAAGCAACTGGTAACTTCTGTCCCAAAAACACCCAACTAATTTCACCGCAATAATAATTTATCAATACAACTACAAAACGTCAAACAAACTTTGCAGCAGCTATATATAGCAGTATATAACGCGAATTTTGAAAAGCCCATACCCTACAATATATCATTAATTTGTGCTCCAATAAGACATAGACTGGTTGGGAAGTTTTATTCAATGGAAAACTGTATCCCTCTAAATCAAATGGTCCATTTATCATTCTCCTATATTGGTTTGCAATTTCCAATGACCGCAACTAAACATACATCGCAGTTGAACATGTTTGGTTAATGCACCGAACATATATAGGCTACATGATACATAATGACTTGGACAAATAGCAAATCTGGCTTAAAAGTGACTTATTCAAAATCGACGTCAATAGATGTGGCTTTGGCGTTAATGAAATTATTTTAGATTTATGCGATGGATTGGTGGGTTAAGCTATGTGTAGTAAAACAATAATGCATAGTAAATAATATGGACTGCATATTTAGCCCTAGAATTCAGATTTCCATATACAGGGTGGACCATTAATAATAGGCCATAGTGCAGGGGTAGATTCTTTGGGTCAAAATATGAGGATATATCCAAATATGTTTTAGTAAAATGTTGCTGTAACTCAACAGCCTCTTGACTGATCTTTGCCAAATTTGCTAGAGGAACTTTTTTTATTCTGAGAAACAATAATGTATTACATCACGTTAGCTCACAGACGGCGCCGCAGGACCTGTATCTGATGATGAATTTTTTTCATATTTTTTTGGACGAAACGTTGTGGTACTTATGATCAGGAAATTTGATGAGGGTGTCATTTCCACGTATAAAAGGTACACTTGGTAGAACTTGATAACTCCAATCGTTTTCGAGGAAATTGCTGTTAAATATTTAAATAATTTTTTGAAAGACAAATTCAAATTGAATGAAACAAAGTGTATTTATTGAAAAAAGTACAAAACGTAAAGGAAAACAAAATGGTAATAACAGCGTTACTCACTTTCTTATGAACTAATGGAATATTTTCATGGTATTGAGATAAATACATAAATCAAAAGATTGTGTAAAATAAGGATCTAATCTTATTAAAAGACCAAAAAGTAACATAAAAGTTGACTTAATGACATTAGTATTGATCGTATAAACTTTGCTGCCATACAAAAACCCCATTGCTACAACTTTGAGTAAATTTTTGATATGGTCTCCACCTACGTCTAAGCATTTTCTAATTCTTTTCATAAAAGATTTTCTTACATTGAAGAATACATTTCCCTGTCCTCTAATAAATTTGGCTGCATTTTGTATTTTGTCCCACAGTTCTTCCCTTGAATTGATAGTATTTTGCATAGACTAAGGATTTCATAATATGTCCTCACACAAAGGATTATAATCAGGACTCCTTGGTGGCTAAGCAAACTCACTTCCTAAAGGTAATTCCTAACTTCAATGGAGAAATGAGGGAAAGCTCCATCTTGCATAAACCACATTCTGTTCCGTATGTCTAGCATGAAAGCATATAAGGTCAGTTGGGGTATCTGGGCCCAGGGGGTAACTGGGCCATGGTTTTTTTCCGTAGAATTTGTGGGGGTAATTTCACTTCAAGCAGTTGGCAGCACTGAAGGACAATGTCAACTCAGTACAACAATTACAGCCGGTTTTACAATCGCAAGTTAACTTTTATGTTAGTTGACTCTTACTTGCAGGTTAACTACAACTTTACCGACACCTACGTTTTTCAATATAAAGTTAAGTGATGGTTTGTAAACGAGAGGTAGCGAATACAATTTATAATGTTGGTACTGAAAAAATGGGTAATATACATAAAATGTATGAATTTTTGTCGAAGTCACGTCACCTGCTCTCAAGTATAAATAAATGTCAGAAGCAATAAGTAAGTAGGTAGTATTTAGTCTCGATCTATTTAAAAAATCTATTCCATCGTATTCTTCAAAAAAGTTAGATCTATACCGGATTACCTTAGCTCGTCATCGCTGCTATAAGCATTTTCTTCGTACATATCCATCTTTAAGCGAAATATCAAAAAATTATTTTATGACAGTTATTTTATAGGTTATAAATTGCCAGTAAACTGCCAACTTCTAGTTTACCCACATCTCATCTGCTAGTAAAGTTAACCACTAGATAACTACAACATTGAAAATGACCAGCTATTGTAAAACCCAATTTCTATAATAACTGAAAGTTAACTCTGACTGGAAGTTAACCAGTGATTGTAAAACCGGCTGTAAGTCTCATGTTTCTGAGTGTTGTTGCTTTCATGTAGCAATTTTTTAAATTTTGTAGTGCAAAATTTTCATAGCAACGTGATGTAATCTTGATTTTTATGAAATACTACACTTTTACTGTATATATTATCAACGTCACAGTTAATTTAGCATAAATTAGAAGCATGATATATCCCTAAAATGTTATTGCAAGCATGTATTCTGCGTTAGGTCATAAGCTTGAGTGGGTGGCCCAGTTACCCCCACAATTTTTCAAAAATGGGGTAAGTGGGCCAGTTAATTGGGGCATCTGGGCACGGCTGGGACCAAGTTACCCCAAGCACATTAAGTATGTTGTTTTTGTTTTTATTTATGAGGTAGATGTAGATCACTGCGCACAGTCACACAAAAAATAGCGATCTGAACCCGGGACCCGACATATTAATCCCTACGTATTTTGCTGAACACGAATCTGATGTCCGTTTAGCTTCATCACCCACCACTTTTTTGTAAATCGCGAAAATAGCCTAAGCAACCTTATTTTTTTAGATTATTTTCGCGATTTACAAAAAGTTGGTGGGTAACGGAGCTAAACGGACATTGGATTCGTGTTCAGCACGTCGAAATACATAGGATTACTATGTCAGGTCCCTGGTATAGATCACTTTTTTTTGTGGGCCTGTGTTATTTATGATTACTTAAAATTGAATGTTTTTTACACTTAATTTTGCCCTTTTTACTTTAACAGTTGTCTTATTCCTAAAATTAAATAAACCACCTAATTGTTATGTAGTAGTTCTCTTACATCGTCGACAACTCGATTATGGTGTGGTTTAAATGACTTGTGGTAATTTTTGTACGAAGTTTACATGTTTACCAACACGCCCACTTACCCCAGTTCAAATAACAATCGTTTGTATAAAACCAAGACCCGTATGGTCCAGTTGCCCCAATTTCTAGGGGTAACTGGGCCCATCAGACTTTATATTATTTAATTATAATTATAAAGAAAATTAAATTTGACTGGCGATTTGAATATTATATATTTAAAGGCTGTAAATTGTATTACATATCAAAAAATATTTTAGATATTAATATAACTTATTAGTGGTTCTCAGGCAAGTTCAAAGTATAATCTTCTCGCTCAGGTTGTAAAATCATGGCCCAAATACCCCGTGACCTTAATATATCATGAAGAGTATTTTGAAGAAAAAACAGATAAGACTGTCTATTCAAATTTGGAGTAAGGACAAATGGTCCCAATAACTGATCGCCGATAATACCACACCAAACGTTAATCTGAAATTCGTGCCGTCTTTAACGGCATGAGGATTTTCTACTTCCCAGTAATGGGTATTCCTCCAGTTAAAAACGCATCGGAGAATAAAAGTTGCTAATTAAAATGCACTTAACAAAATTTGGATCGCTGTTGTGTATATTAAGAACAAATTGACAAAATTGTAGCTTTTGTGGAATAGTGAAGTGATAAGGGTAGAAGCGTTTTTTTGGGTAAGGCTCTTGGAGCAGATTGTTTATTCACCCCTGTTGCCGCTGATAAACGACTTGAGCTGACTTGAGGATCTTCCATCACACGAACTAAAATTTCTAGTTCTTGATCTGGAGTAATTCGTTTCGGTCGTCCTACATCATTTTTATGGCGAAATGAATCCGTTTCTCCCAAACGACGAAACAGATCTTTGAAAATCTTATGGTCTGGCTGTATTCTATTTGGGTACTGAGTATCTCCTCGCTCCAGCATGTCCGCTAAAAATTTTTTGTACGAAAACACATATCATATCCCTCGTTTCCCTATTTAAAAAATTATTATGTCGAGGCATATTAAATAAAGAAGTTAAAGAAATTAGCTCGAGGAACACAAGAACAAAATAAAATGATTAACTGACGTACACGACAGAACTAAAACGTAACCAAAGCACGCTTTTCAATAAATACACTTTGTTTCATTAAATTTTAATTTGTCTGTTAAAAAATTATTCAAATGTTTAACGACAATTTCCTCGAAAACGGTTGGAGTTATCAAGTTCTACCAAGTGTACCTTTTATACGTTGAAATGACGCCCTCATCAGATCTTTTGGTCAGAAGTACCACAACGCTTCGTCCAAAAAAAATATTAAAAAAAAGCATCATTAGATACATGGTAGAAACATATATAAGGTATGCTCGTCCGTGCTACCAGAATTTGACTTTTGTGCGCATGAAACCAACGGGAACCATATTGGATATATCACAGTATATTGACAGAAAATCGTAATATTCTGTGATATTACACATTTCAAGTTTTTATAATATTATCTCTCAACATTGTACCCCTGCAACCAGGTGTAAAAGTAGCCGTGTGTTGTGATATTTTTGAGGTTAAAGAAGAAACAATTATTTATAATAAACTTTAGACATGGTTGTGTGCAGTATAAACAGTTGCAAAAATAGGAGTGGAACTTCAACTGAAAAAAATGCCTCTTTCGGTTCCCAAAAAATGAAGAATATCGAGAAAATTGTTAGAAATTTGTCCAGTAAAATCTGATCATTTCAAAAACGGTAATTATAAAAACAATCATTATTTAATACATTGGCTTATTTACAATTACAAAATATGTATTAGTAAAAGATATTTACGATATAAAAGTTTGCATTTGTTATTTAACACAAATGTGGTCAGAAATAAAAATGTTTTTTTTACATCTCGCATTTGTTCAGTGCATTTTAATAGGGCAGATTTTAAAGCGACTCCAGAGCAGGTATCTCAAAAATGTTGAAAACTATTCTCCAACGAATATCCGTGTCCTTCTGCCTCATGCAGTACCTATAGAACATTTGGCAAGAATCATTCTCCAAGGCGTAACGTACAAAGCAAAAAGTAAGAACAAGTAAACATATTCATGCACATCGTTTAATTTTAAAGAAAAGTTGGTATGCAGTATGATACATAAATCTAGGATATCTAAAACTGTAGGAGTATTTAGATTTTATTCTGTAAAATTTGATTAATAACGCTTACATCTCTTGTCAAGATACTCTATAATATACCCTATATGTTGTAAAAAGTCTCAGTATAATACTTATTTTATTTATTAAGTATAGTATGTTTATTTTGTTATAGAATAAAAGTGTAAAATAAGACGAGTGTATGATTTCTTGTGTGACTGTCCGGTATACCCTCACAAGGTGTCAATAAAATTAGAAGTTATATTACCTGTGGTGTATGTATTTTTCGTAAATATTGGTTAAAATTTACTATGACGATAGCATTTGTAACTAAAAAGATTAATATTGTTGTACAAATAACTTATATATTACATATAATATATTCTTTATATTAAAAAATTCACATATATCATAAAATCATACTAAAAACTCATATAGTATTCATAAGCCCTTTGATAAATATTGATTATATAGAACTATATATATACGTTAATTTTTAACCCATAAACTCTTTCGCCGAACTAGATCATATAAAATATATACCTATATACTGCATGAAAGAAGTACCTTTTTACCATATTTTTTACAAAGAATGTCTTGCATATCCATAACTACACGGTAGTAAAAAAGAACTAAAATTACAATGAAAATTTGCTACATCAATGTTGAAATGTATGTATGTACAATCTTATACATTATTATTCAAAACCATTCTAAAATTTTTCCAAATGAGTAATATTTCGTTAAATTTTAGCCTTATTTCCAAAATGAGGCATCTGTTTTTAAATGGTATGTGGAATCATCTTTTGTACAAAAGAATACACTATATTATTTGAAATAGGCACACGAAGCGCTATTATTCCGATTATCAATATGGTTCCCGCTGGTTCCAAAGCATATGATTGGTTACTGCAAAAGCTGCGCAACAGCATACCTGTATATATTTCTACCATGATTAGATACAGGTCCTGCGACGCCCTCTACAATCTAACGTGATGTAATACATACAATATTGTTTCTTAGCATAAGAAAAGTTCCCTTAGCAAATTTGGCGAAGATCAGTCAAGAGCCTGTTGAGTTATTGCAGAAAAATGAAAAAATAACTTGAATTTTACCACCCTGTACATTTTTCCACAGCAATATATTACTAAAGCATATTTGGCTATATCTTCATATTTTGGACCAAAGATTCTACACCCCTGCATTATGGACTATTATTAATGGTCCACCCTGTAGAACAAAAATATTAACACACCACACATATTAGACAACCTACAGAATCTAAAGCCTGGACCTAGTCGAGAGGCAGTTTGAAGAAATGCAGACAACACTGGTGCAGTGGTATTAAAAAATCTTCAAGTGATGTGATGCAAAGAACTGAAATCGTCGACTCCGGTTTCGATGAAATTTACATGAAAATTAGTTTGTTAAATAGGATACCATAAATACACATTTTTGCATATTTGGATTCTGGTAACCAAAATACTTACATATGGTCTAGCCCTCAAACATTATTTTCCTTTTCAAGAAAAATTTGTTTTCATTGTTACTTTGATTCATAGAAGACCGCCACTTGATAAAAGTTATTAAAAATCGGTCTGCAAACACTTGTAAATTATTATTTCCTTAAATATTAGAACACTGTTGTTTAACTGGAGCCCTATGGGACAACCTGTTATTTAATTAGACCTTTGAATTACGAAAAAAATGATATACATAATATCTACTTTCTCTTCGAAATAGATCAGTATTTAATAAAAAAGTATTGTTATCCAATTTTGTATAATAATTATTTTGAATAAGTTCATATACTCTAAAATAGTTTCTTTGGCATTTTGTATAAAAAGTTTATATCTCGTATATTTACAAAATATACACTTCCCCTTCCCGCCCTTCTAAAAATAATGTCCTTGGAATATTTGATTAGTCCCTTTACATTTTCCCCCGTGAGTCTGAGTCTATTTTTACTGTATTATATACTGCATCTGTTGAATTTTTATTTTATTCATGTAAAATTTTACAGATTTCAGAATTTGACTTTTTTCCTCTTATACTAAGTTTCTCTTTCTATATCGAATGCTCGTAATGCATTATAAATGTTTGTCATGTTGGTAATTTAACTGTATTCATACTAGTACATTATTAAAAGCGTCTTTCACCTCTTTATAATTACATTCAGCATTACCTCAATTCGTAAACTCGGATCTACGTCCCAGTGAGAGCTTTGGATGTGCAAGAAATAGCGTGCGAGAGAACTTACGGTTTAAATATAAAAACTGACAATCAGGTGTAAGAGTTAAGCTGCGCCATAATAGATTTTGCCAAGGATAAGTTTCTAACCGGAAAAGTATCATGCAAGAAGTTATCTGATGATACTTCAATTTTAGCTCCTTGAAACTCTCGTAAAAACATTATTAATTACTTTTAGAATTTCTGCTTCGAACACATCGAGTGGCTTTAGTTTTTAAGTGGTATTTTTGTTTTGAGTCTAACCAGTTTAATTAACACAGATTGTTGAGTAGCTGAATTGTCAGCAGAAGCACCTTTTAACTGAAATACGTTTTATTTTTGAAGTGTTACTGTTTACAGGTATTAAAGAATTACAAAAAATGCATCAATCCTTTGGTACTTGAAATATAAAGAATTACTAGTATTAATTAACGCTTAATGGGAGAATTGATCACCCTATTTCTAGGCATGAATGCGTTAATTTGACTGCACTAAGTGCTAGTGTTTCAGAGATATGGCGCCCACGAGACGATTGCAAAAAATGAAGGCAAAATTTATGTCTATGTTATATATTACTTACCCGATGTGAATCATGTTGGTGTGCCTGCGATCAGTGGTGGCATTTTGGGGACGTGGCGTATTACATTAACTATCATTTGAAATTATACTAATGTAGTTTAGGTTCTTTAATCAATATGTCTATGCAGCACCGGCAGCATATTTAACGAATCGGTAAAGCAATCAGTTACGTTCAAAATTTATAAGGTCTATTTGACCAGCAGTAGCTACAAGACGCAACCAAAGATTTGTTCAGTATTGACACTACTAAGGTAGTACTGTAATCCTACTAAATTTTCAGTCATTCCACTTACTGTTCATTTCTTGCAACAATAGCGCTTCGGCCGTAGTTACTAAATACAGGAAGGCATTCGGTCAATTTTAATATAAATAAAGTAAAGTAAAGTAATCTTTATTTATCCAGAAAACAGATAATACAATATAATTGCACATTTATCGACTACATCCTTAAAATTAAAACTAAAACCTAAACTTAAAATATATAAAATGTTTACGATACATAATACTTAGGTATATTAGTATAGCTCGACATGTACATACATAAATATCCTAGATTGGGCCAACATGTTTTCTTATGTTTTAAATATATTAATACTCTTAAGATCCTTAAGGGTTTGAGTGCAGCGGCGGCCCGTGAAATTTTGATAAGCTATAACTTACTAATGCAATATTTTATTTTACACTGATATTTAATTTACAAAATTTCAAAATGATGTAACTTTATAAAAAATAAAGATTTTTTGATAAAATTAAAAACCTATCTTTATATTTTCTTCCTTGTTCGAGAAAAAAATATACTATAGATATTTTACAAGTACTTTTCCAGATTCCAAGGGGGGGGGCACTGCACTTTTTGAAAAGAAATTTCGCAAATTCCAATCAAATATTTTTTCCACAAAACGTCTCCGTTTGGCTTTGGTAGTGATCTATTAAAGTTTGGCATGGGTCCCATGCTCCATTAGTAAGTTATAGCTTACCAAAATTTCACGGGCCGCCGCTGGGTTTGAGGAAGAAGATTGTATTGACTAATGCCTTTATGAAACAAACTATTCATTGTACAGTTTTTAAGAGTTGGTGAAACATAAAAGTTTAAGGCACTTTGGTATGATATGAATGTATTTCATTAACTAATGATCTTTCAAGTATTCAGGTAGTGCATTGTTTTTCATTTTACGAATGAATATCATTATTTGAGAAAAATAAAAATGTTCGTTGTCGAGCCAGTTTAGCAAATTCAACATATTCTGAATACTTGAATATTTATCACATTTCAATATTATTCTCATTGCTTTGTTTTGCAATTTCTGTAATCTGTCAAAGTTTGTACAAGTAACATATAGTACAGAGCAACAATAAGTAAAATGGGGCCATATCAAGGAATTGTAAACAGTTAGTTTTGTTGGAGTTGATAAATAGGGAGCTACCCGTCCTAAGAATCCTATTTTTTTGCCAATTTTCTTCGAAATATAATCTATATGACTTCCGAATTTTAGTTCTCTATCAATTACAAAACCTAGATATTTCATTTGTTCTACTTGTTCTACAGCCTGCCCATTTATTACTATTTTTAAATTTAACTCTTTAAATATGTTACACCGGTAATTATTACCTATAAACATCCATTTGGATTTCAATTCATTTACTTTAAGTTTGTTATGTCTAAATTTAGCGGTGAACATTTTAAGTTCGTCATTCATAGTTGATATGAGTTCCTTGAAATTATTGTGGGCATAGTAAATTAAGACGTCATCTGCAAAAAGATGAATTTTACATTTATTTAAAACATTTCCTAAGTCATTTATATATAGTATAAATAGAAGTGGCCCAAGTACAGTTCCTTGGGGAACTCCGAAGTTGTTTGTTTCTTACGACGATTTGGTATTACCTACTTTTGTGCATTGAAATCGGTTAGAGAGGTAGTTATTAATCCATTTTAATACACTTCCAGTAAATCCACATTTTTCAAGTTTGACCATTAGTATATTTCTATCTATAGTTTCGAGTGTCCTTTTGACACCTATAAATACTGCACAAACGCCTACATCTTTCTCGTCAATTTTGTGTTTCCAGTCCGAAATAACAAACTGAAGAGCAGTTTCACATGAGTGCTTCCCTCTAAATCCGGATTGATAACTACATAGAATGTTGTTTGAATTTATATATTTTCTGACTTGCTCAAATACTACTAATTCTAAAACCCTTTCGCAGAATGGAAGCATATTCATTGGTCGTAGTTCCTCCGCAAGATTTCTATTAATAACTTTAGGAATAGGTACTATAGTTGAAGATTTGAAGCTATCAGGAACCACTCCCTTCTCTAAACTTAAGTTAATCCAATTTAGAAAAGGATATCCCAGAATACGGAACAGATTTTTTATAATATTTAAATTAACTTCATCGGTACTGAAGTTTTTAGCTAGTAATGGATTTATATAAATCTTGCAGAGACATTATAGCAAAGGTTGACATTGAACATTCATATCGAGGTACAGTATCTACACAGAGAGAAATCGCTTTGGAACATTTTGCACAATGTTGAGGAACAACGTCTTGTTGCATTTTTTTAAACAATTGTAAATTTTTAAGGCACAACGTTATATAGTTTTACACATTTTAATTGTGCATAATTCTTGAGCGTTTTATTTATCCAATATAAAGATTTAGTTACGATGAATTTATTGAAAACTTCGACCAATAAATTGGCGAAATCTAGAGTTAAATTTATTTATTTTTTCTTAACAAATCATAGCCAATTTAACTAAATTAATTGTTAATAGTATCCTCAAACTATATATTTTGTTGCCATTCTATTTACAATTAGTTTTAAATAATTGTTTAAAGGATTTGCGCAACTTGTGTAACATAAAAGTGTGACTTTCTTTTATAAACGATTGTTGACAAACTTGTGAAAGTAGGAGTCCCAATATATTTATTTCCGCTGAACAATAATAGTAATCTATGCCGCCCGCACAAGTTGCACAATTTAATGACATACTATCCACAATCAGTTTGGTGATATTGTTTTAATTTTTTTTATAATTGTTTCATTTGTTTCACGTAAAGTTTATTGGTTAAAAATTGTACTGACTGCGCCGGCCATGCTACGCATATACGCGCAGGCAATTACTCATCAGATCCAGGTGATATTTCGTTAAGTGAAGACGTACACTTCCGAATTATACAAGTACTTACATTTGTGATGGAATTTGTAGAAAAATTATTAACCGCGTAGGGTTTCCTAGATGTAATTCCATGCAGCATTCACAGAGGTAAGTACTTCACACAGAGTTACAGATTTGCACATATGTTCTCTTAAATTAACTACGTCAACATATAAATATAAAAATGGTTTCTTGTTTATATGCGAAGAATGTATGATACCTATCTTGTAATACTTGATTTCTTTTACAGCTTGAGAGTAATTTCGTTTTCTTATGCGAAGCGACAGAAAGCTGTTCCTAAACTACTAAACCCAAAACGAAAACTTGTAAAAGAACTGCTTCAAAACGAAGATATTCTGATGGTAAGCAATACATTTGATTTTGGTGACGAACTTATAAATGTTTTTTTTTTTTTTTAAGAATATGACGTGACTACGACATACGCTTTATTACTACACGCTGCGTTAATAGAAGCTAAACAGAAGAAGCACTGGAAGCCTTCCAAATTAGAATTATTAAATGGATTTATTTTAAGCATAAAAAATGTAAGTCACCTACTTCTTTTCAACTAGAACTTTATGCATATAAAATTTATTTGTATTTAAAAAATATAAATGTTTTCATTTACCATATGATAACATATAAATGCATGCTCTATTATGTATTGTTGTTCTGTTAAAATAAAATATTTATTCTTTAATTTTTTTTATTGAAATTCTTTAGGAATACCTCCAATATTTGAAATAATATTTCACAGTTTGTGTTACAGAATAATACAATTAAAATGAAGTGGATACATATAGTGTGTGAAATGAGTGCACAGTGAACCAAAAAATATATACATAATTTGGAGATTATAGAGTAATAAATTGTGCAAAACAAGAAACTAACTTCCACAAGTGGAATAAAATTATGTATTTTTATGCAACCATAATTCAAATTTGTAAAAAATTCAATTTATGTGATTTTTAAGTTTATACAAAAATTTCAAACAATGTTAATGCATAAGCTGTACAAAATCATTGCCCCAAAAATGTATTATTTATTTGCTCAAATTGTTCCTGTCACCATTTTAAGACCAATTTGGAGCACAATTTTCTACAATTGTGGTAAAATATCACACACATTTTTCTCTGTGTAGAATAACATTGCTATTTATGATATTGGAATTAATACTTTTAATTATAGTCTCAATGATGCCTATATAATATTTGTTTAACATATTGTTATATAATGTTCCGTTGCAGCTTAATCCATTCTGATAATTACTAACCGTTTTATTTTTACTACATACAATTTCTTTTAAGTGTTTCCACATATCCTTACTATTACTTTTATTTTCATCTATCATTTTCTTATAAAAATTACACTTCGCATTTCGTGTTGCTTTAACGAGATTGTTTCTAAATATTTTATAATTATTCCAATCTTCTACCTCATTAGTGAAAGAATATTTTATATATGCCTTGTTTTTATTTGCTACAGCAATTTTTGTCAAACCATGTAATTTGCTTTGATCTTACCTTAATTTTTTTCATTGGGGCCTCTTTATCTAGTGAAGAAATGATATTGTCAATAAATATGTTACTCACTAAATTAACATCCGTGCTACTGTATCCCCCTTCTTTTTCTACTAATTCTGTCATTTTATCGAAATTAATTGTCCCCTACTCAGCTTAGTTACATATTTATTTTCCTGTTCATTTTCTTTTAGTTTAATTTGAACTATAGAATGATCCGTAATAATATAATTTTGTTCTACATATACATTTAATGTGTAATCATTACTATGTATCACATGTGTGGATCTAATATTTCAATACATGTACCCTTCAGTCATCCTACCTATCGTTTGCAGTCATAAGAGGTATAGTTGCCTTCATATTTCCAAGGTACATAAAAAATTCCTGTCAAAGGAGTCCGCGCAGCGGTATCATTGAATAGGCAAAGATGCTGCCTGGCCGCTTTGTAGTTACCGCATTTTTTACATGCCTTAAAATTGTGAAGACAACTATATATTTTTTATTCGTTATATCCGCAAATGCAACCACCTAGCGCAGTCAGATTAACACGATTCAGATAGAGGAAGTAATCTGCAACCTATAGACATATTGCCATCCTACTTATCGTTGTTCATTTTTGCAACCATCTCTTGGGCGTCACATCTCTGCAACGCAACCACTTAATGCAGGCAGATTAACACCATTTATATTGGCCGTCATACTAATTGATGTGTGCGTCCTTGCCTATTTTAGACTATTAATAGTGTTGTTACGATATTTTTAAGAAATCGTAAAATAACAAGAGTTCTTGGACTATAAACAATTATTATATTACTTTTTGATACTTTAAGAGACATCTGTAAGCGAGCGTGCAAAGTCTTATGTTTTGTTGTTCTTTATAGGCAATAAGAAAATAAGTAAAAAACGGTCAGGTTTTTAAGAAAAGAACGAGCGTTCTAGACAGAAGTATGAAAGGCAAGGTAACGGCCGTGTGGTAGTTTTGAATAAATATTTCGTAATTTGCGGATAAAATATACCCATAGTGCCACTAAGAGGGAGTCTAATTCAGGATTGGTTGTTTGGTCAAAGATACCCTCTTTAGCATTTTATTTATATGTGTTTTTGGATATTAGATAACCTTGCATAATTGTATAAACGTCTCCTGTTGGTGTTAGGGAAAATCGGCACGAGGAGGTAAGCGTTTTACATTAAATAACCATAAAACGTAATGACAATGTGTATATTTGTTAGTCATGGTTGATAAAATATTAAGACCGGTCATTATTATCTTTTTAGACGTTTTTGTTTGGCTCCACTTACTTTTAAGCAGTAAAAGTAATATTTTGGGAAAAATTAAGTATTACTAAGAATAACTTTTGAACTAGTTTCGAATCCTAGGGAATCAGGACAGTCAGGAAATTAGGAAGTATTGAAAATCTTTAGTACGGAATTTTCCGGGAGAAGCCTGAAACCGACACCTCGTTTCACCTTTAAAGGAAGTATACATATAGTTATAGTTCAGGGATTATTTAAGGTAATGTAAAGATCCAATTGTTTATTATTTGTGATATTGATATCTTCATCAGAGTTTTACATTTTTTTAAAAGTTTATAGTAAGGGTGTTTGGACGACTAGCTGTTTTGATTTCGCGGTGTCCAAATACTCCGACTCTTGCAAGGGTAACGTGCACGTTATAGAAAAATATTTGTACACCACTATTTTTGTAATTTAGGTATTTGTTGTTAATATATTTATTTATACACAATTAAGGTCCGTGTTCTTTAATTTTGACATCATTATAAATTTGCAACTCAGATTTATTTAGTGATTTTTGGCTGAGCTAAATTTTAGTTAGGGTAATATTATTATGTAAATCACTTGGCGCCCATTAGTATTCACTATTTTTATTGGTTCATTAAGATCTTCGATCCACGACCCTTATCACGAGCAAGAACAATACTTGCCGAACTTAAACCTTAAAAAAAAAGCATTAATGTTATCACCTGTAAACTAACAAACACCCAGGTGGACGTTATAGTGTATATATTTACATACGAAGAAAGTTTATTGCAAAACAAAAAATACGAGTGGTTAATAAGGTATAAAGCATTCCATCAAAATTCAAAAGCAGTTGAAATTTATTATTAAGCGAACTGGCAGTAGGAAAGGCAGCCTTATAAAAATTATGAACTGAACTGAATTTAACTTAGTTCATAAAAGTTCTCACTATAATATGGGAACAGGCTATAAAGCAAATTATAATCAATATTGGCAGTAATGGTTGTATATCATACCATATTTCGTAGCTTAATGACAGATTATGGTCGTCAGCTGGGATACCTCTAATAATATTCAATAAATGTCTGTATTCTTTAAAAGAGAGTGATTACAGCGTTGGCAGGAATAAATAAGTTAGACAGTTGGAATTCAATATTTGTAGAATGTCAAATCTCAGCCACCATGTTCAATTTACCATAAGTTAATATACATAAAAAATGAATGAATACTCCATAAATTGCAACAATCGTAATTATCCCACCCACGATAGAAATGGTGTACCACAGCCAAGATTAACATATACAGGAAGAAATAAGTTTGGAATTACACTGCTAAGCTCTCTTCCAATATTACTATAAGATGCATCATTGTGATTATTGAAGGAAATTCCCCAACTCAATCAAAACCAGCAACAACTATTCTCTGAGACATTTCCGTCTGCCGCAGCTGAGGCTCGAACTCATGAGAGATAACAGCGACTAGACGTGTTGTCTCACTAAACCACGGTCTTGCCTCCTTGCTTCCAATTTGGTAACACAATAAAA
Source organism: Stenurella melanura (assembly GCA_963583905.1). NCBI lineage: Eukaryota > Metazoa > Arthropoda > Insecta > Coleoptera > Cerambycidae > Stenurella > Stenurella melanura. The sequence continues at coordinate 233,798,916 of OY757309.1, read as the reverse complement.
ACGCCACTAAATGTATCAACGTTTAGTGGAATTTTTAATGTGTTATTGGTCAGGATATGAAACCGAGTCATAATTCGAATCCGGGACTCCGTGCTCTCAAGCTCATCACTAAGCCAACGGTTTCATTAGTTATATTACTAATAGCACGTAATTACTTATTGTTTTATTGCCCTTCTCTTAATATGTATTTAACGTTGGCGAAGTTTTATCACACACTTTTTACTATTTTATTGACGCAAATGATGCAAACTTGGGCAGACATCTGCCAATCACATCCCTCCCACTAGCCAGCCATACATCATACATTTTGCAGCATACCTCGAGTTCTCAGTTACAGTATTTTGACATATAAGCAGGCCCAGATTCAAGGATTCCGTGCTATTTAGGTTAAGGTTATCCATTAATTATTAGGAAAAAATGACGGATTTAAGCTTAAAACGTTCGGTAGTTCCCATATATTTTTGGGAAAATAACGGGTTATATTGACATTTTTTGAAATTTCTCTTCATCCGCATTCGTCACTTCAATTTCTTTTTCCCGCGTCTACAACAGGTACTAATTTCAGCCTCTGCTTCCCCAGGTTTGACAATCGTCCCTTATCAACTTTTCTTCTGGCGATGGCTTTACTTACTTCATTGTCTTCTTCAGATTGTTTATCTAGAATAGGTACAATTCTCTTAAGTGTAATTACACCTTCTCCTTCGTCAGATATATGTAGTATCTTCTTAGGCCTCTTAATGGTTACATCCTGTATTGTACCGTTGCTTCAGTTTCTTCTTTCGGTTGCTCGTATGCAACAGTTACCAATTTCTTGATTTTAATTTTGCTTCTTCTTATAGTTTTATTTCAGATACACTATCATCTGGTAGTTTTTCTGATACATTTTCTTCCTGTGATTTCTGTTTCTCCTAGTATCAGGCCACACGAGCCTTTCTTCCTTATGGTTATCTGAGCTTAAGTTTCATTGGATACTAGTTCTACTCATTTATTTAATTTCTTTTGTGATATATTAATATGTTATAATTGCAAATTCTGCATCGCTTCAACCTCTTGTTCAGAAGATTTACGTTCCTTTCTCTGAAATTACCATTTTTTAGGGGTAAGGATAGTTCCCCACATTACATTAATAACATTGTCAGACCCGTCTTCTGACTTTGCGATATTTTTAAAACCACGAAAACCTCTTGAAGGATAAATTATATTATTTTTCAGCAATACGGGGCTCAATATTATCTTACTACAGTCCTCGAACACCAGGATGATAGGTTCCTGGGCCACTGTAATAGAGGAAGAGGTCCTGTGGAGTAGCCCGACATAACTCATATGCAATTACCATCAATAATGAGAAAATGGATCGATTGAAGATTTTTATTTTAACTTTTATATGGAACGAGCGTAATCCTGACCTGCTAAGACAGCACAAGGATAACAAAGGGTAAGGGAATGTGAAGGGTAGATCCTGCTCGAAGTAATTATTATGCACATCATTGCGTGCCGACTGGTCAGATTCTAAGGAAGTTGTATAACGATACGTGCAACGGCTATAGATATACCTTATCATGTCGAGACGTTTTTACTTGCCGTCTTTTGCGATAACAAGTACAATAAAAAAAAGAGACATTCATTATACTCATTTCAGCATGATTTATTTATAAAATACTGCCACAGTGTTAATAAATTAGAGTTAAAGTGCTAACAAGTCGAAAAAAATCTGATTTTTTAATAGAACACGCGACGGTATGTTAATAAATTGTTTGTATTTGCATAGCTATTAAGACACGGCTATCAAAAATTTACAATTTAGATTGCCAGACATGAAATTAATAAACGGTGTCTCAGACTCTGTTTTGTGGACGCCAACTACAGCTTGGTCGTAGAGAAACAACTTAGCAAATAAGTTATCGATCTGTAACATTACTATTTAACAATGAAAATGCTGCAGTTGTTGCTTTGTTTATTTGTCGGTACTGCAAGTAACTGCATGCTCTATGAAAGCAAGTCACCTAGAATAATAGCAACAAGTAAACTATTGTAAAGTGAATTATTTTTTACTTGTTTTTGCGTATAGTATAAAATATTTTCATAGAATGTTGCAAACAGCACAAAAGTAATCTATGAAAAACCAGAAAAGGAAATCTACTAATGAAAATGTTAGTAGCAGCACGCAGAGATGAGCTCATGTTCCTGCCAGACAACATCCAAACAACGGGCTATGAGTACGGTTTGATTATAAATTACTATAAAACACAACCGAGCAAATAAAGACCACGCTGGCAGATAGGAGGTGGTAAACAAGACGGTTTCCTTTAAACCTTTATGGACTGGTGGTTTGTTTCGGCAAAGGATACAGATCGGTAAGTCATCAGTTGAGCAAATTTAGGGTAATATCACGAGGCGTACAAGGATCTGATTAATTAGTTTTCTTCATCTTCTTTACGCCTCTGAGACGTGAACTGTTAAAGAGGCAAACAGACAGCGTACAGATGCTTTCGAAATGTGGATCTAAAAATGTTTTCCACGAATTCCGTAGACAGACCGTCGCACCAATTTTTAGATTCTTCAAGAAATATATGTCTCAAAGCTACTTTCCAGCATTCTAAGTCTTCTCGTTTTTTGGTCACATCAACCAGAGAAAGGATAATATAGAACCGTTATTAGTCCGTGGAAAACCAGATGGCAAAAAGCGAGAGGAGGATCACCAAAATGGTGGGCTGATGTTACGAAAGTGATAACGGATAAGGGCCTTGGTGTGGCTTATAACAGGCAGTCGCGGTAGATATTGTGAGGCTATCGGACACTCTATACGGTAAAGGCCTACTAGAACAGTACATGACTCACAGCACGTCTGTTAAAACATTGTGAATAGAAATAAGAATAATGGAGCATTATATGTATTTTCGAACCTAGATATCGAAAATGTTTTCACTTTTATACTCTTCCCAAATACAAAACGAAGAATTTATTGCATTTGATCTTAGAGGGCAACAATAATTACTATATATTTTTGTTCGTCTTTGTCGACTTTTTTATACATAAATAACTGAATTGTGTCAGTATTGCAGCTTTATATAAAAGAATTGGATGATATTCCCAAGTAGCAATTTGATATTTTATAAAAGTTGTAGGAATGTTTCTCACAAATTTTATAAAACAACATTACTCTCAGAAACACTTTCATAACGTTTTCACAGCAGCTATAAATTTAAAATTGGCACCATGCTGTAAAATATTTCAATCGTTATTGATATTTTGTAACGCCTATGGTTCCACCATGACAAAATATTTCTATAACTATTTCCAGAAGCCCTATGAAAATTTAGTACCATCACTATATAGCAGTTTTATTAAAGCTTCATATAATTATTATAGTCATCTTAAGTTTTCGAAAATGTGTCACTTTTTTAAAAATAATTCTAAACACCGAAACTTGTAAAATCTGTTAAATATATGCAAACTTATTTAAAATATTATTCTTTTCGACGTGGAAACGTCAGAATTGAACACTGAATACTATTTGCTCACAACAGTGTGTTTTTATATTATGAAAACAAGTCTTAATCAAGTTCCAAAATCCCAGTCGGCTTGTTACGTCATTAAATTTTTTAATCGCTCAAAAATTCCAGCACATGTTGAAAGGCACGTATATCTAATTAACGTTAATCACCGGGGCCACCCACCAGATAAGATAATTATCTCGCGGTGATTAAAATCCGCGGATTTCCCTAATTACGTCATTATCTTCTCGCGGTGATTAAAAACCACTTTCTCTTTTCAAGGTCAACAAGGTAATTAAAAAGTCATTAACGAAAGTCCCATACCTTCTACTACTCTACTACAATTGTACTATAAAGTACACTTCACTGTTTGTTAAATTACTGCTATAAAACAACTAAACTGTTTTATAAGAGGTCGTAAATAGTCATTATTTAAAAAACATGTTGCTCTATACACATTAATAAAATAAAATAATTTCTAAAATGTATCCTAAGAAGTTTTTTTGACACTGAAAACATATGGCATTGTGATTTAATACTTGGTACCTAATAACTTATGAAAATTATTTAAGAGACTTGTTCTGGCTTACAACGACTCCAATTTTGATGTGGAGAAAATTTTACTGTGAACTATGGCCATATTATTAATATATCTTTAACAAGCCTCACAATTATTGATGATTTATAATAATTTTTGAAATTTTATAAATATCGATTTTATGAATTTGAGTTTTTTTACAATGTAACGTACACTATAGTCTGTTTTTAAACCAGGAGGAGCGTTTTAAATTTAACGCGCTAAATCATACATCTGTGATTGGCTAGGCCCTCGCCAGTTTTACACAAGGCAATAGTTGAAAATTTTGACATATTGTAAAAATTTTAATTTCATGTCATAAATTATTTGGTTATAATTTCTATTTTATCATTTGCACATTATATATCAGTTTTAATCTCTTTTGTATAAATCTGAAGAAAAAGTAGCTAATTACATGGTGCCTTCATATTGCGTAAATGGTATGGATACTGTATAAACTACTTAGAGGTCAAATAGAGGTCGTTGGATTGTATAATGTAATAAAATACACACAAAAACACCGTAGTCGTGTATTGTTGGTTGCCCAAAACGCCAAAAAAATTTTAGTGTATTTTCTAGTTACTTTTATGGTGTGAATGCAACTTTCGTATTTACTCCTCCTGGTTTAAAAACAGACTATAATTTATTTTAGTGGTCATAACTGTATAATAAGCGTGTTTCTGACTCCATAAATTCTAATAAACATTTGATATTTTAAATTTTCATGTTTTTAATGCCTTAATGCCTTATTTATATTAACGTCCTGGCGGAGTTTAGCTATTGCTGCTCTACCACTCAACCAGGACACGTACACATAGACATCAACCATTCCCTGCTATATTTCCATCTCCCGCAGCTGAGACTCGAACCCAGGAGAGATAACAGCGACTAGACATGCTGTGCCACCCAACAGTGGTCTAGGTCACTGCTACCGTATCGGTAACACATGAAAGAACGCCACTAACATCCATACCCTAGCGAGGATTCGAACCCGGGACTCCGTGGTCGCAAGCCAAACACCTTCAGCATTGCGCCACCGAGCTGTCTTGTCGTATTTACCATCACGAACACTGGCCTTTTAAGATGGCCTCCCTCCATAATATACTTTAGTATTAGTAGCAAGCATTTCACGATATTTAAATTATTAGATGATTCCTATAAAACATCTATAAAATAATGCGCCTTAGTGTAACTTTTTCGTGAATCTTATAAAATAGATCACTCACTTTCGCGATACTTTTGTACCTCTTATGATAAATCTGTTAGGGCTGAGTTGTAAATGCAAGCATGGAAAGAGAATTGGTTCAATTTGCATAAATATAACCTAGAAATTAGCAGCAGTAAATCATCTTATTTACAGAGCTGTTTATTTAGGATTCATTTATTGCCAAAAACACGTAGTTACTTTTACTAGTGGAAGCAACAGTACTTTGGCATATGACCTGATATATTAACAGTGCAGTGAGTGAAATGCGTCTTTTCATTTTACAGCAGTATCTATAAACTGTGTCTTATTGCCAAAATCACTATGCTCTTAATACATGTACCTAATATTTTTACAATTACTTTTTAAGTTTCTTCATTGCCCTAAATCTGATGTTTTCAGTTTAGTTAAACATGTGTACTATAGTTATGCCAAATTTTCATTAAAAGACAGACTTTAATTATGGCTAAATATGAATACATAGTTAACGCAGGAAATCAATTTTCTCAAATATGTTTTATTGTAGTGTTAGCCACGATATTTTTATGCTCAAGTAAACAATTTTGTTTTGTAATGACTTTGTTGCTGTTTCCATATTATATCAAATACAATGCTATGCAATAATTATATAACATGCTCTGGAACAACATTTATTCTTAAAAGCAAAATTTCACAATTAAATTTTTAATATAACCGTTTTGTAAGATAATAAGAAATAACTATAAAATAATCCGAATGTATATTTATAACGTTGCTAAAAATACTGCTGAATGATACTAGAAAATCGTCATAAAACGACTTAGTTTTATAAGCTACAATATTTTATAATATAGTCACGAAAACATTTATAAAATAATTTCTTAACTCCATTATAAGATATTTTGTAATTTTGCTGTAGAAACGTTTTAATGATAAATTTGTAAAATAGTCCAGTTGCAGACAACAAAACAGTATTTTCTGGAACTCTAATATAATCATTCGGCATATGGAAAGCATTAATAAAATAACAATAAAATAAAATAATCGTAGAGCATTTAAATTATAAAAAAAAATTGCTGGTTGGGTTGTTACACTATTCTCAACAAGAGAAACACATGTATTAAAATGTTTGCAAAAGATCATTGATAGATAAAATATAAATAACGGAAGGACACCGTCTTGAGGAGTGCACAGATCTATATAAAAATTTTACGTCATCCTCATTCACGTGACGTTTCAATATAAATTTGATTAATTTTACACATCGAATAAGTGATTTTGTACCATATGATGTGTTTTCTGACGATAATGACGTGGACTTATAAAGAGAAAAGATAAAAGATTCATATTGAAAATTATCTGGATGAAACTGCATAGAACACTTTTTTAATGATTATATCAATTTTATTTAAGTAGATTTGAAAATAACTGTGTGATCGAGAGGTAGCACACATGCGATCATTTTGTAGTCCCGAGTTGAAATTCCGGTGCGGATGCAGGAAATAGAAATTAATTAATTTTAGTATTCTTGGATACTAACTAGGTGTGTCTATTATCTCATTTTAATGGGGCTTTTTTAAAAGATAGTCCATCGAAAGCTCTACTTTATAACAAAAATTTAGAGATAAATTTCAATTTTCAAGACTAGAATTTTTTTCAATGTCAAAAATGGACAAATTTGATTAGCGACTTTTTTATAAAATCTAACTATACCACTGGATTCAGAAATATCTCAAATGGGTAAATCCAAAATTTCGTGAAAAAATATTAAATAATGGCACATTTATAACAAAATTAATGTAGGTAACGAAATTGAATATTACACTACTATCCAGGTAATGTTTTATAATAACTTTTACATGATTTTTTCTAAAAATCGAAGTAGCCCATGCAGGGCTGGCAGTTTTAAAACAAAATGTTTTAAACGAATGTTTTTTAAGTGTTTAAAACACACTAACCTGTTTTAAACACATTTGTTTTAAACACGTTTAAAACAATTGTTTTAAACATGATTTTTTTCAATGCGTTTATTCAATGTGTTTGATGGATAATTTTTGGAACATCATTGTATTTGATAAGGTAAAAAAAATACAATAAAATTAAAAAAATATGAACTTTTATGTAATGCAATAAAACTAGTTATAATAATATAGTAGTAGTATAAGTACAACGAACGAAACATATTACTATTATATAGAAGATATACCTGTTATTATTTATTTGCTTAAGAGTAGATATGCCTCGACAAGCTGCTAAAATTTGCAACAGGGGAGGTGAAAGGGAAACTCCAGTGGGCGGTCCTTTAAAAACGATAAAATATTATTTTATGTATTTATAGTAGTATGTAGTAGTAAATAGAAATGAATGACCGCGATTCCACTTACGTTTACGTATAAGCTCGAAATTAGTTCATGATTGTATATAAATTCTACCTGCCAAAGCTCAAAGGTTATGCCGACACATATATCCTATCATCCTAACCTAAATGCGTTTTTAACATATTTTTCCTTCAATAAATACAGTATTTATAATTTAAACGGCTAGGTATTATGCTTCCCTAGAATTTTAATTTGTAATATGGAGTATACGAGTATATCTATATTTTTGCATAATGGAAAAGATATTCAATAATTAGTAATCTGCATTAATTAATAATAATCGTCAATAAGGAAATAATAATATTAAATAAAAAGAATAAGAGTTGATGAGGGCCGATAAAAATTATAAACAAAAATTAGTGGTATGCAATATTGCAGCTACGGACACACGTTTCAGAGTTATTGCTCCTCATCAACGTAGCATGGCATAAATAATATTGTTATATTGTTAAAAGCAAGACCAACAAAGATAGGAAAGCACAGTATATTGTAGGTACTCTATTTTGTACCTTCGTACCTCATGTGCCATATATGAAGAGCAATAACTCCGAAATACGTGTCCGTAGCTGCAGTCTTGTTTGTTATTATAGTACTAATTCTTGTTTATAACTAAATGGAAAACTTAACATTTTAATGTTGTTTAGTTTTTGTATGTGTAAAGCTTTAGCTGTCACATCATTCAAAAATCAAAATTTAAACTCTTGGATCCTCAGGGGATTCCTCAGGACTTCTTGAATTTTTATTTTGTAGTCTCCCTCAAATAATGATAGTTTACCAATAAACAAAAATTAGCAACTATTGTTAAAATCAAAAATATACACCACGCAAGTTGTTTTATCCAATAAGTGTTATGCGTATAGTATTAGTTATTTATTGGTCTAATTTGTCTATACGCGATATTCTTAGAAACTGTTAAACAGAAAAAAAGTTTCAAATAAAAAGGTGTCTCCATCTTTATTTCTTCTCAGCATAGACTTAAAAGGTTTTCCGTTCGTTAACTGATCCTTGCAAATACTCACATTTTATCGACATGGTTTTTGAAAAAAAACGTACTTTTTACAATTATTAAAATTTGACCTTCATATTACCACAGTTCGTTAATAAATATGTAGTGATGACATAGTAAAATTGAGATCCATTAATGTTTTCGTTTTTTGAATTATGGCAAGTTAAACAAAAAAAATAATTTTAATTATTATTGTTATACATCCAATAGACGCCGAGAATAAGAGAAATGATTCGCAGAAAGTCAGTGACAAGTAATTATTTATAAGCATTAAACTATTCAACGGATCATTATGAAATTCAGTAGTTGTCTATCGAGAGGTAAACCACCGTCGGCACTCGTTCTTCGAATTTTAGGCAGGCTGTCGGCAGCCATGGCAGTGGCGGTCATATAATTGAAAGCCCCGCAAGTGCGGCTGGTTGGAGTTACGCAGGCGCCGCAGGCAAGGCAGTCTCGGCAGTTCGTGTAATTTCTACAAGTGGTTGACCTCTCAGGTACTGTTTTGATAGTATATAGTATAAAATAAGAATTTCTTTACAACCCTAACCTGAAATTTGCAGACGTAAATGTAGCAAGCAAATGCCAATTTTTCGAAGTCAGTAACAAGTAAATATATCGAGAATAAATAAAGATTAAGGATAGAGGCAAACTTTTATTTGAAATTTTACTTTCTAGGAGTAGTAGTTCTCGATTTGACCAAGGAACTAGTGTTATATACTTAGCACATATCACATATTATATAAAATAACTTGCCCGGTGTACACTTAGTTTTACGAATTATTATTCATATTTTCTTTAAAAATATATGGATGGGGAGAACTTACAAATTTGCTTTTATAGTAGACAAAAATTTAATGATAGATGTTTTAAACTAAACCCCGCATCAAAATATCATTAATAACTTTAGACATAGTAGGTTATTTCTCAAAAATATGGATATCTCTGGTTTTACTGGTTAGATTTTAAAAATCCAAAGCATCAATTATTTGTATCAACGAAATTTAATAGTGCATTTTTTTAAAATACGAATGTCAGAGCGATTCTAAAAATTTGCAAAATTTTGAAAGTAAAAAAGATGGCTAAAATTTGTATTCCAAAATGTTTTCTCTACAAATTTTGAAAGCAGAGATAAAAACCTGCAACTTGAGTCTTAGAACGTCTACATTGGTGCGCGATCTCAACAAGAAAATATTTTCAACATCGGTCCACATCACCTTCTGGACAATACTTTTAGCTCTGATTTGTTAAATTTTCACGAAAGTTGATTTTTTCTGGAAAATATTTTCGGGTTTAAAGGAGTAAGTTGATTTCTCTGTTTCTTTTTACATTTTGAGCCTAGATTTCATTATTTTGACAGATCGATAGATAACTTTACTGCCGACAGTTTTTATCCCAAACATTTCTTTCTATTTTTCCCAGAAATAAAAGTTATTATGAAAAAAATCCTGTTGCTTGGTCTAATGCAACGAACTGATGCGTGTGACTTGATGAGAAAATGGGAAAATGTGCGCTTTACTTTTGTGTTTCTAACTCCTTTCATTGCAAATCGCATCGCCCCTTATAATTCTATATTCATGTGTTTACGACAAGAACACATCTTTAAAATTTAGTAGCAATTGTATTGTCCAATAAATGTTTTCAAATATACCAGCATACCACCATTTTATAAAGAATTGAAACACAATTACACATTATTGTTAGTGCATGGGTGGCTACATATATCTAGTTACTATATTGTTATAATTCCGTACTTGTAGTATAATCAAAGAGTAGAGTACCTGTTAAGTATAATAGTAAATTAATGGAATTTGATATTTTATTGGGCGTCCCGTGTTATTAGAAATGATTTGGTTTAATTTCTTATTTCGTTCCCTCGTTATATTTTCTCATTCATAAAATAATTATGGGTGAAGGGCGGAGCTTAAACAATAATAAATCCAGAGGGAGCTCGTATCAGTGTAACATTTGTTGCAAAATGTGCCTTTGCACGGTTCCGTGCTATACATGTTTTTGCAAAAAGTATTATGTTTTTTGGAAAAATAAAAATAGTACGATACACAGAAAACATGAATGAAGGTTTGTATCGAGTCCTTTTTCTCATATTTTGATTCTAAATATTTTTAAAAAAATCATAAAGTTACTGCTAATTAAAACAAATCTTATTAATTAATACCGTTTTTTTTCAAAATATTAAAAAGATACAAACCTACATTGATATGTTTTCTTCTATTTTTCGCCTGTACAAATTTCGTAATTGCAATGGTCTAATTATAATTTGTCGCGGACGGGGCGGCGTTTGAGAGTAATTTATTTCTGATTTTTAGACGGCATACCCACTCTTAAGTGTTAATTTTAAAGCGATTAATAGCACAGGTACACACAAAAAAGTCAAGTACGGGAAGGTAGACCTGTGTATTTCCATGCATTTTGACCTACTGAACACGAATCCGATGTCCGTTTTGCCCGATTGGCTCTTGTATTTTTCCTAACCTAAAAAAAAAACACCGTAAGAATGCCCGAGAAAATGAAAGTGTAGCTAAAAATTTGAAAAAATTCAGAGGTACGTAGAATGGCGAGAGAATTCGAATGGCGCAAATTAGAATTATATAGCTTTTTTGGTTTCCGATATAGAGCCTCGAGGAGTGCGAAAAAAAAATGTTTTTCCTTCCGGTGACTTTGAGCTGCTCTATCTCGAAAACGAAGGACCGCAGGGATGCCTGGTTTACGGCATTCGATTCCTATCGCCATCCTATGTACCTCTGAATTTTTTCAGATTTTTAGCTACATTTTCATTTTTTCGGGCATTCTTACGGTGTTTTTTGAAATTAGGAAGAATGCAAGAGCCAATCTGCCAAAATGGACATAGGACTCGTGTTCAGCAGGTCAGATTTCATGGGAATACTCTGCCTTCTCCCATTCGACTTTTTTTTTATGTGCCTGTGTAGTCAACAACCAATCACCAAACAATTATTGCACTGTTGCACAACTTCACGTATCTATTACATCGAATTGGCCGAGCCGTTGTCAAGTATCGTCCTCGTCTTGTTATGATGGAATATGGTCATGGCTTATAGAATAAACAATGTAATGGGTCGACGCGCCCGTATAAATTTAAGTTTAAAAACATGTTTTTTATTGTTTAAAACATGTTTCTTTTCAACAATTAAAAAACCATGTTTAAAACACATTGAATTGTTTTAAATTTAAAAAAACGTATTTTTTTATTAAAATAAAAAAACACAATTTTTGCCAACCCTGAGCCCATGAAGAATAAACAATAGAAAGCTAAATTATGTGGATAGTTTTAATAAATATTGTCTTTTTATTGAGTAATGACAGATAATAATAGGGTGTCATGGAAAACAAATTTTAAAGTCAGACGTCAAATCTTTAAAATACGCCTATACTCAGAGTTTATTGTTATTGAAATTATAAAATTAATCAATAATATTATCAAGTATTAGTTTATTAGTTTGAAGTTAAAATTATGGATACTCTAAATGTTGTACAAAAAATTGAACTTGTGCGCCTTAGAGGAGATAATGACATTATATAATATTCTTTCACGAAATTTTGGATTTACCCATTTGAGATGTTTCTGAATCCAGTAGTATAGTTAGATTTTATAAAAAAAATCGCTAATCAAATTTGTCCATTTTTGAACATTGAAAAAAAGTCATAGTAGGTCTTGAAAATTGAAACTTATCTCTAAAATGTTGTCATAAAGTAGAGCTTTCGATGGCCTACTTAAAAAAAAAGGCCCGTTAAAATCAGATCATAGACACATTTTTTACAGAGGTGTTTCCATTCAAAATGGGTTACTCTGTATATCATGTTATGTAATGTCGTATTGCGTTGCATTAGATTATGTTGCATGATGCACAACTATTGAAACATTTTTAAAAATCGGGAGAAGAATATGGTGAATGAGCGTTATCCAAAAATATGTGTCATTCAAGCCACAATTAAATTTCTGCTAGCAGGGTTTAATTTTTCTTAACGGGCTATAATATTTAATTTAATTAAACCTGCTTTCATCATCATAACTTTAATGCTTATACCACATAATTCTTCCTTTATGATACATCATTTGTACTTTTAAATTAATTTGATAAATTTTCAATTTCTAAATTCATTATAATAAATAATTTTCTGCTAATGCATGCATAACATTTCAAATTCTCATACCGCTATAACGTAAAAAACCGCTGCCCAAGGAATCACTACTTCCACATCCAGATTATTCGTCCAAGTCACTTTAAAGGAAACATCTTGACTATATTTGCACTCTAGTATGTGGAAATTATTGGTCATAGAATTTTAATAATATTTGGGGTAGATGTCATAGAAAAGTTTGAGGAGTTGGTTTCTACCATATACGTTAAAAATAAAGTTTCTAATTTACCGTACTTATTTTCCACTATTTACAACCTACCACCTCAATGGAGTCATCTCAATCAGATGTCACTACAATACATACGTGTACTAACTTTCAAGTGAATATCTCAATTTGATGTTATCAATCCCATTAATAATGAAGCGGAGATGGTAGAGTTTGAAAAATATTAGAAAGAAATCTGAGGCCTTGGTTTCTAGTATATACACCGAATCCCAAATTTCTGTAGTCTTACCAGCTTGCTTTACTTATTTTCCCCTATTTGCCCCTATTTAACCCCCAACCCTTCAACGGCATCATCTCAAATTATGATCTAGTTTCAGACGTCGTTATAATACATACATGTACCAAATTTCAAATGAATATCTCAATTTTATTTTATCAACCCTTTTCATATTGGAGTAGGGGTGGTTGGGTTGAAAAATATTATAAGAAAATCTGACGCTGTGGCTTCTAGTACATACACCGAATTTCAAGTTTCTGTAGTCTTACCAACGTTTTACTTATATTCCTCTATTTACCCTAAATTAACCCCCAACCCTTCAACGGAATCATCTCAAAATATAAACTAATTCCAGACGTCGTTATAATACATACGTGTACGAAATTTCAAATAAATATCTCAACTTTATTTTGTCAACCCCATTAATGGGGTAGGGGTGGTGCGGGGGTTGAAAAATATTATAAAAAAATCTGAGGCCTTAACTTCTTGTACATACACCGAATTTCAAGTTTCTGTACTCATACCAGCTTGCTTTACTTATTTCCCCCTATTGACCCCTAAATAACCCCCAACCCCTCAACGGAATAATCTCAAAGTATAATCTAGTTCCAGATGTCGTTATAATTCATACGAGTACCAAATTTCAAATGAATATCTCGATTTTATTTTATCAACCCTTTTAATAATGAAGTAGGGGTGGTGGGGGTTGAAAAATATTATAAATAATCTGAGACCTTGGCTTCTAGTACATACACCGAATTTCAAGTTTCTGTACTCTTACCAACTTGTTTTACTTATATTCCTCTATTTACCCCAAATTAACCCCCAACCCTTCAACGGAATCATCCCAAAATATAATCTAATTCTAGACATCGTTATAATACATACGTGTACTAAATTTCAAATGAATATCTCAACTTTATTTTATCAACCCCATTAATGGGGTAGGGGTGGTGGGGGGTTAAAAATATTATAAAAAAATCCGAGGCCTTAACTTCTAGTACATACACCGAATTTCAAGTTTCTGTACTCTTACAAGCTTGCTTTACTTATTTCCCCCTATTTACCCCTATTTAACCCCCAACCCTTCACCGGATTTCCTCAAAAAACAATCCAGTTCCAGATCTCGTTATAATATATACGTGTACAAAATTTCAGGTCAATATCTTAAACCGTTCCGGAGAAAGCGTGCGGACAAAAAAAGTTACAGACAGACCGACAGACCGACAGACAGACAGACAGAAAATTTTTTTTCGCTCAAATTTAAAATCTCGACGTTTCATGACATTCTAAACCTATTTCACGAATAAAAATTTTTGAAAATTTTTTTGCGATTACTATACTTCCAATCCACTACGTGGATGTGGAAGTAAAATTAAGGAAATATTATTATTTTACATCTTATTTTAACTAGAGATAATTTTTTTTACAAATGCGTTAGGGTGGGACTTAGAGATATTCCCATTAAGATGCGACTTCCAAAATCTAATAAAATATTTTCTTTTAAAAGCTAGTCTTCTACACCGCCAATAAAAGTGCATGGTAAAACTTAAGAACATTCACTTAATTAAATTTGTTTAAGAAGAATATTAACTTCAAGTGTATTAAATAGGATATAAAATAATAAAACAGCTACAAAAAGTGCAATATAAAACGAGTTATAAAATGCAATAAATGTATCTTTGTAAGTTTTTATATAAGTTTTCGTTTGAGTTAAGGACTGCATTTTTATAGTGCCAGCAGACTAAAATGTTTTAACTAGAAGGAACGGTCGTTGCATGTCTGTAGATATTAAAGCCTGTGCGGCTCTTTCAGCGCCAAATCGATATACTATACGTTAACTAAAACTAAACACCTCGAACACCCTTCTTATCGGAAGTGAGGATATTTAATTTTCAAGAGTTACTTGTATTATTTTGTAATTAGGAAATTTCACGCCCTAAGTAATTTTCTAATTTACCCTACTAGCAGTGATTGCGCTAAAGGAAAATGAACTAACGAGAGGTGTGTTTAAAATTAATCTTCTTTTGCCTCTTAAGCTGTTAAATTCATTGAGTTGAAGGTGCCCTATTTATTTTTGTATTATGTTTGCTTCACTTATTTAATATAATTACTTTTTGTGATATACTGGGTGGCAAGGAGTCAATGGACACGCCCTAAATTTTTTCGTTGTTTTTGAATTTTAAAATGTTCTTCTTGAGCTCAATAAAATATTTTTGATAAACGCATTCCTGGGTCACTGTGTCAGTTTCAAGTTAAATATTAGCTTTATAAGCCTTTTTTGAAAGATAAATACTTTATTAATATTAGCCCCTTTGGCCCAAGATAAAATATTTAATGAAATATGAAATAAACATTTAGAAGTTTTTCACGATTTAAAAAATATTTTTGCTGTATTTTTGCATAATATGCACTGCTTAATTTTGAGCAGACATACTCGATATGTTTAGACCATGTTGAATTTTCATCGATCCAGGTTCCTAAAAATGTGTCCTCCTTAGAAAATGTTGTATTTATTTCAAACAATATTGAAGAATCCCATATTCTTTTCTTATGAAAATACATGTTAATTGTTTTACTATTGTTTAAAATTAGTCTATGTCTCTAACATTATGTAGATATATGATATGTAATTTAGATGAATATTCAAATATTATTTCTATATTAGCTATACCTCAGGAGTAATACCAGTTACACAGATTGTGGAGTCATCAGCAACCATTATTACGATGCCTTCCGTGATATGCTCAGGTAAATAATTGTTATATACCATAAACATCAGTGGACTAAGTACTAACCCCTGAGAAACGACCAGCCCAACACTATTTTCCTGTGATTGGTGGTTGTTAACTTTCACGACCATTCTTCAGTTACTCATATAGGATTCAATTCATTCTAAACAATTATCTCTTATTCCAATTTTATACAGTTTTTCTGCTAATAAATTTACATCTGTAGTATCAAATGCTTGGGTTAGATCAAACATAAGTGCTGCCACATACAGGGTGTAATCAGTTACATGTTATTAAAAAAAACTGGTAATGGGGACCGACTAGACAAACAAAAAACCATTATGACCTTTCCCTCTAGGGGCATTTTGAAAAAAACTGATCTAGGTTAACATATTTAATATTATGGTAGACAACTATTGAGAACCACTGCTTTTCTTGGTCGATGGACTTGTACTTCCCAATTATACAACTTTTAAATTGTCATAAAAAAAGTGCTCGCCGGCGGTGTCAAAGGATCATCGACCGCCTTTGATGGACCGCCTCAACTGAACTGAGACAAGTGTAAAGAGGTAAATAATTCCTTCTCTCTTCGTGCACAATTGCAAGCAAATAATGGCCATAGATGTTTAAACAGAGCATTTCTTTACATGTGTGTTTTTTAATTTGGAACAAAATATTGGATTGTTTATAATTTAGAAAATTTAAATGTGGTTCATTAACATCTGTAACACAAATCAGTGTCCTGGGGTAAAAGCTTACTACCTACCTAAGTGATTCAAAATCTCTGCATCTGTATCAATACACAGTTCGGTACGTCGAATTAAGTACATACGCACTTCGTTCAACACTAAACACTAAACTATCAACTAACGTTGTCAATAAAGAAAAATAAAATAAAAACTTGGTACAAAAGTCAAAAAGGAGTACAAAAGGAACGAACAAGTAAGTAGTGTGTGTACGTAATCAAGAATTTGACAACTTGAACGGTAAGTCAATAAAATAAATCTTAACTGTAATACACAATGACGCGAAACTCAAAAATAACAAAAACAACGAACGGAGGTTGGACGTGTGTACATAACGAAACACCGACAGTAACTAAAATATTGCACAAGGGAGAATTAGAGTATAGTTTTCTTCAGATCAGATCTAGATCTAAACCTACCTCAATATTCCAGCAGTTCTCAAAAAATTTTATTGAAAATTTGCGAAATTTTTGTTAATTTTTTTTTCTCCAAAACTATGAGCTTTAGACCCCATGTTATATAAGATTTTTTTGTTTGTCTTCTCGTTCCCTACCGCCAGTTTTTTTTAATGACACGAAACTAATTGCGCCTTAAATTTATTATCATCTAGATGGGTATACACAAACTTCATTAGATTGTAAGAAGCTGTCTCAATTGACTTATTGACTCTGAACCTATGTTGATTTGGAGTTATTACTCCAAATTAACATAGGTTCAGAGTCAATATTATTATATTATGAAAGTCAAAGAAAAAGACTAAACTATCGTATAAAACAGATTCAGAATTAATTTGGGAAAAGTATGTGGGATGTGAGACGATAATTATTAATAAGATAGCAGTTTTCTTTTTTTACAGAGGAAACACATTGGCCGTTTTAAAAACCTGAGGAAATAGACCGTCTTTTTATAGATTTGTTTATGAAATATGTATGTACATGGTGATTTAATTACAAGGATACTGCCCGTCAATAATGTTTTTGTGAGTCCATCAATACCATACGAATTTGATCAATTTAGTTTAAATAATGCTTCTAATTCATCTTTTTCATTGACTACGCCCAGTAAAAGAATTTATAACATTATTCTCAGTAGAAGTATACATATTTCACCTAAATGCTCATTTAACTTATTTTGGGAAATTAGACTAAAACGGGTTGCACATTTATTTGCAACTAATTGTGCATTACTAATTTTTACACCATTCTCAACTAGTTCAACGTCCATAAAAGACGTTTTGCCTAGCTTACTATTCACAATTTTCCATGTTTCTTTACACTTATTTTTAGAAGAATGTATTTAATTGTTATAAAACTTTGATTGAGCTTTCCATATGTTTTGTTTCTATATATTCAACATCGCTGGAATGCACAATATTATTATTTGAAACGAAATACCATCTGAGTTACTCCATGTGGACATATCGTATACACAGTATAGTGGTCCAGAGAAACATTTTACTTTCAAATATATTCTAGTGCTCTAATGCGTGGTCAGTATCCACGTGCGTTTATTGATTCTTGGCACTTCAACAGAGATTTTTTAGAAAAAATAAATTAATCCTAGTAAATCTGGTTACTGCATGTGTGCCCGTTGGTTTTGAATGTGTAACCACAAGAGCACTTTAGAGATACAGGGTGTTATGAGTGGTGTTTAATTTTTAATGTAGTCCGCATCGCATCAATATTCTCACCCTCATACGTATTTAACCTAACTTTAAAATATGAAGGCGTTTCCTCTTTTATAATACATATCAGTGAAAATTATCAAAAAGTAAGCTTTGGCGACTGTGTAAACACAGCGGTTTTATGCCAGAAATTGAAATAATTTCTTCTGCGATTAAATGAAGAATGTCAATTCAACTTTAAATTATATAAATGAATAAATTACATGTGACATATACAGAATGATTTATTTATTATAACACACCCTATGAATGAAAGGTGAAGTGATTCTAAGTAAAATATATTATAACGGGTAACGAGGGATGAGGTTTGGTTAGAGGTTCATCACTCGATCAGTGATGTAAAGTAACGTTCGTTGTGACCGAAATTTAGATGGATTGCCACATATCTCATCCATCAGTCGATAGGCTATCAATTGAGATAGCTCCGTGCCGCTAAGCTGCTCAGTAAGCTGGCACAAAGGGTCAAGGTCTAGTTGCCTATTAAAAAGTAAAACCAGCCACCATCAAATGGCAATTGGTCAGTATACGCCCACAATTCATATGAAACATAGGCTTCATTGTTAAGAACAATGGTTTTTAGAGAAAATTTCCATATTTTGATATTTTTTGAATATTTGACGAAAACGGGTGCGTTGCGTCAACATATAAAAAATGAAAATTTTATCAATGCGCGTCGTTTGAGACTTGTGGCGACCTTTAATCTTTGATGGTTAAATTGTTATAATCAAATTAAGGTTTCTAAATGAATACTTTTTTTCTTTTCAGCAAATGGTCATACGGATATTTTATTATGGTAAAATGTTGCATTTTGTTCACAGAATTTACAGTTTTTTGTTTGTGCCGATATATCGCGTATTTTGCAATTGTTTAAATAAATAATCTAATTTGTTTTTTAAGGGTTTGCGACTTTTCATGGCATTTTTTGCACTGTCCACCCATGGCAATAAATATAAATAAATATTGATAAAAACTACCATTTCTGTGTCGTCTTGCCCCATTTCTCTTTTTTTAACAACCAACCGCACTTCCCCCCCGCCAACGTTTGCTTAGTAACAAAATTGCTTAGTAAACAAATGAAATATCTCAGCACAGGACCGTCGTGTCGAGATGCAATTGTCGACAAATGAAAGATAATAAGAAAATAAAAATTATGAGACCTCAGTCCGTTAACTAGAACCGGAGATATAGACCATTATGAGTTTATGACTGTCAATTGTTTATTAATTAATGTTTTGAATAAAATCTTGTGACAACATAAAGTTAATATATTAAACTAACTAGTTTTCAATTGTCACAAAAATCCATTGGTTTTTTCATAAATTTTTTGCTTTTATACCAATTAATTTATGAACGCCGTGCAACGTTTTTTAGTGTTTTAGTGTTTAAATAATTGTATAAATCTGGTACGTAATTAATATATAAACAAAGTTCTACTTACAGCTTACAGAAAAATACTGGAGTTCAGCAATGCAATGATAATTACTCACCTGAAAAAGAAATTACATACATTTATCATCCACAAGAGTATTTTTAAACAACTACAGTGACGTCAACAAATGTATCACAAAAAAGGATTCTATACGAATTAAGATATCTATTAAAACTTCTTCAGCAATATTTATTAGGGAATCTATACACTATAATCAAATATGCAATATGTCTAGTTGACTTTAGTCTGCCGGTAAGTCGATTCGAGATACGACGATTTCCGAGTATTTTGTGCTACTCTCCAAGGTTTCTATTCTGTCTGTAAATCTCTCGACCTACAATCCGCTCAAAGCAATAATAATAATGCCTTTTTAAAAGTTCCCTTTAAAGGGGTACAACCGTCGCTTAAATATTTACAAATTTTCTAGCTTCAAAACCATTTGTTTACGAAGCCAATAGGAATTAAAAGAGTTTTCATGAGAAAAAGATTTATAACGTGACTATATTAATAAATTGCATATTATATATTATCACGTATCTTTTCAGTTGTATTAAAAATCCTTCATATTAAGCAATTAAGTTTATCGAATTTGTCAGTCAACTTTAGATACAGAAGGTTTATATATCCACTTCACTTCAAAAAGGAATTAGGTACTTGGGTCCCATGTGACACAGTGACCGGTCTTAATCAAGACAAACAAGGGTTTGGTAAAATTTCCGGTCAAGCCACTCCCCGGTGTCTAATGATTCACACTGTTAGTTTGAGTGTTGGTATAAATAATTAGTATACTGAGTGTTCAACAACACCTGTTGAACTATGTTTAGTGCTGATTATACATCTTTAAAAAATGTATTTGTGAATATTTTCGTGAGGCTGCCCTTTGCGAGATAAATTTTAATCTCATGCCATTCATAAGAATATCATGTTAGTACAGCCAGTGGGGTTCTTACCCTACAAAAGGTGGGGTAGTTCAAATTCTTTATGTGTTGTGTAGGTCTAAGCCCTAACGAAAAATCCAAGTTATCTACTTTTAGGGGTTGCCGCCAGAAGGGTCATCTTGAATTAAAGTGCAAACATTTATTTCTTTTCAAAGCAACTCTCCAACGGTCGATTCCACAACAAAAATGCTTTTCAAACTTAAAGAATACCAAATTCCCTACATTTTTTACAGTCCCTTAGCACGGTTCAGTCCACACTAATAATGTCGATAATGATAAATAAGAAGATAACATGATAATGAAATAAAAGTTAATAATTTAAAAAAATCCTCGACAGAAAAAAGGAAACAAATAATTTAATTCACTGGCTATTTCTTTTTCCGTATATTTATATACGCAGCACTTCCCGAGAGATGATTTTTAGATCTATAGTAAAATAAGCAAGCTAACGATTATACTCTTCGCCGATCTACTGCACTTTTATATAACGCTGTACTTAAACGGCCGTTAAACGGTAAGCTACTAAAATGCCGTTAATAGATGTGACGTCATTGAAATGACCATACTAATGGATTACATTTTCATGAAATCTATCAATCTGTTTTGGAAATGCTTAGCCTTTGAAACATTTTCCTCTTATTCTGGAGCTCATCAGAAAGACACAAAGCCACTTATAAAGATGTTTCGCGCAAAAATCTATAAACAAGTATGAAATAATTACAGACGGACGGACGGACGGACATTTTAAAAGCTGTTCAGAATTCGATCACCAACACAGTGATATGAAAATGTTTTCTCTTCAAGCGATATTACTGGGTTTAGAAATGTGCCGATCGAATGCAATATACTCTTCATTTTGTATTTGTGAAGAGTATAAAAATGTATAGTTTATCCTAACTTATTGTCGGTATAACAAATGTCGGAATCTTTTTTCTTTACCGCACATCAAAGGCGCCATCTTTTGTACCCTGAATAAATCTGGGATAAACTATACCTACCACCAAACTGAAAACTATTCATTCACAGTCCAACAATGAATTTACAGAATAAGAAATTGCAACTGTCTCGAGCCAGTAAATATGAATTATTTGTTCCTTTTTAAAGGTTTATTTTTTGTGTCCTTGGTTTTTAAAATTTTTAAATTAACGTTTCATTACACTTAATAGGCTAATTATAATGTTTATTCGAGGAATCAAACCCTGATTATAACTATGTTAAAATCTATAGCTGAAATGTTACCTAAATTAACATCATTGAATCAGGTTCTATTATGATACCGCTAAACAATAACTGTTTGATACGTGAAATAAAGATACAAGCTGTTTTTGTACTTCTATTTCCTTAGTCGAACCTCTTTTGAACAAAACAACTTTATTAATGTAAAATAATTAACTATTTTCGCCAGCACTTATTTCCACACATCATTTGTGTGTGTGCTGATTACTTAGTAATTAGTAAATAATTAATATTAGTATGAATTATTTGCTAATTACTATCACGGTAAAAAAGTTACAAACGATGGAATGTTTCTGTGTACATTTAAATAGCAGGACTCATATTTACTTTAAACTCTTTATTAGTGGCATCTAAAGGTTGATGAAAGATATTTTTTAAATAATAATATCCAAGACTCTTTCCTGCAAGGCCTTGGTATTCAAGCCTATGAACTAGGTTACGCGATATCACTGTGAGTATCATCTTCCATTGAAAATTCATACTTGTTTACAGCGAAAGAAGATACCAGGAATTTCTAATAAAGCAGCAGAGTTAAAATTATTTTCAGTGTATAAAAGAAGTTACTTTTCAAATAGTTTTCGTGCTGTAAAATATGTTTAAAATAATGACGTGATGATGAGGATCTAGTGTAAAATAACACCGATACAGCGTTATAAAAATGATTTTGTTGAGACATTGCAAAGTAGTTAACCTCCAATAGTAGGGAATTTAGTGCTATGCTCCATCCAAAACAGACTTTTGCATATAATTTTCTGGCAGATTCTAAATCTGGATTCTCCAATTCGTTCGAAACTTGTTTCTTGTCAAAGCTCGAAACATCGTGAAAATAAGTATATTTTATTTCCCACACAATACCTATTTCTTGTGCTCTTAAAGACACTGATCTTGAATTTTATGAACATATTTCAAAGGTATTCTTCTTGCTTTTTGTGTGAAGCGAAACTCTGCCAAGATTAAAGAAAAATGTAGAAAATGTGTAGTCAGACATATTTGTACCAACTAGATTGATTGATTGATTGATTGATTGATTTGCCAGAGTAAGGTGGGCATTGCTGCCGATTTCGGCATGCAATCTGGATGTTTTATATACCGCCGAACCGGCTGCAAACGCTGGATTGGATATGGGACATGCTTGTCAGCAGCGAGAGTCACATGACGCATGGGGTAGGGATGTAGGATGGAAAGTGTAGGTGTTTGTGAGATGCTTCCTTTTATGATTCGATGCTTCTTTTAAGTTTCCATCATCGAATGTGAAGTCAAGGTGTTTGTAGGCTTTTCTGTTTCTTCTCTTTCCGATTCCAACCGTGTACCTCCTCCTGCTCGCCTACTGCTTGATATGGTTTCATATATTTCACCAGTAATCCGCATTTTAGCGTCACCCTAGTAGCTCAAAATATCGACTCAATATTCATATATTGGTCCTATATGGATTATATATTGGTAAGGTCAGTTGGGGTATCTGGGCCCAGGGGGTAACTGGGCCATGGCTTTTTTCCGTAAAACTTGCGGGGGTAATTTCACTTCAAGCAGTTGGCAGCACTAAAGGACAATGGCATCTCACTATAACAATTAGTCTCATGTTTCTGAGTGTTGTTGATTTCATGTAGCAATTTTTTAAATTTTGTAGTGCAAAATATTCATGGCAACTTCATGTAATCTTGATATTTATGAATTATCTACAGGTTTACTGTATATATTATCAACGTCACAGTTAATTTAGCATAAATTAGAAGCATAATATATCCCTAAAATGTTATTGCAAGCACGTGTTATCCGTTAGGTCAAAAGCTTGAGTGGGTGGCCCAGTTGCCCCCATAATATTTCAAAAATGGGGTAAGTGGGCCAGTTAATTGGGGCATCTGGGCACGCCTGGGACCAAGTTACCCCAAGCACATTGAGTATGTTATTATTGTCTTTATTCATTAGGTAGATGTAGATCACTTTTTATGTGCAACTGTACACAGTCACACAAAAAAAATGTGATCTGAACCCGGGATCCGACATAGTAATCCTTATGTATTTTGACGTGTTGAATGCGAATCCGATGTCCGTTTAGCTCCGTCACCCACCAATTTTTTGTAAATCGCAAAAATAGCCTAAGCAACACCATTTCTTTAGATTATTTTTGCGATTTACTAAAAGTTGGTGGGTAATGGAGCTAAACGGACATTGGATTCGTGTTCAGCACGTCAAAATACATAGGATTACATGTCGGGTCCCGGGTACAGATCATTTTTTTTTGGGCCTGTGTTATTTATGCTTACTTGAAATTGGATGTTTTTTACGTTTAATGTTGGCTTTTGTACCTTAACAGAAGTTGTGTTATTCCTAAATTTGAATAAATTTCACACCTAATTTTTATGTAGTTCTCTTACGTCGACAACTCGATTATGGTGTGGTTTAAATGACTTGTGGTAATTTTTGTACGAAGTTTACATCTTTATCAACAGGTCCACTTACCCCAGTTCAAATAACAATCGTTTGTATGAAACCGAGACCCGTATGGTCCAGTTGCCCCAATTTCTAGGGGTAACTGGGCCCATCAGATATTTGTAAATATCTGATGGGCCCAAAGAAAATTAAATTTGACTCGGGATTTGAATATTATATATTTAAAGACTGTATATTGTATTATATATAAAAAAATATTTTAGATATTAATATAACTTATTAGTGGTTCTCAGGCAAGTTCAAAGTATAATATACTCGCTCAGGTTGTAAAATCATGGCCCAAATACCCCAAGTGACCTTACAATATTTGTGCTACTAGGGCAGTGTCCTGCGACAGTGTGTCCACCTCGCACAAGATATAAATCAGCTCGCCGCAAGAAGATTTTATTTACTAACCGTTCCACAGGTAAACAGCCGTATACAGTAGAAGTGCAAAGAATAGTCCCTAGAGAGAATTTGAAGACACCCTGTATACCAATCTGTCAAGATAATGCGAAACAGGAATATAAAATCTGCAAAAACAAAAAAGTCTCGAGAGGATAAGCTTGATAAACATTAAGACACCCTGTACATCGATCTGCCAAGGCAACGCAAAACATAAACATAAAATTAGCAAAAGCAAAAAATAGATCTCGGACAGCATTTGAAACGCCCTATTTATCCAGCAAACACCAAGTATTTTGATTTCCATCCGACTCTCGAGTTGATAAATTAAGTTAATAAAGTTAATAAATTATTAAGTCAATCCATTAATTTAATAAATTAAATTAAATTACTATAGCTTAGCTTTCTGTAATTACATGGTTTGCGCTTCCTGAGTTGATTTCTTGCACTTCGCTTCATATATGCCACTGTTTGTTGTTGCAGGGTAGTATATGAGTTTTTGACTAGCATTGGATCGGTCCGATTGCACATGTTTACATTCTTTCATCAGATGTTTTCATCCCTTTTTTAAGTTGTTTATATACGTTTTAGTGTTGCTATAATCAAATATCAGCTATATGAAATAGGCAGACTTACGCTAATTTATATCAATTAATGTAGAATTGTCCACGTTTCAAGTCAACACAATTTCGCACGATTTCTCACAGTTTTAACCGATTTTATCTGAGTTTTTGTAGGTAGCACTAAAAACACGCCTGCCGCCGTCACCGACCGAAGTCGATCTATAGAAATATTTGGTATCGACAAGAGACATTTTTTAGTATCCTGTAGTAGACAACGAAAGTAATGCGGGCAATGTTCTTATCAGTAGAACTTCGCTAAATAATGAACTAAAGTCTAAATGTCTTTTATAATTGCCGCAATATATATCGATACATCAAAAGTATCGCGCACCCCTAGTCATACAATATGTTTACGGCAAAGCGATATTATACAGGGTATTTCAAAGTTAAAGGTACGTACGTTACTTGTGGATAGAGGCGGTTCTAAATTATCCGGTATTAATGCATTCATCGTCCTTCCTTACTGAGATACAGGATTTATTGATTTTGGCCAAACTTTTATTTGATCATAACTATTGAACCACCCTGTATAATCGGTATATTATATGTTTCACTTCTTTTTCTTGATAGAATCTCATAGTAAACCAAAAGGGAATGCAGGTCCGGGTAATAAGAAAATGGTAATATGTTGCATGGCAAAATTTAGTAGATCTGTTTCGGTATTCGAAAGGAGAGGAAAATATTGAATAGAGTAACTCAGTTAATTTGTTATTGTTATTATACATACACGCATTAAAAATAATATTATTTTTAAATGTAGTCTCACAAAATTCAGTAGTATTTTGATTTATGTGCGCAAATCTAAATTGTTTTCAAAATTATTTTACTTTACTTTAATAGTTCATTTACCTAATCTAGAAGTGATAGAGTTATCACTGCTGCAAGTTAAATTTTTTTGTTAATTAACCTTGAAATAAATATTCAAGTTCCAACTGTCTATACCATTTTAATGAAATTAGATTAACGGCAAGTAATCAAGATTGACGAATGAAATGTGCAAATAAATTAAGTGAGTTACTCTATTCACTTTTTTCCGCTCTATTCGAATATCGAAACAGATCTACAAAATTTTGTCATACAGGGTAGGGTGTTGATTTTGACATAGAGGTGTTTTAAAATCTCATGAGCTGTGACCTTCATATGCGCACAGACATAATCCCTCCTGTCGACTCAGTTACACTTCTTAAAATTATTATATTTATTGTTTACAATTTATCCCGAGCTCGAGTTTATGTATACAACAAGGCAGCCGCCAGTGTCTTCAAATAAATACTTATAACGCAGTATGAACTTTGGCTTTCGCGCATTTCGCGGCTCATAAGATTCAGAAACACCTCTACAACAAATTGTCAATTTTATATTAAGTCAACCTGGATTTCTTTTTGGTTTATTATGAAGTTCTATCAAGCAAAATAAGTCAAACATATATTCTAAGTATGAACCGATTATATAAAGTGGTTCAATAGTTATGATCAAAGAAAGATTTGGCCAAAATCAATCAAACATCCTGTATCTCAGTAAGGAAGGACAATGATTGCATTAATACCAGGTAATTTGGAACCACCAAAGTGCCTTCTATCCACAACTAACGTATGTACCTTTAACTTTGAAACACCCTGTAGGTGTAAATAACATTTTTTTTTTTACTATGAACACAGTTTTCTGTATTCTGCTCTTGCTTGACTCAAAACCTATTTCAAGTACGTTAGAATTTCAAAAATGCATAGAGAACGCTGATGACAGCTTAAAAACAAAATTCGTTTCAGGTAAACTGCCATTTTTGTGCAAAATATTTGAGAATTCTATAAGAAAGATTTGCTCAAAATTAACAAATATAACGTTTTACCTAATTTGAGAACTATATAGTTATCAAATTTGGTCCAACGTCATATTCTTTAATTTTAAGCAAGTTTTTTCTGTAAAATTTTTCAATATCTTGCACAGAAATGACAGTTTAATTGAGGCGAATTTTATTTTTAGGCTGCCACGAGCGCCCTCTATACATATTTGAAATTCTAACGTACTGAAAATAGGTTATGGGAGAAGCAAGAGTAGAATACAGAAAACTGTGTTCATAGTAAAAAAGAATTGTTATTTACACATTATTTTTATCTCCAATAATAACAAAACCGCTGCCTAAGGAATCACTACTTCCACATCCAGATTTTTCATTCAAGTCACTTTAAAGGAAACATCTTGACTAGATTTTCACTATAGTACTTGGAAATTATTGGTCACAGAATTTTAATAATATTTGGTGCAGATGTTATAGAAAAGTTTGAGGCGTTGGTTTCCACTATATACGATAAAAATGACGTTTCTAGTTTACCCTACTTATTTTCCCCTATTCACAGCCTGCCACCTCCCACCCCTTCAATGGAATCCTCTCAATCTGATGTCATTACAATACATAATAATTGTTCTAACTTTCAAGTGAATATCTCAATTCTATGTTATCAATCCCATTAATAATGGAGCGGAGATGGCGGGGTTTGAAAAATATTAGAAAGAAATCTGAGGCCTTGGTTTCTAGTATATACACCAAATCCCAAATTTCTGTACTCTTACCAGCTTGATTTACTTATTTTCCCATATATACTCCTATTTAACCCCCAACACTTCAACGCAATCATCCCAAAATATATTCTAGTTCCAGATGTCGTTATAATACATACGCGTACCAAATTTCTAGTGAATATCTCAATTTCACTTTATTAACCCCTTTAATAATGGCGTATGGATCGTGGGGGGTTGAAAAATATTATAAACAATTTGATATCTTGGCTTCTAGTACATACACCGAATTTCAAGTTCCTGTACTCTAACCAGCTTGCTTTACTCATTTTGCCCCATTTACCCCTACTTAACCCCCAACCCTTCAACTGAATAATCTCAAAATATAATCTAGTTCCAGATGTCTTTATAATACATACGTGTATCAAATTTCAAATGAATATCTCAATTTTATTTTATCGACCCCTTTAATAATGGAGAAGGGGTGGTCGGGGGTTGAAAAATATTATTAAAAAATCTGAGGCTTTGGCTTCTAGTACATGCACCGAATTTCAAGTTATTGTACTCCTACCAACTTGCTTTACTTATTTTCCCCTATTTACCCCTATTTAACCCCCAACCCTTCACCGGATATCTTCAAAAAACAATCCAGTTCCAGATCTCGTTATGATATATATGTGTACAAAATTTGAAGTCAATATCTTAAACCGTTCCGGAGAAAACGTGCGGACAAAAAAAAAGTTACAGACAGACAGACAGACAGACAGACAGACAGACAGACAGACAGACAGACAGACAGACAGACCGACAGACAGACAGACAGACAGACAGAAATTTTTTTTTCGCTCAAATTTGAAATCTCGACGTTTCATGACATTCTAAACCCATTTCAGGAAAAAAAAAATTGAAAATTTTTTTTGCGAGTACTATACTTCCAATCCACTACGTGGATGTGGAAGTAATAACAAAAATAATGGTGGGTGAAAATATAATGAACAATCCTATACATTGCTTAAGCTGATTCTGAAAAATTATTTAGTTCTTTTCTTGAAATAAATGGGTGAATGCCCTGATAATATTTCAGTCACCACCTACCACCATTGTACAAATTACACAAATAAAAGAATATAAATTACTAATTAGAATAAATTGCGATGCTTAATATGAATCTGTCACCGAAGTCTAAGCTGTAAATTCAACAGTTAGTTTCAGACGTGTGAACTCCGGAATATAATTATGCAGCCCTCCCTCGGAAGACGGCTTTTGTCACTGCGTTAACATTGGGTCGTCTCATCAAATGCGATAATCAAATTTAAGTCTATCTTCATTATATTCCTTTCTGACAATACGATGTTTCATATTTCACGAATAATGTAATAATATGTTAACAATTCGGTTAATACCAAACTTGAAGTGAATACAAAACAAAACAGCTGTAGGAAATATTATCTCCTCTACCTCAGATATTCTCTTGAGATATTACGCAAATATTTGTAGAAATAATAAATTGTCATTTAAATTCTAGCCTGTAAATTAACCGCCAAGAAATGTTTAAAGCTTGTCGTCACCTTGGATACATTCTACGTGGCCGATATACCACACACATGCTTATGCAGATTTGGGAAAATGTGTAAAAACACCTGATTTTTGGCAAAACCTTAATTTCGATTGAAAAATATCCTTAACAAAAGTTTTGTAGTAGTTTTATTCTACTCAGTGACGTACTTTGATTTCCAACAACTACCTTATTTTTCGACATCATTGGGAGTTTTTTTTAAATAAAAGACTCTGTATGTTTTTACTACCTAAAAAGGTAGACACTTTTTCATCAAAGATATTGGTATAAAGGTTTGGTGTGCGAGTGGCTTGTGGTTTTTCAAATATTAAGTTAAATAATAACATAGTCACACTCAATAGTCTCAAAAATATAATGTATGAGCGTGGATAATCAGAGGACGCATTATCGGACCATTCTTTCCAAGAGAAAATTTTAATTAACTCTAATCGTTATTTACAACTTTTGTGCGGTAAATCGTTTATTTTCAAACCAGGCAAATCTCGAACAACTCTCGGATTAAATTTGGTATCAGCAAGATGAAGCTCCATCTCGTTATGGAGTTGACGTGCGTCAATACCTAAATGAATCATTTCCACAGAGATGAGCAGGTCGAAGGACATATCGAATGGCCACCGCGATCGCCAGATTTAAGTCCTTTAGACTATTTTCATTGGGGTCATTTCAAATCCGTTGTCTATAAGACCAAACCTCAATCGTTAAAAAAGATGGAAGATCGAATTAGGATGGCCGTTCAAGAAATATCACAGCGTGTTATTCAAAACTCCTTAAGAGCCTTCGTTGATCGATACTGTCAGGCTGCTGAGAACTTCCAGTTTGAACATTTATTATAAATATTTTCTTTTTTTCTCAATATTAAAGTCCTCAATACTTGTAATAACAAATTAAATTTTCATTTACTAATAAATTTACTACTTTTTATTTTATTATTTTAATTAGAAAATCACATGTCGCGCACCAACCAAACCCTATATCATTATAATTGAAGGAAAAGTGACTATCTGAAAGTGGTAAAAGAAAATCACTTTGATATTTATTAATCATAGTTCCTTCAAATTAGTCAAAAAATCGGTAAAGTTATTTACACAGAACTTCCCTCGTTATTTGTGCATGGCGGTCACTCTAAAAAATTATCAATTACGAAATGACATTGAGAATACAGATCAAAATATAGTTATTGCTATTATTACAAAAAAACCTGATACCTTTTGGTAAAAAAAATATACAGAGTGCCCATCCAACAGCAAAAGTTCAATACTAAATAACAGGTGCCAAATATGGAAGGCTTGCGCAAATACCTTTACAAATGTCCACCATGACTGAATTATTTCTTGGGATGCCATTATTCAATAAAAGTATATAATAGGTGCATATGCCAAATATTATTGCCATCTGTCACATTTTCAATTCCACATTCACGTAATGGAGTGGAAGTATAGTGGTGGTTAAAAAATATAAAAAATTTTCAAAACTTTTTTTTTTGAATAGGTTTAGAATGTCACGAAACGCGAAAATTTTAAATTTGAGCAAAAAAAAAATTCTCTATTCCAGTGTTAAATTTTGTCCAAAATGGTGAAAAGATGTGGCAAATTTTTTTATCCGAAATAGGTTTTAAATGTCATGAAACGTGGAAATTTTAAATTTGAAAAAAAAAATATTTCGTCTATTCTATAATAGTGATAAACAGTACCTAAATTTTTTTTTTTTTAATTTTTCAAAAACATTTTTAAATTTGTTTCAATAATTTTAGAATGCCATGGAAACGTGGAAATTTTAAATCTGAACAAATAAAAAAAATTCCATCTATTTTAGTGGTAGAATTTTTTTCGAAATTTAAAAAAAAAAAAATTTAAATAGATTTAGAGCGCTATGAAACGTGGAAATTTAAAATTTTAAGAAAAAAAATTCCATCTATTTTAGTGGTAAACATTTTTTCAAAAATGTTGGTAATAAATTTTCAAACATTTTTTTCTTTTAAATAGGTTTAGAATGCCATGAAACGTGGAAATTTTAAATTTGAACAAAGAAAAAAAAAATTGTTTAGTGGAAAAATTTTTTTCAAAAATGGTGAAAAAAAATTTCAAAATTTGTCAATTTTTTTTTCCTGAAATAGGATTACCGCGTCATGAAACGTGGAAATTTTAAATTTGAGCGAAAAAAAAATTTTTTCACTATTTATTCCGTTTAGAAGGTCCACCCTGTATATGTTCAAGTGAAATTTCTACCATTTCTGCGCTGACAGTAGCGTCAACTACCTATCAAATTCGGCTGCTCTCCGTCAAGTAGTTTTTTAGTAAATGCACCAACAGACAGACAGACAGACAGACAGACACACAGACAGACAGCCAGGCAGACAGACAGACAGACAGACCAACAGACAGACAGACAGACAGACAGACTGACGGAATTGAAAAACCTATATTTTCGTAATCTTCGTGATCTGAAACGTCAGAATCCGTAAAAATCTCGGAGGGTGATTTTTTCTCGAATACAATACTTCCCTTCGGTATGCAAGGGAAGTAAAAATCGATATTTTATGGAAAATTTCCCATAACTACAAGACCTGTAAAAAGTTAAACATTTGTGTTGTCTAAACATGATTTTCTCCAAGTGGTAAGTAATTGATAAGAAACTATCGCTTGACAGAAATTGTTGTAATTGTAACAGACATTTTGAGTTATTTGGTAAGTTTTCACCATTAAGAAAATGTCTCACCACAATCACTTTTCTTGTCTGCCATACCCTAAGGTAAAGGGCTAATGATGTCTCTAGCTGTTACAAATATGTGAAGTAATTGCCCGCTAGCTCATGTACCACTATACATGGGCATATTTTGGAGGTTGACAGACATGGTTATGTAATAACAATTATCACTTATTATATTATATGCATTTAATACAACTGTTATTGATAGGCTTTGCTATTGTAAGGTTAGATATTTTAGCACGGCTGACAACTTAATTGTTTTTATCTACTCTTATTAGACTATGTATTAATTAATGAAGATCTTTTGAACAATTAACAGTATCCATAAACAAATAGCGTGAGTTGTAGTAATTCACTTGTGAGTTATTATGTTACTAGGAACAGTGCCAAACTGATATTTAGCACGGCTGACAACTTAATTGTTTTTATCTACTTTTATTAGACTATATATTATTTAATGAACTGCTCTTGAACCATTAACAGTATCCATAAACAAATAGCGTGAGTTATAATAATTCACTTGTGAGTTACTATAAGTCACTAGGCACAGTGCTAATCTCCTTTACCTTCATGCTTAGCCTGTCCAATCGACGTAACGCGCGACGCGAAGGTGACACTGTACGAGAGAAATTCTTTTCGCCTGCGGCTCGTGCTGTAAACCTCATCTGCATTAGTTATTACTACGTTACCGCTCGTTAAATTATTGTTTACTATTATTTCTGTATTACTCAAATTCAACAACATATAACTGTTTGTTTTTTTTATTAGTGACGAATACTATGGAGAAAGAATTGCATACGTAAACAAGGAAAATACACTATTTTGTCGTCATTACTCATAGCGTTTGTGGTTGAACTACTCGTCAATTCAAAACTATTATAGAAGTATACGCCACTATTCGTCACACAACCATTGATTGTTTCAATTTTTCTACTAGTAGGTTACAAAAGTTACTTATACGCAAACAGTCAAATTCATAGGATCAGAAATTTGTTGGTATTTTTCTCTACATATTTTTTTCTTCCTAACAAACTTGAATGGAATTTCTTAAACGGAAAAGTTAACTAATACCCAAGCTAATTGCAGTCTGTTCTGCAAAGCTTCATGTCATTTCCAAGCCTGTTTAAACCACATAATACAAGAGACACCGTTCTTACAAAAAACGAATTTTAAACATTTAATGCTCAAGTAACATTACAACTATTATTTTTTTCAACAACATGTGTGCCCCCTTATGAGTACAGTCACCCTTCTTCCCATACTTATGATGATGTTAACAATCATCTCTTCAAGAAAGTTATTCCATATTTCAATTAGAGCAACTCTCGCTTCTTCTATATTTTGAACAACAGGAATCTATGAGCTAAGTCGTCTGCCTAACATAAACAATACATATTCGATTGTATTCAAGTCCGGGCAATATTGAGGCCTAATCATTGTCGGTGTTTCCACTCAGTTTAAAAAGTTAGTTACACAACGAGCGGTGTCCGATATGTAGTCAAAAGGGACCACAAGTTTTTCCAGAACTTCCCTTATGTATCTATCCGCAGTTAATGCGCCACCGTCAATCACTACCAACTCTGCGTGTGAACCTAAACATATACCACCACACACCATAATTGAACCTCCAAAAGTAAATTTGAATTGTGCATTTTCTTGTCCTTTACGTGTGATATCAGTGAACATAACTTAACCCTACTGATCATCATTCCAATTTCAGTGTTCTCGAGCAAAGGCTGGTCGCTTTACTCTCTGGCTTTTTCCATTCAGGTTTCCATTCATATATTTTCTTGGTTCCTTTCGAGTCTTCCATTTTGTTGACATGTCCCAGCTACTACAGTTTGTTGCATTCACACGGAATACTATAAATGCAGTTTTTTGAATTTTGCTCGTGGTTCTTCGGTTTCGTCTTTGTCAGAATAGATCTTAAAGTGTTGTTTGTTTGAAATACCGTCCTAATATCAAATCTATCACCGATGCGACGCAACTTTTCAGATTTATAGTATTCCGTGTGAGTGCAACAAACAATACGTGGGTGAGTCATCCAGACTTTTTGGTGTAAGATTAGGCGAACATCAAAATTATATAACAAAAAATGAAATTCAGAGGTCCGAGATCTGCGAACACGCTTGGGAGAATGGACACAGAATAAACTGGGACTCGGCAAAAATTGTAACTAAAAAAGCAGATAGCAAAAAAAGAGAAATTAAAGAATCCGCAATAATATTATTGAATGAGGATAGATGCGTGTCGAATTGTTCCGTAGATGTCTGTACAACTTGGTTGCCAATGTTATAAGAACAACTTCACAAACTTAACATTGCATAAAAACTAAAAAAAACTATTAACTATATCAACAGTTCTATGTAAATAGTAAGTATCTATGGATATTGAATATAACAAACATTCTCAGAGCTGTGCATTTATCATACACAGCAAAAAAGATTTTCCAAAGAAAGCCTTGAAAAAGGAAACAGAATAGATTTCCGAAACGTCGGCGAAATATTTGATTTCAAGTTTTTATACTTATTTGTGTTGTTTATTTAAAAAAAAGCAACCTTTAACTGATCCTATGACGTAAAAGTCACAGGCGTAGAGGTTATTTATCAGTAACATACTTTACCATACATACTTGTGATATTTTTTAGATTTCCCGAGCATCGCTTAAAAAGAAAACATACATGTGCCAGGAAGTCCCAAAGAATTGAAGAAGGAAAAAAATTAAGATAATGCCACAAATAACATTTAGACAATAAATACATAACAAATTTAAACAATTACTTATGAAAATACGAGCTTTAATGCGCAGGAAATAATTGTTTCAATTGTAATGCAACAACTAACGAATCTTTACACGTTTACATTTAGTGTGACATTGACCAACTTGATAAAAATTTGCAAAATAAACAAGAATTGCAGCAAGAAAATCATGACTATCTAGACCTTCAGATTTGTTAGGAGAGGAAAAAATTATATAGAAAGAAATGCCAACTTATGTCCGTTATTGTAAATTTGTTAGTGTGTGTAATATGTTACTACGAATATTAGTGCACAAACTATGAGTAGTTAAATATTCACTTAACTGAGTTTAGAATATTCTTACAAGAAAAAAATCCTCGACTGGACTTGCTAAGATAAACTTTTGGTCTCAATTCTGTATTTGTACTGATTTATTTGGCAATAAATATAATACATAAAAAACGCACGTTGGTTAACAGTGATTTGTTACGGTTTTCTCCTGTATTTTAGTCAGTTTTATGTGCTTAGCTTATTTCATAGTATAGTAACATAAACCTTGTGGATTTGTTGCTTTTGGCTCTTCCTTGTGATTCCTATTTTTAATGAACACCCAATTGAGTTCCTCCTGAAAAATTTATAGATAATCCCATAATTCCTTCTTATCTCTTCTGAAAAATGACGCTATGGTTCCAATCTCATGTTTTCTTAAATGAATTAATACAATAAACTAATTAAATAGTTAATTAGGACATTTACTGACTTTGTGTACGTTCTTATAGTTATTCCAAAGAAAATCGAATTTAAATAATCATTTTAGAGTAGATTACTCAGTAAAAGTCATGTACAGAGTGATCGATCTATTTCATTGCATGATTTTTCACTTAAGAAAAAAAGTCCAAAACTGCACTTCAACAAATACTTTTGGAAATGCTTTTAGGAGGAGGGAAGATTACTGAAAATCTGACACAACTAGTAATGGGGTAAGAGGGTTAAAAACAAGTAAATGTTCTTAAATACAAAATTTCGACTAGAGGATACCTGTATTCAACAATTTGAGTTCGTTTTTTCATGGCAAACTAATCAACAGAATATTTTTTAAAAAGTGTACTTTTTTGTCTCTAATTGTGAAGAGAGTCTCACAAATATTACAAGATGTTACAAGCGCTGGGGAGTTAGTTAAAATTTTTATGAATGTATTTGTTGAATAGCCCCCTAGGGGCTAGTGCTGATAGTTCATCAGTAGTGGCCGAATTAGGTTGAAATGGTGATGGGCAACTGTAACTGGATTCATTAAAGCTTGTAATGCACGCAATTTCTGAGGTACTAGTGTAGGATGACTTGTAGACTAGACTAGACTAGAAACTTGTATCGGGCCTTGGCTGATTTTATACTTACGAGTAAAATTAAATTGTTATTGGTGAGAAGAACTCGCGACGAGCTTCAACCTAATTTCCCAAAGATATATAAAACGGTCCTATTAGTCGGGGGGCATAACTTATCCCTCGGAACATTTGATGATGAAATTGTGGAACCGACTTTAATACATTCCCTATGCCTTCCATACTCATGCCTTATCAAGTGCTTTGCTTGAATTTGTGGTACAGGGCATATATGACATCATATATTTTAGATGGTGCCAATACCAGATTTCATCGGAAGTTCTCGAAACTCTTGATAGGGCCATCCTATCAATATTTTGTACCATTTTCATTTACAAGGAAATTCCCTATAAAAAGGCCCTTAGGAATTTATCGATATCTTTACCATTTAGATGTTTTGTATAAAAACATGTTTAATTTTATTATCACTCGTATCATTTCAATTTTTTTTTGTTTCCGATAAAAACAGATTGATAATTTAAGCCGAACAGTTTAATACTTTCAATAGTGTAAAATTAACTTTGGTAAAAAAAAATTACGGCAACTATCCTGCTGAACTCATTTTTTTATCTCTTACAAAATAAATATCATAGAAGTGATACAAACTATTAAGCAGGTTACAAGCAAGAAATGCCCAGGATATGACGGACTACAAGCAGAGACAATTAAGCGCATTGCTGATTTTACAGCTGAACCTCTTGCCATGATAATCAATAATATGTTCGAAACATGTTACCTTCCTTCTGTCTTTAAAACATCAAACATCATACCTATCTTTAAAAGTGGAGACCGGCGAGAAATCTTAAATTATAGGTCAATATCACTAATTTCAAACTTTGCCAAAATAATAGAGGAAATACAAAAAATTAGGGTACAAAAAACATTAATACATATGAATTTATTTCAAATATGCAGTTTAGTTTCCAACAAGGTGAATTCACTCAAGATCAATTTAACTGAACATATCTACTCTGCTTTGAACAAAGGTAAGCCATCCCTATTGGGTTTGTTGACCTGGCAAAAGCCTTCGATACGGTAAGTCATACGCCTCTCATAAATACGCTTAAAGATATGGATTTCAGAGATAACGCATTGAACTTATTCAAAGGTTATTTGTCAGGTCAAAAACAGTGTGTGAAGATAAATGATGTATACAGTACATATACAAAGTCCATTGTGGAGTTCCTCAGGGAACTGTTCTGGGGCCCATATTGTTTATTATCTATATAAATAGCTTATATTTAGTTCAGAGTAGGGCTGATGTTGTCAGCTTTGCAGACGATATGGCATTCTTCTACCAAGCAGATTCTTGGAATGAATTCAAAAATATTGTGGAAAGTGATTTGAGTAAAATTATTGATAGTTTCATCTATAAACTCCTCACCATAAACCTTAAATAAACCCACTATATCTTTTCCAGTCCAAATTCAACGTCTTTACCACAATTCAAGGGAATTAGGGTACAAATTAATGGGATACCTCATATAATAAAATCGTCAACAGAAATCAAATATCTAGGTCATGATTGACGTGACGTGAAGTGGTCCAATTTTAAGAAATGTACCAATTTTGGGGGGCTTTTGAAAAATTTTCGAGTTTTTTATTACATAATTTATTAAACTATAATATGATCATAGTATTCTAAGCTTTTTGGATTGATAAATAAAGAAGTATTGATTTTTTGACTATCAATAAACAAATCCATTACCTTATTAATCTTATAACATAATGCCAATAAAGTAGTTTTTGTGAAAATTGCATTAATATTTGTGCTGAGAGACCGGAAAAATCAATTTTCAAAAAATTAGTAACGAGTATTTTATCTATTATACTAAATCAAAAAACCGCTGCCTAAGGAATCACTACTTCCACATCCAGATTCTTCATCCAAGTCGTTTTAAAGGAAACATCTTGACTATATTTGCACTCTAGTATGTGGAAATTATTGGTCATAGAATTTTAATAATATTTGGGGCAGATGTCATAGAAAAGTTTGAGGAGTTGGTTTCTACCATATACGTTAAAAATGAAGTTTTTAGTTCACCCTACTTATTTTCTACTATTCACCTCCCACCCCTTCAATGGAGGCATCTCAATCAGATGTCACTACAATACATACGTGTACTAATCGCAAGTGAATATCTCAATTTGATGTTATCAATCCCATTAATAATGAAGCGGAGGTGGTGGAATTTGAAAAATATTAGAAAGAAATCTGAGGCCTTGGTTTCTAGTATATACACCGAATCCCAAATTTCTGTAGTCTTACCAGCTTGCTTTACTTATTTTCCCCTATTTGCCCCTATTTAACCCCCAACCCTTCAACGACATCATCTCAAAGTATGATCTAGTTTCAGACGTCGTTATAATACATACGTGTACCAAATTTCAAATGAATATCTCAATTTTATTTTATCAACCCTTTTCATATTGGAGTAGGGGTGGTTGGGTTGAAAAATATTATAAGAAAATCTGACGCTGTGGCTTCTAGTACATACACCGAATTTCAAGTTTCTGTAGTCTTACCAACGTTTTACTTATATTCCTCTAATTACCCCAAATTAACCCCCAACCCTTCAACGAAATCATCTCAAAATATAAACTAATTCCAGACGTCGTTATAATACATACGTGTACGAAATTTCAAATGAATATCTCAACTTTATTTTGTCAACCCCATTAATGGGGTAGGGGTGGTGGGGGGGGTTGAAAAATATTATAAAAAAATCTGAGGCCTTAACTTCTTGTACATACACCGAATTTCAAGTTTCTGTACTCATACCAGCTTGCTTTACTTATTTCCCCCTATTGACCCCTAAATAACCCCCAACCCTTCAACGGAATCATCTCAAAGTATAATCTAGTTCCAGATGTCGTTATAATTCATACGTGTACCAAATTTCAAATGAATATCTCGATTTTATTTTATCAACCCTTTTAATAATGAAGTAGGGGTGGTGGGGGTTGAAAAATATTATAAATAATCTGAGACCTTGGCTTCTAGTACATACACCGAATTTCAAGTTTCTGTAGTCTTACCAGCTTGCTTTATTTATTTTCCCCTATTTACCCCTATTTAACCCCCAACCCTTCGACGAAATTATCTCAAAATATAATCTAGTTCCAGATGTCGTTATAATACATACGTGTAGAAAATTTCAAATGAATATCTCAATTTTATTTTATCAACCCTTTTCAAATTGGAGTAGGGGTGGTGGGGGTTGAAAAATATTATTAAAAAATCTGATGCTTTGGCTTCTAGTACATACACCGAATTTCAAGTTTCTGTACTCTTACCAACTTGTTTTACTTATATTCCTCTATTTACCCCAAATTAACCCCCAACCCTTCAACGGAATCATCCCAAAATATAATCTAATTCTAGACATCGTTATAATACATAAGTGTACGAAATTTCAAATGAATATCTCAACTTTATTTTATCAACCCCTTTAATGGGGTAAGGGTGGTGGGGGGGTTGAAAAATATTATAAAAAAATCTGAGGCCTTAACTTCTAGTACATACACCGAATTTCAAGTTTCTGTACTCTTACAAGCTTGCTTTACTTATTTCCCCCTATTTACTCCTATTTAACCCTCAACCCTTCACCGGATTTCCTCAAAAAACAATCCAGTTCCAGATCTCGTTATAATATATACGTGTACAAAATTTCAGGTCAATATCTTAAACCGTTCCGGAGAAAGCGTGCGGACAAAAAAAGTTACAGACAGACCGACAGACAGACCGACAGACAGACCGACAGACAGACCGACAGACAGACCGACAGACAGACCGACAGACAGACCGACAGACAGACCGACAGACAGACCGACAGACAGAAAATTTTTTTTCGCTCAAATTTAAAATCTCGACGTTTCATGACATTCTAAACCTATTTCACGAAACAAAAATTTTTGAAAATTTTTTTGCGATTACTATACTTCCAATCCACTACGTGGATGTGGAAGTAATTAAAGTTTTCAGCCAATTTAATTCAATTTGGGCCGTTAGGTGTTGTAAATTACTGTTTTGAGAACACTTTTAAAAAGATTTAACCGTTTCAAGCAAAACTCGAATTTTGTCCACAAAATTCATTATTGAATCACTGTGAGGCGGTTCAATTTCTTTCAACAAAAATTACACAGCCACACACAAAAAAAAATATTTCTGGCTTGGGGGATCTGTTCATGTTTACCATATATTTTTGGGGTCACTCCATCGCATCAGGATTTTGCCATAAAAAAAATCGCTGTAACTTTTTCTAGACAAAAATGACCCCCTCTTTCCGCTAGATCGATTGCAAATTAAATTTCCAATCTGATAATGTGTGGCACGATATTTATCCGGAGCTTCTTAAGTGAGATATCGGCCGCCAAAGTGAGATGTACGAGGATTTCGCTTCTCGAGCGACACGGCCTAGCTTCGAGGGCTATATCTGCCAAACGAAAGTTCTGAAAAAAATCAGGGGGAATGTAGAAAGATGTAAGAAATCGTTTGGCGCAAATCTGAGGTCGATTCGTGCCGAGGGGTGGCTCACTCCGGTAATATGGTGTACAACCTGCCGGTAGTCTTAGTATTATCAGTAATATTTTGGTAATATTGGTAATATTAGTAATATTTTGGTAATATAAGTAATATCGGTAATATTTTAGTAATATCAGTAATATTTCAGTATTGTCAGTAATAGTTGGTAATATTTGGCAATATTCGATAATATTTGATAATATTCAGTATTATTCAGTAATATTTTGGTAGTACATAGCAATTCAAATGAATGTGTTGATAAAAATTTGCATCATGATTTTAACGGAGGTAAGATATTCGCAATCTACTTTCCACGCATCTCAGTCCATAGATGAGAAATAAGAGCAGAATCAGAACATTTATAGGTGCATTCGACGTAATTGCCCTAGCAGCGCCACTTTTGGAGCACTGAAAAATTCATGAAGTAACAAATTTCAAGAATGTAGACGGTTTTCAACATGGATAAACTGCATGGTCTCACTGGACGAACCGTCATATTCAATTACTTTTGGAACTATTAAAGTAGGTAAGTAGGTAGGTCCGAACCGAAGGCTCGGACTACGGATCGCGAGTGTGGAATATGCCATTCCAAACGTGGTGTAGGCTATACTTTCTCTAACAATATTTTAGAAATTATACAAAAAGACTACAAAGCGTCAAATGCCAAACTAGAAATAAATATCTTTTGTTCGACGTAATCATATCAACCAAACCACTAAATGTGACTTAACGGCTTCTGATTTGTCGAAAGCTGTGCGGTATTATACATACATATACCATAATAGTGTGTTGGAATGATACTTGTGTCGACACAATTTTTAGTTGTGGAATTTGTAGTTTCTGAAATAGTGTTAGAGAAAATTATTTTTATTCTAACATTGTCGTAGCATTTTGGATTTTAAGTTTAGTTAGTTAGTGTAGCGACTATTAAAGCAGTTTTTCAAAACAAAAACCCCGACAAAAACCTATAAGGGCATATTTAAATCCACAATGACAGATAAGCGTTATGTGGAATTAGCTATTTCTGTGACCAATCAGTTGTTGAATTTACAGTGTTAGAATATAGAGAACTCGGGCGCTAATTTGCATCTACTATTTAACGTTAGTAGCTTGGCGTTCGACAGCGGAAGAAGTATTTCCATAGTGGAACAGAGACGAACAAGCTGCTTTACTATGAAAGTACAATAAAAAAATTGAGTAGAGCACGAGGCACGTTTCGATTTTAAATGAAAATGAGACTAAAAAAGAAGTTAGGCTTTATTAGTAGTTAGATTAATATATAAAAAAAAGGGAAAACTGATAAATGAGATCGAATACAGTTAAAAGGTAGTTAGTGATATATTCAATCAGAAATTATTTTAAAATTATCGCTTTAATACACACATTTTAGTGAATTAGTTTTATCTGTGTTACTATAAAAACAGCGACAAGAAACGGTGGCGACCAAACGCCCACCGCGGCAAATTTTGTAATTATTTTTAATATTGCAGATAGCCCTCTCGCGGACGGATTCGTTACAGTTTCTGTATAAAGTAGAATTCTGTTCCACGGATTAAGCTACCTAAATTAGTAGTAATCTATAATAATAATTTACAATACCTAGTTTTCGACCGTAAGTGGAACAAGTAACGAGGCATAATTATTTATTTAAATTGCATTTTTGGCATCGGAAAGAAAACACTTCGTTACAAAATGGAATCTATCTACACCGAGATCTAAAATATGCTTCTATAAAAATTGAAGAGAAAATGAGTTTCACTCCACCCTATAGTACAGTATGATAAAATACATGAATACTTAATTTTCATATACGAAAAACATTTGATTTTATGTACCATCCCACATTTTAAAACAATTATTTATCTTCATTTAATTTTGCAAATTGTATTTATATGTAGTCTCGTAAGTAATATTCATATAAGTACAGTTTATTGAAATTAATCATTCAGTGTTTAAAATTCAGTATCTAGGTCAGTATTTTTATGTGTTCTTTGCGAATCATCAGTAATATTTCGGTATTGT
Source organism: Stenurella melanura (assembly GCA_963583905.1). Taxonomy (NCBI): domain Eukaryota; kingdom Metazoa; phylum Arthropoda; class Insecta; order Coleoptera; family Cerambycidae; genus Stenurella; species Stenurella melanura. The sequence continues at coordinate 233,755,975 of OY757309.1, read as the reverse complement.
CGGTAATAGGTCGGTATTGTTGGTAATATTACAGTATTGTCGGTAATATTTCGGTATTGTTGGTAATATCTCGGTAGTGTTGGTAATATCTCGGTATTGTCGGTAATATTTTGGTATTGTTGGTAATATCTCGGTAATGTTGGTAATATCTCAGTATTGTCGGTAATATTTTGGTATTGCTGGTAATATTTCGCTATTATTGGTAATATCTCGGTGGTAATATTTCAGTATTGTTGGTAATATTTCGGTATTGTCGGTAATATATTGGTAAGATAATACCAACAGAAATATGGTGTACAGAATTTCAGACAGTGAGCCATCCCCCGATGCGTGCCTTGGTTTTCGAGATATGGCCACTCGAAGTCACCGGAAGGTGAAAATCGATTTTTTTACCGCTCCCGAGGCAATATATATCTCGAAAACGAAACGAGATACAGAGCTGCGGTTTACTCAATTCGATTTCTCTCGCCTTCCAACATACCTCTGAATTTTTCAGATGCTTTGCCTTAGAAATGTTGCAAAAAAATGAAAGCGTCGGCAAAAATCTGAAAAAATGAGGCCGTATCGCTCGAGAAGCGAAATCCTCGGACCTCTCACTTTGGCGGCAGATATTTCCCTTAAATAGCACCGGAAGAATATCGTGCCTTACATTATCGGATTGGAAATTTAATTTGCAATCGATTCAGTACAAAAAAGATGGGTTCATTTTTGTCTAGAAAAAGTTACAGCCATTTTTGTGAAGAGATGTCGAAATCGAATTTTTTTTGTGTTTTTTTTTTGTCATTTTATTTTAGTGGCCCGATTTTAGTGGCCCGTTGTCATGCTTTACAAAAGTCATGCCATGTTGGCAACCCTATTGGATTCACCACTTTGAATTTTTACCTTTTGATATCAGATATCACTATCAGCTACTTCGAAGATAAGAGTTTTTACCTGACACCTGCACCTCCGCCATAACTTTTAATGTTCTTAACAAGAAGGTACTTCCTTCCGGATTTTGCTCACTTTATACCAGACATAGCAAAAAGATGTGAAACCACGGCAAAGTTTGCCCTAATTTTCAAAAAATTTCGAAAAATTCGCTTGAGACAGGAAAAAATCGTTGGATAGACATGAAATAAATACACTTACGGGTCAAATTGAGAACCGCCTCCTTTTGAACATTTTTAACTTGGTATAAAAGTACATCTCGGTTCATATTCAAGCTAAAACAAAGAGCTGTACACCATACTATTTTTGTCATATTTCTCCGAACCTTTCCTTGGAAGATGTTTCTTCTATTTGCATTAGTTCACGTATGAGTATGTGATTTGTATAATTGTAAAATATTTTGAAATGTTATGACCACTAAAAATATAATTTTTAACGTTGATTTTCTTGAAATTTTCACATCTTTAACTCACATATGTAACTTTTTAAGTCGATTCAAAGATAAAGTAGAATAAATATTTTCTTATATTATGTTCCACTATTTTTTGGCTCCGGTAGCTAAAGATAAATAAGGATTTTTAAACGTTTTTAGTGTATCGTTATTATACTACTAATAAAGAACTCCTCTTGAAAATAAGGGGGTACAATTTCAATAGAAAAATGGTCCAGTTATGAACCGAAAGCTAGTAGTAACTTAGTTTTGCGATAAGTTGTGAGTTTTACCTTCTACTACAACAATTATATAATAAAAAGTGCTATCTTTAGTTGTGGATGAAAGTCATAAGAATACATAAAAAAATGAGCGAAATCGCTTATTTTTGCTGCCATCTTTCGCTGATAATTTAGCAGTTTTTCTATAGAAAGTGTACCCACTTCTTTCAGAAAGTTTTTGAGGTTCTTGTGATATACTCGCTTCATTTCTCTGGTATCAAAACAGTGAAAAAACATAATACATTTGATTCTGTTCTGTTTCTGAACAAAAAAACGTAAATTTAAAATGCAACTGTTTGCTTTCCCATATAAGGTTACGCACTTTTGTCATATAATTCCCCAAACGGATCTTTAATTGGCTTTATCACGTATTCGCCGCCTAATTATCTGAAACAATTATTTATCAGACGGTCCATTTAATTATTTATTTCTCATAAAGCTTTATTCTGTTTTCAAAGCAGACTGTTTGAGAGACAGGTAAATATTTAATCGTCTATTCAGTTAGTTCGTAAATGTGAAGTTCCATAAGTCTGATCCCTGTTCAAACAATCGACATCACTGGGTACTAGAAGCGGTTAACTCATTTTTATTATTACCTAGAAAGTCAAGTTCACCAAGCGTTATTAAAATTGTTAAGCTCTCGTTTCTAAGCCTTGACTATGATAAGCAGTGTTAGGAAAAAGATAAAAATAATAATTAGTAGTGTTTGGGCTAAATAATAAAATGTTAGAAAAAGATGAAGCAGTAAAGATGTAAATTAAAATATTTGGAAGTAATTTTTTAAATTAAATTTTTAAAACCATTCTTAAATTTATATCCTGTAATATTCTTAAGTGGCAATGCTAACTTATTATACAGTTTATAAATATTAAAAGAAAAGCTTCGTCCATACATTGTAGTTTAATGTGGAAAAGAAGAAATTAAGTGTTTAAATCTAATATTGACATTATGAACATCTGTGGGAAATTTAATTTTATTATAGACACGGTGGACTGCTAAGAATTATAGTTTTATTAAATAATACCAATGAATGTAACAATCGTCTTTCCAACATTGTTAGCCACTTTATTGTCCTTAATTTGGCAGAAACTCCCCGTAGTCGAGGCGAACACAAGAATTCTGAATTCGTTGTATACGTTGACTGTCAGATATAGTAAGACATGGCCCATACACTATACCAGCGAAATTGAAATGTGACAACATCAGTGCATTACATAGCATTTTCCTGGTCGAAGAATTCACTATCTGTCTTTGTGCATAAATGAGTTTGAAGTTTGCAAATGCTACTTTTGTTTTATTTTATATGTGCTTAGAAAATCTTAGATCAGCATCTGTTTCAAGTCCTAAATTTTTTGTTGAATTAGTACACTCCATTTTAATGTCATTTAATGTTATACTCAAATTATTTTTTATTTTTTCACTTGTGCATCTGACATTTTTATCAGTGATCTTAAATCACGATTCATTATAACATTTGCCACTGCAGCGTCCTTAATATCGAATGATAAATATAATTGCGTATCATCTGCATAGAAATGTATTGAGCAGGTCATAAAATGAGAAGTGTACATTGTGAAAAACAGGGGACCTAGAATGGAACCCTGTCGCACATCACACCCAATGCCTCTAGTAGATGACATTTTACTATTAAGTATTACTCTTCGCTTTCTTCCACTTAAATAACTACTAATCAGAGCAACAGCAGGACTATTAAAACCGAAATAATGCAGAATTGCTAGAAATAGTTTATGATTTAATCTGTCAAAACTTTAGTATAATCCAAAAGAATCAGTGCTGTCGATTTCTTAGGTTCGAGGTCAGAAACTAAAACAATAGATATTGGTGTACCCCAAGGTAGTGTTTTGGGACCGCTCCTTTTTCTCCTTTACATTAACGACTTAGATAATTATGTAAATGAATTTTATTGCTCCTTTGCTGATGATATTACTATTGCCGTAGGTACAAAAAACATTCAAGAACTGATTGATAAGTTAAATTCTACCCTACTTAATATAAATAATTATTTCACTGTAAAGAAATTGGTAATGAACCAAGAAAAAACATTATCGTTACAGTTTCATCCTGTTGGAGCTCATTACATATCTAGTTTGCTTCTACAGCTTAATGGTAGATCCATTGAACAAGTGTCAACTTTCAAATTATTAGGTTTGTATATTGATTTAACACTGGATTGGAAGTCACATGTCACCTATATCTGCAATAAATGCTCAAGTCACTGTTTTGCGCTGAAAAAATTACGTCATATAACCAATTTAAAGACTGTGAAAATATTTTATTTTACTAATTTAGAGTCGCGACTACGCTATGGTATTATTTTTTGGGGAAATTCACCGGCATCTAACCGTGTGTTCTTACTACAAAAAAGAGCTATTCGTAATATGTTTAATTTAAGCTATAGAGAATCCTGCAAGCAGACATTTATCAAACATAATATTTTTACATTACCCTGTGTGTACATATATGAAATTTTAAAATTTGTAAAAAAAAACTTATCCACCTTCAATTCCTTAAATGCTAATCACAATTATCCTACACGGCATGGATCCAATTTGCAATACGATATAGGTACACAGACTTGAATTATATAAAAGAAAACCATATTACATGGGATGTACACTTTACAATAAGTTAGCCGTTGAAATTAAAACTATACCTAGTGTAAACAAGTTTTTGTCAGAATTAAAAAAGTTTCTGTTAAAAAATGCATTCTACTCGATAGATGAATTCTTAATGTATTAATATCTTTATCTTATTCTGGAAATGTATTTGACGTATCCTATATCATTGTATGATCTCTTGGATAAATAAAGCATTATTATTATTGTTATTGTTATTAAAAATTGACAGTTTGCCATATGACAGCATCATTTGCCAATAACGTCATACCAATAACACAGTGCTGCCAACTTTGCCCATAAAATTCTCTAGAGTTTGCGACATCTCTCGGTTGGAAGCGCAACTTTCAAGTACCACGTGACCGGGCCAACTTGCGGTAATTTACGTTGAGCGTCTATAGTGTGGGTAGTTTGTGTTGCAAACAGATCTACGTAAGACAAGCCAACGCCGCGCTGGCGGTACATGAGAATAGAACCAAGTTCGTCCTTGGGTCGCAGGATGAACGAACGGAAGATGTTAAAGATTTCTTATGCAATTTTACTTATCTGTCCAAGGGGCAAGTTTTCCGAGGTATAGCAGTGCGACCTAAATCAGTTTGACGTCCTTTAAAAAACGCGAAGATTTGTTGAATCTCACTAATTTTTACTTTGAAGACGATGTGCAACCGGAAGATATTAATTAATTAATAATAAAAAATAGTTTTTCTGCTCACCCTACTGTGTAGTGGAATTTTTTTGCAGTCAATGATTTATTCGAGCAAGACCACAAAATGTCGGGTGCATGTGAGCACCCAGTTAAAGTGCTTTATTTGTGTAAATGTGCCTATAATGGGTAAAATATTGAGAATTCTTTGTTAAATTATTTAATTAGATTAAATCTTACAGCCTCAAAATTCCTGAAATATTGAGGATTAAGTTACTTTAGGTTTAAATATTAGAAAAACCAATTTATAACTTTGGTATTCTTTCTATAATGCTCTCAATAGAGGCCCACCCAGCCGAAATACATGCAGGCTTAAATCTTAAATTAAGCTTATTTATGTATTTGAAAATATAAAACATTACAACGCATTTTAAGTCATTACTTTTCGTATAGAATTTTTGTTTACCTTTAAAAATATTTATTTATAGGATACATTTCAAACTCATGAGTATCGTCAACTCTATAGCACAGTAAATTGAAGCTATCTATATTACCCGCAATAGTTATGACAATTTGGCAAGTGACAGTCGGCTCGCGTTGGTTGTTGTGTATGTTGTCTTAAAAAATTGTTGACGTCGTGCTCGAAAATTTCAAATATAACAATGTAAAATGGAGCCAGGATAAATTAGAATGTTGTACCACCAACTTCTGCCCCCAGCAGGTTAGGAAGTTGAGGTTGCCCGGTTCTCGTTTAGATAGTGGAGACTGGGTCGTGGTTCGGAAATTATTCAAGAAAACTTTTATTTTTTTTTGTTAGGCGCCAGTAGTCATATTAAAAAAAGCATCTATAACGTACTTGTCTAATTGTACGACTGTGACTACTCAGAGATAATTAATGTTATAGATACTCATGAAATTATCAACACTAAGTTAAAAATATCTGGTTTATTGACTCTATTATAAAACTTGAAATGGTTAATTTTAATGAATTGAAATGTTACACCTTATGGTTGGATGTAGCTACTTCCTTACAGAAAGTTATATATTTAATTAATAAGTTTGACTAGGTTGAAGACCAAAAAATTTACAAAATATGACAAATTATTGCTAAGCGGTGATTAAGTAATTAAATTGAAGAAAATTAATAATTAGCTGAAGGCAATATATAACACAAAACAATTTAGAAATGTATAAAAGTTGTCGAAGGTTGAATAATGTCGTTGAAAGTTGAACGTTGAAAAGAAATGTTGAAAAGCAAATTCAGTTGATACAGTTACCACCGGCTGGGTTCTGCAGTAACCAACCCTGGTCCTCGTCTTACTGAATCCTCGTGTTGCCACCACTCGATTATTGACTCCGTAGAGATCCCAAGAATTTAGACGCCGGAACTGTTACCAAACCAAACAACTTGGTGCTCTCATCCAGCGAGGACTATTTCATACCAGGCCACTCCAACCTTGGATTCAAAACTCCTTGGCAAATAGTCTGGTTCTCCTGGATTATAGCAGCTACCCAATTTTCCCTGGCACTCGTTAAGCCAAATGTATGGTAAAATTCCCAATTTAAGGATTAACTTCAAATCTGAAGGGTCAACTTAACAAAGCTGAAGGGTCAGCTTAAACACCTCATTCCTACAAGAGTTATCATCTGTTACTACGCTTGAAATTACTTGTTTATTAGTGGGCACTCTTAGTGCGTTCGATAAAATCCCCACGTTAATGCATTACTGGTATATCTCTAAATAAATTACATTAACATGCCCTTCTCGCCCCTACTAATATCGAGTTAAATTCTTTTGAATTTTAATTATTCGACAAGGTTACGAAAACGTAAGTTAATAAATTCGAACTGTCTTTAAACCCTTATTAAACCTCAATTACTCATTAATAAAATTTACTTCTAAATATATCTTAATACTGAGTTAAACGCATGTCTCGAAATACCCCGTTCATACATTAACATGACCGCGTCCCTTTCAAGCCACGCGCCGCGAATGAAGGTAATTTGTGATCAACAAACATCGCGTTCAATTATGATAAATTCAACAATTAAATTGCAGATACATGTACAACAAATGCTACAGAAGGTAATTATATTTATATTATCAACTATCTATCAACATACCACACTAGATGAGGTGTTAATCGGACAGCAACGTCTGTATTGCTACGAAACCTACCGGAAAATGACCATCACGACCTGTTCGGTTACCGTGTTTTATCAAAAAAACCTGTTACACTTCTATACGCGAGATGTCGCTGGTAGTGGGAACATAAATCATTCTTTAATATAATACAAATCTACACAATTACTGTACTGTATCATTCTTATGCATTCATGAGTTCCAATTTAATCAGAATTATCGATTTATAATTTTGTTTATTGATTTTTGGGATTTATTCACTTATACAGATTTCTTCTTTTAAATATTTGTTGTACCAGATGACTTGTAGGTGTTTATCAAGAGAAGTAACAGATGGCGCTTGTATGCTAATTTATAATTTAAAGTTGGATTGACGAACACAATTCCAGATTCCAGATTCAGTAAGACTAGGGCTTTGGGATTGGACTGAAAAATTAAATAATAAGTTTACTGAATTGTGGTTTAAGACTACAAAAATTCATTGCTATTAGAATAAAAATTAACAAGTGGCATTCAGGTAATTTTGAATGTCACAATGTATAAAAAGTTTTAGCAGATCATTGATTACTTCAAAAGGTGAAAACGATCTTTAAAGCAGAAAATGTTTCGAGTTCTAGATACTTTCTTTGCTACCTTTGTCATTTTAAACCGCAAGTTTCCTCGTTGGGAAAGCAAGGGAATATTTCATTTGGGGTATTGATATTATTATTCGAATAATTTGTGCACGATACTCAAACAATTTATTTTAGCTAGGAATCACAATTCTAACCTTATCATCTGATATTTGCTATAAAACCGCTGCCTAAAAAATCACTACTTCTACTTCCAGTTTTCTCATCCAAGTGTCTTTAGAGGAAAACATCTTCACCATATTTGCACTCTAGTATGTGAAAATAATTGGTCATAGAATTTTAATTATATAATATTATAGGCAAAAAAATTGATGTGTTGACTTCTAGTATATACGCCAAAAATAAAGTTTCCGGACTCTTTTTAGCTTGTTTTACTTATATTCCCCTATTTATCTCCCCCACCCCTTCAACGGAATCACCTCATTCAGATGTCATTACAATACATACGTGTACCAAATTGCAAGTGAATATCTCAATTTTATTTCATCAACCCCCTTAACAATGGAGTGGAAGTGGTGGGGGGTTGAAAATATAAAGAATTCTGATGCCTTGACTTCTAATACATATACCAAATCCCAAGTTTCTGTACACTCAACAGCTGGCTTTACTTATTTTTCCCTATTTACTCCTATTGAACCCCCTACCATTCAACAAAACCATCTCAAAACATAATGCAATTCCAGATGTCGTTATAATACATACGTGTAACAAATTTCAAGTAATTATCTGAATTTTATTTATCAATCCTTTTAATGATGTAGTGGGAGGAAGTGGTGGAGGATTAAAAATAGTGTAAAAAATCTGAGGCTTTGACTTCTAGTATATACACCAAATTCCAAGTTTCTGTACTCTTATTAGCTTGCTTTACTTATTCCTCCCTATTTACCCCTAATTAACCTCCAACCCTTCAACGGTATCGTCACAAAATATAATCTAGTTGCCTTTATAAAAGTATCTCAATTTTATTTTGTCAACCTCTTTAATAATGGAGTGGGCGTGGTGAGGGGATGTGGAAAATATAATAAAATCTTAGGCTTCTAGTATATACACCACTTCCGAAGTTACTGTTCTTTTACCAGATTGCTTTACTAATTTTCCCTTATTTACCCCTATTTAACCCACAACCCTTCACCGAAATCAGTGCAAAATATAATTTACTTCCAGATCTCGTCACGGTACCAAGCAAGTCAATATCTTTAATCGTTCCTGAAAAATCATGCGCACAAAAGGAAGTTATAGACAGATAGACAGACGGACGGATAGATAGACAGACCTACGGACGAACGAAATTTCTTTTCACTCTAATTTAAAATCTCTACGTTTTATGATATTGTAAGTCTATTTCAACAAAAAAAAATATATATGAATTTTTTTTACGATTACTGTACTTCCACTCCACTACATAGATGTGGAAGTAAAATGACAATTGACCAACAGTTCAGTGAGTAAAGAAGCAGTCAAAACAGCAACTTTGTAGGTTTACGTAATTGCTTTCTTAATTCATGTTTAATTATTATATCTATTATGTATCCAATAGTTGCCGAGAATGACAGAAATGCTATGCTAGAACAGTGTCAAATAATTATTTATAAGAATTAAACTACTCTGCGAATTATTATGAAATTCAATAGGATTTTACTCTAATATTAGACAAAGCGATGAAAAAAAATCAAGTGCATCCTTACAGAGAAATTGACGGAGATGTGTTTTCAATTGTCAATAAAAATTATAGACCTTAATAGCAATTGAAATGAATCAAAAAATTTTAAAATTTTTAGAGCAGAGTTTTCCATTTTCACAAAACTGTAATTAAAATCGATTCCTTGCAGAGTGCTGGCGCGTTGACCGATAATAGAGCACATGCAAATATATATTAAACAACGAAAATCTAAAGATCTTTTTTGCAAATAGTTGTTAAATATGGATTAGACTATTATGTGACAAATAAATTCGATGTTATAAACGCCTCCAAAATAGATATAAATATTTATTTTACGTTACTTCAGACTAAGTCCATGTTGTGTGGATACTCTATTCTTCGTCAGACGATTTTATTTTCCTTTTCCTCGTCTCCATTCTATTGTGATATCTCCCCTTATATCTATTAGGTTGTCGAACTGTTGATCATGTCATTTCATAATAAAGCGATTCTTAAAAGCTTTCAACCTAACAAGTTACTTTAAGATGTAATCGATCAGGTGAGAAGTATTTTGAAATATTTGTTACTTCTGCTTTAAAAATAGTAATATATTTCTGCTTTACCTAATTTTAATAAATTTATTTGTTACGCATGTACATTGTACATAACAGGTTAAAAACCCAATATCACAATATCAATAATTATGATTGATGCGAGTTAACAATTATATGTTAATATTTTAACATGTAAACCTGATCTACCAATAAGTAGTGTGGTTGAAAATTACTACCACATAGTATTTAATTATAATTAATGTTAAAATTTATCGATAATAGTGGCAAGATAGCTTGATTTTTGAATTTCGCGCGTTACTTCTTGTCTAGGAGATTTGAGCATACTGCTTATAAATATGACAATAAGGCGTAATTTTCTTTTTTTTTAATATAATATAACATAATCAGAGCTGGGCAGAGTACTGCACTAAAGTACTCACGAGTGCTTCACGACGAGTACCTTTAAAGAGTACTCGGGAAAACTTGAGTATGAGTACTTGTTTTAGAAGTATTCTAAGAAAAGAGTACTTTTGCAAAATTTGGAGAGTACCCTTCTAAAAATGAGTAACGAGAACGAGCACTACGCAAGATACCATATTGAAGCGGGTAATAGACAAAAAATTAGAATACCACATACGCCATTGCCAGCAAATAAAAGTGGATCGACATCAACAAAAACAGTCACATTTATTAAAATTGTATAGGTGCACAAAAATAAACGCAATTAAAAATTTTAAATTGTAAGAAAAAGTAACACAAAATATATATAGTTTCACACGTCGAACGCTCACTTCTACCGCCTGACTGACACTGACCACCCTGCACACTTGTATGGAAAGAGGCAAGCTGAGACTAGCCTGTGTTGCACGTTATTCGCCAATTGTGGCCGCCAAAAGTACTCGAGTACCTAATAATGTATAGCACCTACTTGAAAATTTCGAGTACAGAATGCCATCCAAATAAAAGTAGTCGCGAGTACTTATTACTACATTTTGAAAAAAAAATGTAGTATAGGTTTTGCATTTTTCCGGTGGACCATCGAAACCCGAAAAAAACATCGGATCGAAATGAAAGTCATATCTATCAACTCGAGAGCGAATTTAAAAAATTCAGTCCGTCGGTCAGTCGGTCTGTCTGTCGGTCTGTCTGTCTGTCTGTCTGTCTGTCAGTCTGTCTGTCTGTCTGTCTGTCTGTCTGTCTGTCTGTCTGTCTGTCTGTCTGTCTGTCTGTCTGTCTGTCTGTCTGTCTGTCTGTCGGTCTGTCTGTCTGTCTGTCACCCCCAGACCCCCTAATCCGCTTTCGGATTTCGATGAGACTTGGGTGGTTAATAGGAGGTCTTTAGAAAACCTTAACGCCGGAAGCTCGGCTCCGTTCGGAAACCGGAAGTACCCGATACAGCCGTTTCGAGTTTTTTGGGAGAAATTGAATAACTAGTTAACGGGTAATCGGATCGAGATATTTCAGAAAAGAAATGGTGCCGCTGGCAAAGCTCTACAAATAAGTATACCAGAAACTATGTCGAAAAACAAATGGAAATTGATTTTTTTGCAAAAAATCGAGCTACGCAGCACGATAACTATCCAGAATCGAAGAGACTTGGTGGTATCAAAGGTACACGGCCATAAATGACACTTATTGCTGGCGGCCCGAATCCGTTGACCGCAAGAATTTTTTCCAGGGCCGAGTATGATTTTCCAAAGAAATTAATAACTCCCGAACCGAAGGTCCGATTTTGATTTTCAAAAATGGCGATTGTAGAGCTCGATTATATCTATTAGTTGACGTTTGTGAGAAATTTGACAAAACAAAATCAAATCTACAAATCCTGGGAAATTTGATTTTTTGATAAATTCCACAAATTCCGAAGAGTTTCCTAATAAAAATCGAAAATTAACTATTCCGTCGATAAATTTCTATAACCACTATAAGGCACGGACCTTTTTGGACAAAAAATCTGAAATAGATTTTTTTCGAAAAATTAAAAATAAACGAGTTATTTATGAAAATGCATTCCATAGAATTATTTTAAAAAACATTACAAATTGATAAATTCTCCATGCGATATAGGTGCAAACAAATAATGTAATGTTATATTTACATTCGTTTCATTATTTTTATTTACTAAATAAAAATAGAACCGATGCCCTTTCTGTGTTTCAAAATGTAGTTAGCATTTACTTTAGTCAATGCAAAAAGAAAAATAAAACACGTTAAAATGTACCGAGTCATCTTGCGACCCTCTGCTGAAAATGTACTAAATCATCCCAACAGGGATAAAAAGCATATCAAAATGTAGTTTTTTAGCTTGTTACTGAGTACTTTGGGTATTCAGTACAATTACGAGTACAATTTACTAGAGTATTGCCCTGCTCTGAATATAATATAATATCTGTATTGTCCTTTAGACCAAACAAGTACAATGGTGTGGGACTCATCAGAGTTGAAACAAAATGGTAAACAAACAATTATATAAACACACAAAGTTACAAATTTACTAAGTAATAAACTTACAAGTCAAGCTAATAAAATCATGTTAACACTAAAGTATAAAAGCAAATTAAAATGCATATTGTAAAAATTCTTGTACACTGTAAAACACATTAGCTGATAAAAATGCACGCGACGAACTTCTAAAATTATTTAAATTGTTAATCTGTCGTATGTTATTCGGTAACTTATTACATAATTTTATTATATTATTATTATTTTTAATTATATAATTTTATTTATACTTAGGGCTCTCCTCATAAATTGACAAATTGTGAATAGGAATTATATTAACTTACTTTGCGTACGAGTATCATAATTATGATTAAATTAAATAATTATTTATCAACACGAAATAATTCAGGTGATGTAGCTGGCCAAAGAAAACGTTAAAGTAGCATATTTACAGGCATCTAATTGATGTTGTATGAGACCATTTGTAAACCCTCTTACGGCACACAATAATCAATAAGACGTATTGTCCCCAAGTTCTCAAAACATTTTTCCATCATATTAATAATCCCAAAATCTAATGTGTTTAGTATAAACTTGACCAGGCTTCATCATAAGTGTTATCAATCTTTTTAAACGCCTCGAGATTAGTTGAAATTAAAATAGATATAGAATGTATGTATAAAGAGTGAAATATGTTGTTTATTATTATTATTATTAAATCTCGTTTAAATATTGAATTGATACACCTCTATCAACATTTATTACTACTAATTTAACATGATCCCACCAAACAATTTATTCTCTAGTTTTTCTGCTTTTATTGACTTTACAGGCATTTGGACACATGTAACACTAATACGACTATTATACCCTCATTTATTAATATATTGTGCTTAATTAGGCATTAATCTCTAGATAATGTTTTAAAAATTTTGTATAAGACTTTCAAAATTAAAAATGTTTCCATTATTCGACCATTCTTGGATACCAGATTGTCCATTAAATGGTCGGCACTCTGCGGTTATTTGAAATAAAGTACATGCGGTGTCATGCATGTAGTTAGTGTTCGTGTACAAATATTTTCATTTCACAAAAAATCTCTCAGCGTTTGCCCTGCCGCCGGCCTTTATAACTCTGGTATCATGCGGACGGCCGGAAAATTCATTTTTTAATGTTTGGGGATTAAAAATGTTGTCACTTTTGGGATAAACTAGTTTGATGAATCTCTGGACATAGTTGCTGCTGTAGAACTAAAATGAACTACACATTAAATAATTTATCGTAATGCTTAGATCCTGTGCTAATATTACGCTGTGTAAGCCGAAAACTATCTATCAGAATGATATATTAGTTTTTAGCTGTAGTCATTACTCAAGCAATAGAATGGATAAAATTATATGAAAAGTAGATATAAAAAGTTCACTATTGTTATGCCTAAGAGTACATCGCTTATTGTATTAATATACTTAAAAGTATTACATTTTTTTTTTGATCGCGATAAGCAATAAGTTAAAGTGTACTATTATTTATAGACTAAGTGCAAAAGCTAATTCCCCTAACTTGTTTATTTATTGTATTCTCATGTACGTATTCATTGTAGATGGGTATGCCCCTGGGGTATATCATAAAAATCAATATGCTCTTTCCAGCATTTTAATAATAATAATAATAATGTGGAAGGCGTAATTAACCATGCAATTATGGTGAGTATGTATTGAAAATATAGTTATGTCGAAATAGATACAATGTGTTTACAAAGGAGATTGATTTTTTATATATATTTACGAAAGAAGCCACTGTTGATGACAAGCTATACTTCATTTCAAACCAAAATTCGTAAAATCCAGTCCTTGTTAATTTTACTGGGTGTATAAAAAACATGATTTGATTTGAGGATGATTTTTAAAAGTATTGAAAACATTTCAGATCGTAAAGTATAGATAAAATACATGAAAGTTACACTGATTCAAATAAAGCTTGCGAAAATTATAACGTAATAATATTTTTAAAACGTGTGTACCAGTATACAAACAAAATAAACAAATCTACATATCCTGATTCAATTTGACAATAGTTAATAATATCCGTAAAAAGTGTTTTGCACTAACACCTACTTAAATAAATTCAAATCTTTATGATTTTTAAGAGTGGGTATGCCGTCTAAAAATCAGAAATAAATTACTCTCAAACGCCGCCCCGTCCGCGACAAATTATAATTAGACCATTGCAGTTACGAAATCTGTACAGGCGAAAAATAGAAGAAAACATATCAATCTAGGTTTGTATCTTTTTAATATTTTGAGAAAAAATGGTATTAATTAATAAGATTTGTTTTAATTAGCAGCAAATTGCTGATTTTTTTTTAAATATTTAGAATCAAAATATGAGAAAAAGGACTCGATACAAACCTTCATTCATGTTTTCTGTGTATCGTACTATTTTTATTTTTCCAAAAAACATAATACTTTTTGCAAAAACATGTATAGCACGGAACCGTGCAAAGGCACATTTTGCAACAAATGTTACACTGATACGAGCTCCCTCTGGATTTATTATTGTTTAAGCTCCGCCCTTCACCCAGAATTATTTTACGAATGAGAAAATATAACGAGGGAACGAAATAAGACAATAAACCAAATCATTTCTAATAACACGGGACGCCCAATAAAATACCAAATTCCATTAATTTACTATTATACTTAACAGGTACTCTACTCTTTGATTATACTACAAGTACGGAATTATAACAATATAGTAACTAGTTATATGTAGCCACCCATGCACTAACAATAATGTGTAATTGTGTTTCAATTCTTCTTTATAAAATGGTGGTATGCTGGTATATTTGAAAACATTTATTGGACAATACAATTGATACTAAATTTTAAAGATGTGTTCTTGTCGTAAACACATGAATATAGAATTATAAGGGGCGATGCGATTTGCAATGAAAGGAGTTAGAAACACAAAAGTAAAGCGCACATTTTCCCATTTTCTCATCAAGTCACACGCATCAGTTTGTTGCATTAGACCAAGTAACAGGATTTTTTCATAATAACTTTTATTTCTGGGAAAAATAGAAAGAAATGTTTGGGATAAAAACTGTGGGCAGTAAAGTTATCTATCGATCTGTCAAAATAATGAAATCTAGGCTCAAAATGTAAAAAGAAACAGAGAAACCAACTTACTCCTTTAAACCCGAAAATATTTTCCAGAAAAAAGCAACTTCGTGAAAATTTAACAAATCAGAGCTAAAAGTATTGTCCAGAAGGTGATGTGGACCGATGTTGAAAATATTTTCTTGTTGAGATCGCGCACCAATGTAAACGTTCTAAGACTCAAGTTGCAGGTTTTTATCTCTGCTTTCAAAATTTGTAGAGAAAACATTTTGGAATACAAATTTTAGCCATCTTTTTTACTTTCAAAATTTTGCAAATTTTTAAAATCGCTCTGACATTCGTATTTTAAAAAAATGCACTATTAAATTTCATTGATACAAATAATTGATGCTTTGGATTTTTTAAATCTAACCAGTAAAACCAGAGATATCCATATTTTTGAGAAATAACCTACTATGTCTAAAGTTATTAATGATATTTTGATGCGGGGTTTAGTTTAAAACATCTATCATTAAACTTTTGTCTACTATAAAAGCAAATTTGTAAGTTCTCCCCATCCATATATTTTTTAAGAAAATATGAATAATAATTCGTAAAACTAAGTGTACACCAGGCAAGTTATTTTATATATGTGCTAATATGTGATATGTGCTAAGTATATAACACTAGTTCCTTGGTCAAATCGAGAACTACTACTCCTAGAAAGTAAAATTTCAAATAAAAGGTTGCCTCTATCCTTAATCTTTATTTACCTGAGAGGTCAACCACTTGTAGAAATTACACGAACTGCCGAGACTGCCTTGCCTGCGGCGCCTGCGTAACTCCAACCAGCCGCACTTGCGGGGCTTTCAATTATATGACCGCCACTGCCATGGCTGCCGACAGCCTGCCTAAAATTCGGAGAACGAGTGCCGACGGTGGTTTACCTCTCGATAGACAACTAGTGAATTTCATAATGATCCGTTGAATAGTTTAATGCTTATAAGTAATTACTTATCACTGACTTTCTGCGAATCATTTCTCTTATTCTCGGCGTCTATTGGATGTATAACAATAATAATTATAAAATTATTTTTTTGTTTAACTTGCCATAATTCAAAAAACGAAAACATTAATGGATCTCAATTTTACTATGTCATCACTACATATTTATTAATGAACTGTGGTAATATGAAGGTCAAATTTTAATAATTGTAAAAAATACGTTTTTTTTTTCAAAAACCATGTCGATACAATGTGAGTATTTGCAAGGATCAGTTAACGAACGGAAAACCCTTTAAGTCTATGCTGAGAAGAAATAAAGGTGGAGACACCTTTTTTATTTGAAACTTTTTTCCTGTTTAACAGTTTCTAAGAATATCGCGTATAGACAAATTAGACCAATAAATAACTAATACTATACGCATAACACTTATTGGATAAAACAACTTGCGTGGTGTATATTTTTGATTTTAACAATGGTTGCTAATTTTTGTTTATTGGTAAACTACCATTATTTGAGGGAGACTACAAAATAAAAATTCAAGAAGTCCTGAGGAATCCCTTGAGGATCCAAGAGTTTAAATTTTGATTTGTTGAATAATGTGACAGCTAAAGCTTTACACATACGAAAACTAAACAACATTAAAATGTTAAATTTTCCATTTAGTTATAAACAAGAATTAGTACTATAATAACAAACAAGACTGCAGCTACGGACACGTATTTCGGAGTTATTGCTCTTCATATATGGCACATGAGGTACGAAGGTACAAAATACTGTGCTTTCCTATCTTTGTTGGTCTTGCTTTTAACAATATAACAATATTATTTATGCCATGCTACGCTGATGAGGAGCAATAACTCTGAAACGTGTGTCCGTAGCTGCAATATTGCATACCACTAATTTGTGTTTTTAATTTTTATCGGACCTCATCAACTCTTATTCTTTTTATTTAATATTATTATTTCCTTATTGACGATTATTATTAATTAATGCAGATAACTAATTATTGAATATCTTTTCCATTATGCAAAAATATAGATATACTCGTATACTCCATATTACAAATTAAAATTCTAGGGAAGCATAATACCTAGCCGTCTAAATTATAAATACTGTATTTATTGAAGGAATAATATGTTAAAAACGCATTTAGGTTAGAATGATAGGATAGATGTGTCGGGTGTCGGCATAACCTGCTTTGGCAGGTAGAATTTATATACAATCATGAACTAATTTCGAGCTTATACGTAAGTGGAATCGCGGTCATTCATTTCTATTTACTACTACATAGTACTATAAACACATAAAATAATATTTTATCGTTTTTAAAGGACCGCCCACTGGAGTTTCCCTTTCACCTCCCCTGTGGCAAATTTTAGCAGCTTGTCGAGGCATACCTACTCTTAATAGGCACAAAACATTGAAAGAGATATTCTCACAATCTCACTGGCCTTTGCAAGTAATTCCGTTCCGAGTCTGCAAACCAACAGGAATAAATCCAGAATTTCAGAGTGTGTAAGTTATAATAATATAGTGGTTAACCAGCTCAATCTATTATTATTTATGATTTCTCCACCTTTGCCCATATTTGTACCTTCATTCTGATACTTTCCGCAGACTTTAAATTTTATTATATACGTGGGCACATAAAATAGATTAATGATCTTTCTTCTCTATAAGCAGTGAAGTCGCAGCAATGTTGTCATTAATCGAGTCATAGTTACTTAACAGGGTACAATTTTACTTCCACATTCACATAGTGGAAAAAATTCAAAATTTTTTTTTTTGAAATAGGTTTAAAATGTCATAAAACGTCGAGGTTTTAAATTTGAAAGGAAAAAATCTGTCTGTCTGTCGGTCGGTCGGTCGGTCGGTCTGTAACTTTTTTGTGAGCACGTTTTCTCAGGAACGATTTAAGATATTGACTTGAAATTTGATACACATGTGAATCATGACCAGATCTGGAACTTATATTTTCCGCTAATTCCTGCGAAGAGTTGGTGGTTAAATAGGGGTAAGTAAGTAAAGCAAGCTGGTAAGAGTACAGAATTTTGGGATACTAGGGCCAAGGCCTCAAATTTTTTTATAAAATTCGTCAACCCACCCTCCACCCCCACTCCATTATTAAGAGGGTTGATAAAATAAAACTGAGATGTGAGATATGGGGGTTAAATAGGGGAAAATAAGTAAATCAAGTTGGTAAAAGTACAGAAACTTGATATTTGGTCTACCTATTAAAAACAAGGGCCTCAGATTTTTCAATAATATTTGTCAATCCCCACTACCCCCACTCCATTATTAAAATGGTTGATAAAATTAAATTGAAATATTCACTTGAATATGATATATGCATGTATCCTAGCAGCATCTGGAACTAGATTGTATTTTAGGATTTATCCGTTGAAGGGTTGGGAGTTAAATAGGGGAAAATAAGTAATTCAAGTTAGTAAGAGTACACAAACTTGGGATTTGGTATATATACTAGAAGCCAAGGCCTCAGATCTTTTTAAGGACATTTTTCAACCCATCCACTCCATTATTAAAGATACTGATAAAATAGAAATGAGATATTCACTTGAATGGTATGTATTATAAAGATATATGTAACCAGATTACATTTTGAGATAATTCCGTTGATGGGGTGGACTTTAAGTAGGGGTAAATGAAGGACAAGAAGTAAAGCAAGCTGGTAAGAGTACAGAAGCTTGCGATTTGGTGTATATACCAGAAGCCAGGGGTTGACAAAATAAAATTTATATATTCACTTGAAATTTCGTACACGTATATATTGCACTGACTGAGATGATGAGGGGGGGGGGGGGCATAGGGGAAAATAAATAAATCAAGCTAACAGAAACACCTCAATATTTTATGACATCTGCCTCTAATATATTATTAAAAATATATGACCAATTATTTCCACATACTAGAGTGCAAATATTGCCAAGATGTTTTCCTTTAAAAGACTTGAATGATTAATCTGGATGGGGAAGTACTGATTCCGTAGGCAGCGGTGGTTATAAGTCGCACAGCTTTCTAACAAATCTGAAGTCCCTCGAGGGTCCAAATGAGGGCCACTTTTATTTCTGATATTTATTAATTAAAATTCCCTCACACATTTATTATTTGCAGATGAGTAGAAATACTATTATCAAATAAGCAAGACTGCTAACTGTCCAAGAAACCATTTATTTGCATATATAATTGAAAATGCCATTTTGGATAGATCTGCAAACCTTGGCGTAACATTTCACTCCACGATTAGCTTCTCTCATCATATAAGTTAGCATCGTCTTCTTCTATCAAGAACCCGGGTAGTTTTACGGGTAATACAGCAACTCACCGAAATTCGCCGAAAAATGTTTTTCTTTTTTTTACCAGTAGTTTTCGCTTGTCTGTTATTAAGGAACAAATCGCCCCAGATCAAATGTTTGTATAATTTATTATTTTACACTTTCAAATTTGCAAAAGCGTTTTATATGAAACTCTTGGGTCACTGCATAGTATACCGCCATTTTGTAAACTATTACTGATATATAGAACTCCAAATATAGCTGATCAGGGATCACAGTGATATCAACATATATTTGTACATCAGCGTAAATAATACATCTGTAAATTGGTGGGTTCATTTACTTTATTCAATTCTAATAGTTCCTTATAGTGCGACAGCCCTCGACCGAAACTTCTTGTCATCCCGACATAGACAAATCAATGAACAATGTTTAGTTTAAGGGAAAACAAGGAACTTTGATATGTAAAGTAAAGATCTGGGGTATTGCGGATAATTTTTTTTATAGCATTTCTTCCGTTTTTAATGGAATACTAGTAACATACGACTCCCACCAATCTTCAATATACATTTCGAAGGAGCATGGGATGACATTCATAATAATAAACTATTTACCTCTATAAATATTTCGAAGAGCGGGCGGTGACATTCCTTAAAATTAAATATTTATCTAGATCAACATTTTGAATGGCAGGGAGAGGGTATTATTCCTCAAAACTGAATATCTATCTCGATCGAAATTTTGAAGAGATTGTATTCCTTAAGTTTCAACAATATTTACCTCGATCGAAATTTTAACGAGCGTGGGGTGATATTCGTTAGGGTTAAATATTTATCACGAGACAGAAATTTTAAAATACGAGAGCGAGGATGTTCCTTTACCTAACGATTTCTTATTTATCTCATATACAATAAGAGTTATTCGAAACTCGTTATTATTACTAATCATTTAAAAATATACCTCTCTCGTTTTACCTAATGCAAATGTGAATCTACAACTTTGGGTGAAACCCGGGCCCCCTCAAAACTACCAGGCCCGGGGGGAAACACCACCGATCCCATTCTCAACGGGCCTGC
Organism: Stenurella melanura; assembly: GCA_963583905.1. Taxonomy (NCBI): domain Eukaryota; kingdom Metazoa; phylum Arthropoda; class Insecta; order Coleoptera; family Cerambycidae; genus Stenurella; species Stenurella melanura. Next base: position 233,735,172 of record OY757309.1, on the reverse strand, counting down.
CGTGATGAATGGAAATTTTGTGCCTTGCAGAAACCTGATAAATGCAGTATTAGTTGTTAAAAAAATGAATCTACTAAGTAACAGCGATATTGCTGAAATTTTTTTAGATGGTTGACCAGGATCCATACATCATAAAACAGTCAAAACGGACATTTTCCGTGTTGCACGGTTGTAGAAAGTTAAATGGGTCACCATCTTTCAAACTTACACCTTAGCGATTTGCAGTCAGGGTCGATAAATACCAGGATATAAAATTTTGCTTCTGAAAACTTTAGGTAAGATTCGCACTTAGAAACAACGACAGGAAGGATTGTAATAATATTATCAAGGATATACGAAAAAGTTCACGGGTGAAAAGTCTGAACGCGACGGAAAACGGTTTTTTGGAAACAGCAAATCAGAAAACGTCTGTTCAAATTTTCTGCACTTGTATCTAAATCCTACCAATAATTTACATTTTACAGTGCGCAACTACCAAATCGTCCGTTTTTATTTTCTCATGATTGTTTCTCATGAAAATCCCCAAATTACATTTGAAACGGACGTGTCACGATGAAAAAATTTTCCACTTTAAAATTAATAGGGAAATTCTCCAATTTTCTCTTCACTCGCCGCTTGCACAAGGCGGAAAATTTTCGTTCAAATTTTTCTTTTCATACATCCTACTTCAAAACAAAAACCAGGAAACGGACGTGCCGCGATAACAATTTTACCCCATTTTTATTTACATGTTCATTATTGTTTTTCGATCGTTTATCAAACTTGAAAACTTCCGCCACAAAGAATTTTCTTCCCACACAGCACATAGCATCCCTAGGATATCCTCATTTGGTCCCGTATATCCCAATAAAATACATACAATCTGAGAATATTCCAAATGGAGATATCCTAGACAAATCCTGGCAGGATGTCCTAGTAATATCCTGCAAAGATATTATAGGCATTATTATTTAGGAGATTTCAACAACAAAAATAATGAAAAGTATATAAATTATTTTGAGGCTATTTGTTTATAGTGTCTTTTATTGGTTTGTAAAATTTGCTTCTAAAAACTTATGTTTGTTCTATTTGATAATCCCCTCCAGTACAAATAATTCATTAAAAATGTATTAAAAATGTACATCTTATTTAAATTGCAGTTATTTTTAATTTGGTTTTAATACATTTACTGTGTTTTGAATTAGCCGCCTTTTTGTTACATTGACAAGTCGAAAGTTCTAAGAAATCCGCCGGGCGTCAACGTTCATTTTAAAGCCCTTTCAATAAGATTACGTTAAATGTTTCATAAATATAATGCTGCTACGTTATATATTTGTATTTATTATATTATCAAAAAGGGGAAAATGTGATTGGTTATTGTCCGCAGATGTTATTGTCAGATACGTAATCCTTTATATTTTTCTGAGTGAAGAGAATTATTTTTAAATTCATTATAACTTTTCAGCACGCTATGATTTTTTAAAGTTGTACATATCATCCCTTATAACTTCTAACCATCCTAAACTCTGTTAATTTTAATAACACCAAAAAATCATTTTTATGTAATACTTCATGCTTTTACAATTTTTGTCTGAAGCTTTTTGTCTATCTTTTATACATTTTGAGTAATTTTGAAAACACACTTATATTTTTTTTCACCCCTTCTCGGAGTTGAAAAAAATTTTCTTTCATTAATCGTGTTCAAATAGTTTAAAGTAACATATCAAAAATTCAAATATATACCTTAAAATTTTGATTTGTGTACCTATTTCATTGGACTATATATAACCTTTATCTATTAGTTCGGTAAATTTACTTGTAAATCGATATAAGTAAATTGATAGATACAAATATGTGTATGGACTTGTACATATATGTATCACATTTTTATTAGTCATTTTACCTCTGCCATTGTATAAACTTGTATTTCTTTGTCTTCGCTTATTGGCTCAATTTAAAAATAATGATCTTATAAAATAATATGTATTTTTTGCTGTCTTTAGCAATATACAATTAACCCTAAAAGAACTGGGAATGTCCTATATAAAGTCCAATCAATGTCCTCAGGTTGTTCATAGTCAAGCCCAGGCATAACCCATATAAGAGCTGATGATGTCCTGTACACACCCATACTGATGTCCTGAGGACGTCATCAGCAAAGCCCGAACTGTCCCATTTGGATATCCTACGGACATCCTAAGGTGATAATGGAATCTTCCCAGGATATCCCATATGTCCTGAAAAGTTGTCCCCAGTATGTTCTGAGGATGTCCTTGTGCTGTATGGGTTGTTGGTTTACTGTCCGAAAAAGTTGGAATTCTCATATCGCGATGAGGCTAAAAATCCTGGTCGAGGGCTAGCGTATTATTAACCTTAGATTCTTAGGAGGAAAATAAAAAAAGAATTTGTATGCATATCACACACGATGTAAGATACTCTTCAAAGAATATTAAATTTCAATTTACTAAGTTATATATGGAAATATACTCTTACATAATATCAGATGATGAATGGTTATTAGACCAATAATTTTTGGCCGAGGTAAACGGGTGTTATTTCTGTACATTTCAAATTTATGATAATATAGTAAGGATGAAAAATAAATGGTAATTATCAATTACTCATTTAAATTGCACTGTTGCCAAGGTAAAACCGAAAAATGTTTCTAAAATTATCATCTAATGTTGCACATCAAATAAATCGTAATTATTGCCAGGAATTATATATCTTTTAAGCCACCCGGTTTTAATTTTAGTTAATGTGTCTCTTTGATTTTGTACCAATGAGATTTATTGTGTCCTGATTTTAATATTTTAATTATTGAGTGGATCCATTCCGATGAACATGAACAACAAATTCCGAAGTGCTACTAATAGCAGTGCATCATAGAAGATATTTAAATTGAGAACATTCAAAATGTCGCCAGACATTAATAATGGTTTCATATAACTTATACACGTATGTCGTAATATCATCTATATGTTGTTCTCTACATCAAAGGACATCTCACACCTCCTAGGGGTTGTACGTAAGTACACCGACAGAATTTCTTGAAATTTTAATATGCTGTTGGGTCTGTCAATAGTGCGCATTTTATTCAATCGCACCAACCTAGTTATACAGAGTGATATAGAAAATTCAGTTCAAAAAATGATTTATCACTTGTGAGAGTGTAAGAAAAAATATGGAAACGATAAAGCATGGTCCGCTGGTGGAAAAGTATATGTGATATGCGGCAGTGAAAATAAAAAAGTTTTAATAAAATCAAAAAATAAATTGTAATTGAAATATAAATCGATGTAGTAGATCTATAAATATAAATGTCACGCTATGGCATATCTGATCAATCCTATGTGTTGCTTTTGTATTTATTTCTTTTTTTCTACATTTATTCACAGAAGGTAACTTTTTGCTTTTGTCATATGGGTATTGACCTAGGATTTTATGGTTAATTCATAAAATACTTACTTTTAAATATTGGGGTTATATATAAATAAGTTTTTACATAAAAATAAAAGAAATAATTCATTTGAATTGCAAAAAACTTGTATTCAGTATAATGGTATTAATTTCTGACAATTAGGTAAAATATTATTGTTACTTGCTTTTCACTTTTACGTACATATATAGATGTACAATTTTTTCAGAAAAATTGTCGAGTTTGTTTGATTTAAAAAAGTTTATTTTTTTCATCGTAGCATTAAGTACTTAATTAAAAAGAACATTTTTTACAGGTCAAATTTCTTTATCTGTTTTAAACTTTGTATGCAGAAAATCCAAATTATAACTGGAAATTTATTTACTAGAGCTTTTCAGTGATTATATTTGCACAAGAATAGCTGTTTTTAGTTTTACTCATTTTAATGTTCGATCTCTGTGTAAGGGTTTTGATCTTTTTTCTGAGGTTATTACCAAGGAGTCTTATTGTGTTACTGGAGTATCAGAAACATGGTTAAATTCAAATATACCTGATAATGGCCTTAATATTCTAGGTTTCAAATTAATTCGAAGTGATCGAGACGGCAGAAGAGGAGGGGTGGCATGTTATATAAAAAATGATATAAAATACTCGATGCTTGCCACCCCCCCCAATGAATAGTCCGTTAGAACAACTTTGGATCAGTACAAAAATAGCAGGTAAAAAATTATGTTTGGGTACACTGTATAGGCCTCCAAACACAAATTTAAAAAATTGCCTTGATGATTTGGATAGTGTTGTGGTAAATTTTCTACCAGATTATGATTTTGTACAATTGGGTACAATTTACAAACTTTTTAAATAAATATGAGTTGCATCAGGTAATAACAACGCCAGCTCGTATAAATAATAGTTCGGCAACACTTTTAGATCTTATTATCTCTAACTGTAACAAGATTATTTTAGACTCGAAGGTATGTAACATGGATGATATCTCAGATCATTCTTTAGTAACTTGCAATTTAAATATTAAACCAAATAAACAAATTATGCTATTCCGTACTTATAGAGAGTTTTCTAATTTTGATTATGAGGCCTTCGTATATGATCTAGAAAATGTTAACTGGGACTTTATTTATAGTTTGGAAAATGTAGAACAAATGATAGATTGCTGGAATAATAATTTAACACTTCTATATGATATCCATGCCCCTTTTAAAACGGCTAGAATAAAAAAACCACCTGCACCCTGGTTAACACCTAATCTTAAATTATTGATGAAGCAAAGGGACAAAGCGCGTCTTAGACATAAACGATTGCAGTCAGAAGCCTCTTTGCGAGAATATAAGTCATTACGCAATTTTGTAAACATATGTGTAAAAACAGAAAAGAAAGCATACTTACAGAGCAAATTTAAAACTGATCCGAAAAATTTTTGGCGTACGATGAAGTGGCTAAATATCAACTCGTATGTAGAAAATTCTTCCTCTGATGTTGCTAATCCATCAGATTTTAATAACTTTTTTGTAAATAATGTACCGAAAATAGATAATCATAATAATACATTAATTTCCGAATCGTATTTGAATAAAGTAGCTCCCCATATCAGCACAAAATTTGATTTTACGGAAGTAACTGTAGACCAAGTTGAAAAAAAATTAAGTCTTATTAAATCTAATGCTAAAGGTACGGATGGTTTAGATTTGGCCATGTTATCTCTAGTTATTCCGCGGTTAAGCGAGCACTTAACTTTCATAATCAATAAATGCCTATCGACTAGTACATTTAGTGGTCAATGGAAAAAAACAAATATTATCCCCATTCCCAAAACTAACAATCCTACTGATGTGTCACAATTTCACCCTATTAACATACTGCCTACCATATCCAAAATTCTTGAAAAAATTGTCCATGAACAACTTAGTGATTATTTAAATATAAATAAAATTTTACCTCCTACTCAGTCTGGCTTTCGTCCCCATCATAGCACAACAACAGCAATGTTACAAGTTACTGATGACATATTTAGGGCGTGCGATGCGAACAAAAATTTATGTTTGGTTCTTTTAGACTTCAGTAAGGCATTTGACTCTAAATTATAATACACTCTGTACCAAATTACACTATTTCAGTCTCAGTACTACAGCTGTATCATTCTTTCAAAATTACCTTTATGGGAGATGTCAGAGGGTAGGAGTAAATAATAATTTTTCGCGATTTATTCATACTAATCAAGGAGTGCCACAGGGGAGTATCCTTGGACCATTACTCTTCTCGATTTACACGGCCGATTTCTATAAATGTTTAGAATATTGCCAGTCACATCAATATGCAGATGATACACAAATTTATTACTCTTTTTCGGCGACAGAAATTATTCAGGCTGCAAAGAATATTAATACTGATCTGGTATCTATATCCAATATATCTAAAGCCCATGGACTAGTTTTAAATGAATCCAAAACTCAAATGTTATTATTTGGTACAAATAGGGAATTAATTTTGCAAAACACTGACTTTAAAATAACTTTGAATAACTCAACTTTGAACCCTATTGATAATTGCAAAAACTTAGGTATTTATTTAGATGTTCAATTAAGATTTTCAAAACATGTATCTAATTGCAAAAATCATTTGGTAAATTAAAAATTCTTTCGATTCATAAAGATGTGTTGAGTAATGATATTAAATTAAAATTGTGTGACTCTCTAATTCTTTCATATTTATCGTATTGTGACGTAGTATATTGGCCTGCTTTGTTGCAACAAGATAAAAGTAGTCTACAAAAATTTCAAAATACGTGTATAAGATTTTGTTACAATCTTAGCAAATGTGATCATGTTACGGATAAATTCAATAAGTCTAAGTGGTTAACACTTAGTGAAAGATTTCAAGTTCATCTAGCATGCCTTAATTTTAAAATTAATTTTACCCAGATGCCCTCATATCTACAAAATAAGCTTATTAAAGGCAGTGATATTCATATTTGTCCTACACGCCATTGTCAGTTGTTTAGTGTACCCAAGCATAATTCTTCCCTATTCAACGCTCATTTAGCTATAACGCCGCAAAAATTTTTAACGATTTGCCTGAAAAACTTAAAGAACTCACTTCTGTTTAGAAAACAGATCAAAACCTATATACTTAGTAAAAGAAACTATGTTGTTTTATAAATTATGCGCACCGTTTGCTGACTTGTAGAAGCCAACCTGATATTATATTAGTTTATTCGAAGAGATGGTTATATGGAAGAGCAACCCAGTTGAATATCGCCATCCCCTTTATTGTTTAACTGTAACATATTTTTTGAATGCAAAAATAAAGACATTTTATTATTATTATTATTATTCCTCAGTACTCAGCACAATGCTGGTATTATCCACTTATCCCGGGTAATTGCTTACCAAGGGATTAAGCTCTGTGTGGGACCCATCAGTTTGTTGAGCCCTTTCCGGTCTTAATCTCCGGTACAGTACACACGCGCACATGCTTCTTTTCAAAAATTGTTGATAAATACTGCAGTGACCTTGAAACATAAAAATATATTGAAAATTTTGACTTCTATTTTGGGTCCCATTACAGTAACTTTCCGATAAGCTGGGAAGTTAAAAAGTCTAAATTTGTCGCAAATATTATTTAAAATTGGTTTTGCTTTTTCTTGTTTCTGCTAAACCGTACAACTTTAAAAAACTCGTAAGAATACTAAAAAATGCATAAATTAGAATACTATTTTAAGTGTAAATTCATTTTGTATCATTTTTATTTTATAGTAGATCGCACTTAGTATAGACAATAATACCGTAGCAGTTTTTAGAAAGACATTTTAAATACTCGTTACAAATTCTATTGTCTCGAGAGACGGGAAGCGCTCTTGAGATTCAGTTGTAATTATTCTATTTTCTCAGATGTAAAAGGCAATAATACCATCTTTCAGGTACTTAGTCATTAAATAATGTTAAGCAGTAAGAGATTATAGGGGTAATAATGACAGTTAAGTTTTGATCCCTTTTTTCGACGTCATACAAAGTCTCTCTTTAATTGTTACTTACATATTAAGAAAGATGCCATTTCTGACAGTAAATTTCCTTCCGTATATCTTGTATATTTTCTATATTATAAAATTGTATAATTGAAAAATTTTAATGTTTTTATTATGAAATTGGAAATATTTTCTACAAGCTTCATACATATTTGAAAGCCACAAGAACACAGCATTTGTATGAGTGCCAATTACTTCATTTGTTCCCCTTTATAATATTTCTAAATCAGAAAGATACACCAAAAAGCCGCTGCCTAAGGAATCACTACTTCCACATCCAGCTTTTTCATCCAAGTCACTTTATAGGAAACATCTTGACTGCACTCTAGTATGTGGAAGTTATTGGTCATAGAATTATAATAATATTTGGAGCAGATGTCATAGAAAAGTTTTGAGGCGTTGGTTTCTACCATACACGTTAAAAAAGTTTTTAGTTTACCCTACTTATTTGCCCCTATTCACAACCTACCACGTCCCGCTGCTTCAATGGAATCATCTCAATCAGATGCCATTACAATACATACGTGTACCAACTTTCAAATAAATATCTCAATTTTATGTTATCAAATCCATTAACAATGGAACGGAGATGGTGGTGTTTGAAAAATATTAGAAAGAAATCTGAGGCCTTGGTTTCTAGTATATACATCAAATCCCACATTTCTGTACTCTTACCAGCTTGATTTACTTATTTTCCCCTATTTACTCCTATTTAACCCTCAACTCTTCAACGGAATCATCTAAAAATATAATCTAGTTCCAGATGGCGTTATAATACATACGTGTCCCAAAAGGAATAGCCGGGTTTCCATGTTGAAACTGCCCCCAATGGAAATGATATTTCTTATCAACTGTTCTAAAGCATTTGACCTACATAGGTTTTTGCCAAATTTTAAACCCGATAGCCGCCATAAAGAATGAGTAAAGGCGGATTATGTATTTCTCGTTTTTTGTTAATTTTAACTAGACTAACGATGCAAAAATTCCGAAAAATTCATGAAAGTGCTATACACGATAATACAATTGTATGAATTTTTTTCAGGTCAGAGCAGGTCGCAAATATTTTTCATCGCTTAATAGTTGACTCATTCTTCAAACCTTTCGTTGTTTAGTGAATTATATTTGATTTTTAACAATTTTAACTAACGAGACTTAATTATTTATCAGATTTTATGCCAGTAAAGTCTTATTAAACAATGTATCCCCTGAGCGAATAATTCTACGTTCATTCGATTGGAGGGAGCTATATATAATTACTTACATGATTACTAAATTTGGCAAAACGTATGTAGGTAAAATGCTTTAGAACAGTTGATAAGAAATTTCATTTCCTCTGGGGGCAGTTTCAACATGCAAACACGGCTATGCCCTCTCAAGTGAATATCTCAATTTTATTTTATCAACCCCTTTAATAATTGATTAAAGGTGGTGGGGAGTTGAAAAATATTACTAAAAAATCTGAGACCCTGGCTTCTAGGACATACACTGAATTTCAAGTTTCTGTACTCTTACCAGCTTGCTTTACTTAGTTTTCCCTATTTACCACCAATTACCCCCACTCCTTCAACGCAATTACGTCAAAATATATTCTAGTTTAACATATCGTTATACGTGTAACAAATTTCAAGTAAAAATCTAAATTTAATCTTATCAACTTTTTTAATAAGGGAGTGGGGGTGGTGGGGGGATGGAAAATATTATAAAAAAACCTGACGCCATCGCTTTTAGTATGTACACCAAATTCCAAATTTCTATCTCTCTACCAGCTTGCATTACTTATTTTCCCCTATCTACCAGTATTTAACCCCAACTCTTCAACGGAATCTTCTCAAAATATAATCTAGTTCCAGATGTCGTTGTAATACATACGTGTACCAAATTTCAAATGAATATCTCAATTTTATTTTATCAACCCCTTCAATAACGGAGTAAGGGTGGTGGGGGGTTGAAAAATATTATAAAAAATTTTGAGTCTTTAGCTTCTAGTACACACACCGAATTTCAAGTTTCTGTACTCTTACCAGCTTGCTTTACTTATATTCCTCTATTTACCCCTATTTAACCCCAAGCCTTCAACGGAATCATCTCAAAATATAATCTACTGCCAGATGTCATTTTAGTACATACGTGTACCAAATTTCAAATGAATATCTCAATTTCATTTTATTAACCCATTTAATAATAATTGATTGGGGGGTTGAAAAATATTATTAAAAAATCTGAGGCTTTGGCTTTATTTATTTTCCCCTATTTACCCCTATTTAACCCCCAACCCTTCATCGGAATCATCTCAAAATATAATCCAGTTTCAGATGCCGTTATAATACATATGTGTACCAAATTTCAAATGAGTATCTCAATTCTATTTTATCAACCTTTTTAATAATGGACTAGGGGTGATGGGGGGTTGAAAAGTATTATAAAAAAATCTGAGGCCTTGACTTGTAGTACATACATCAAATTTCAAGTTTCTGTACTCTTACCAGCTTGCTTTACACATTTCCCCATATTTACCCCTATTTACCCCCCAACCCTTCACCGAATATCTTCAAAAGGCAATCCAGTTCTAAATTTCGTTATAATATATACGTACACAAAATTTCAAGTCGATATCTTAAACCGTTCCGAAGAAAGCGTGCGGACAAAAAAAGTTACAGACAGACAGACCGACAAACCACAGACCTACAGACCGACAGACAGAAATTTTTTTTCGCTCAAATTTAAAATCTCGACATTTTATGACATCCAATCCACTACGTGAATGTGGAAGTAATTACAATTCAAAACTGTTTAGAACAAGACAAGAACGACCTAAGTATGCATTATGCAATGACTACAATAGAGTCTAATACGAATAATACCTGACTTGAAACAAAGCCTCCCCATCGAGGGGTCAAGCAGCTCGGATTGCCAAAGGCAGGAAAATTATCCTGAATTAGTGTCATTACTTAATATCTTTTCATGTCTTTGTATATACTAATATGCGTTCTCTGTCTTCAATCTCGAATACACATCGACAATCAATAGAGATTTCACGTATATTATATATCCAATCGATTTGTAAATTATTAATCAATAACCGAGACGAGAAGTTTAGCAGAATTTCCTTTGAGAAAATAAAGATATCTTGCATGGCAAACTTTACCTATGACTGTATCTTATTTAAAGATATATTCATGAGAAATTACGTTATAAATTATTTGATGTGAAATAATTGCCACCAAATGTGTAACTTTCATAATAAGAGATAAAAAAGTAATCTCAGCGTGCCACATTCTCTATTTGTATGGCTGTCCACATGGAATGATTCACAGTAACATAGTTTTTGTCAAACAGAGACTAAAACAATAACGTATGCAAATTAAAGCATTTAAATTAAACCGCATGCCGGTTGTCTCCAGTTGTTCTGCGGGATAGGCGGGATTAGCTTTAGCGGTCTATCAATAAATAAACAAAACTCCGGATTGCGTCATCAATAAGTTGTAGTTTTGTAAGGATAAGTGGGTGTTCGGCGGAATGCAGAAGGTCCGATGGGACATCATCAACGGAAAGCAAATTAACTCCGAAATCGCTAGGGAGTCATAACTCCTGGTTTTATCCTTCGGTCGCATAATGTCAAGTCGCTGCCCCTCCTGCTCGTTTACACCGTGCGATGTATAACTAGGGATTTATACTGAACTGAGATCTAATTATGGAAACAGCTTTGTAAAATCTTGATAGCTAGTTTTATTTTGTTTGCCCCCTAATTCTTGGCTGAACGATTCTTTCCTCGTAAAAATATTGTAAACACCTTGATATTTTCATCTATGCCAAAAGTAAATATTTACTCAACTCAAGAGTGTTTAGATTATTCGCTGATATTTGATGGCTTTATTGTATTTGTGTATCTCGTTTCACTAACCCAATAGAGTGTACACTCCACATAGATAATGTATAGGGTAGTAGAAACATATAACAAGACGTAACTTCTGTTTCATTTCTTTAGATAGGTATCTTGTTGGTGAATTTGGATATATTCCAACTTGTACCATTGGCGCAACATAAAAAATATAATTCTTATTTTGAAAAGGTTGATAAATATTTCATAAATGTAATACCATAGCATGCTTATAGCCCAGTCGTCAGGGGTTTTCATTTATCACTAAATGTTACATGGCTGATTTTTTTTGTGTAGAATACGATAAAAAAAGTTTTACAGCTGTAAGGTGCCGGCGATCCCTAAAAAAATCGAAAATATTGGCCTATCCAAGATTTGGTGTAGATAACGACAATTTCAAATTGTTCTTGTTTACAAATATATCATGTGAAATGAAATAAAAATATATTACATATTATGTATACCTGTACATTAATCGTGTTACTGGGAACAAACTGCCATCTGCAAAATACAACTTTATTGCAGATGTACAGTTTATCCAATCAGAGGTTGCATGTCTACATAAAATTCATTTTTATTAAAATCAGTAATAACGTAACACATACGAACATTTCTACTGTAATTATGATACTGTTAATTATAATCATAATTATCATAATTAATCACAATACTAGTCAAAGCTATCATATAATCATATTGTCATATTGGAAGGTTTTTTCTCAAAAGTCTGGTCGAAATTAAAGGACGAAGCTTTGATAAGCATTTGAGTGTCTAAGGTCTCATTTTATGTCAAAATAGGGTTAACTATTTTCTTATTTACACCTGTATCTGTTTGTGGTCAGTTTATAATACAGACATCTTTTCAATTTTACCTTTTATTTCTGTTTTATTGACGATTTTTAAATAAACATTATATTACCGCTTATATTTAATCTAAAATGTATTTTTTTGTAATTAAAAATTACAGTGAAGCATTGTTTAGACTTTGGGACCATTTTCGGGACCGCCGCGCGCTGAAACTAGTTCGGGGACTTGGAATTTGGTGCAAATGTTCTGAAAACATTTTTGGTCCTGGGAGTTGGAAACCCTAATTAGAATAATTCAACAAATATGTTCCAAAACTTTACTAAAAATTGCCAAATTGTATATTTCGTAGTCCTAAAGATGATAATGAAAATTGCTGAAACGTCAACGCAATATCCTAATTGCGGATTGTATTTATCCCATCTATTACCACTAACGGATTTGACAAAAAGCACTTTTTTTTATTAACATATGTTTATCATGATTATTATATTCACAAAAATCTATTGAATCTTATAAAATTCAGTTTTGGTCAATAACTCGAAAAATAAAAAACATATATCAAAAAACTAATAGCACTAGGCGATAGAGGAGGAAATTTCACATCAAAAAGGTATATGAAGTTTTTTTGTACGATAAAAAATGTAGGCTCCAGATTTTTTTTGTTTAACGCACGAGAATGGAACCTGACGACGCATAAGTACGGCTCGCGAAGCGTGCGCGGTCTCGGACGCGCTACACTAAATTTGTTGTTACTTTTGAACTAATTAATGAAATTGAGCTCAACAAAGCATAAATGAAAGAGAAAACATGTGACTATTGGATTATTATATTTCTAAATATAAAAATGAATGTATGTAGAAATAGTATATATGTGAAGTCGGAACATAAAGAGATTTCCGATGAAATCGTTAAAAGCATTACCATTTCTACAATTTTTAAGATGAAAACCTGGAACTTTCATATATTACTCTTGAAGTAATGCATAAACAAATCCGATGTGTGAAAAATATCTCAAAAATTTATTTTTGAAGATGTACACTTCCAAACTTTCACAATCTTGAAAAAGTGATAAGATTTGATATAATTTGTTATAACCAACTTTAACCACCTATTACTTAAATCGTTTAGGTACGACAATTTCAAATTGTTGTTGTGTACAATATATTATGTGAAATGAAATGAAAATACACATATTACATATTATGTATAGCTGTACATTAATTGTGTTATTGGGAACAAACTGCCGTCTGTAAAATATAATTTTATTGCAGTTCATCCAATCAGAGCTTGTACGTCTATATAAAATTTATTTTTATAAAAATCAATAATAATGTAACACATACGAACTGTTAATTATAATCATTATTATCATAATTAACCATAATACTATTAAAAGCTATCATATAATCATTCTGTCTTATTGGAAGGTTTTTCTCGAAAGTCTGCTCGAAATTAAGGGATGTAATTTTAATAGCACTTGAATGTCTAGTCTCATTTTATGTCAAAACAGGGTTGACTATTTTCTTATTTCACCTATATCTGTTTGTGCTCAGTCAACTTTGTAGATTATTTATATTTATTTGCTGTATTGTGATATTCCATTTACTAGTCCAAGGATTTTTGTAATTAATCCCTCCCATGGATTTTTAACAGAACCGAGTATAACTATATGACAAATTTGTAACGTTTCAGCTGCTCTATCTTAACAACGATTAGGAGCATGTGAAAATCCTTGGTATTAAATTATAAGTTGCATCAAGCTCAAAGAACGAACTTTACTTGTTTTTATGAAATTTTTAACTTGCTCTAATATTATTTCAAAATTTTTACAGTTTTCGGCAAATAACATTTTGCGGCCCTCGGATTTTTTCCATGGACACCTCATCTACTTATTTTTGCTTAAAAATACATAGAAAAATCATTATTTCATGGTTCCTTATCGCTCTAACATAAGAGGCCGTTATACACAGACATACAAACATACATGTCTAGACAAATTTATTTTAATATTCAGTTTCAAAATATCATATCAAACAAATTCTTGTGCAAATTTCTTTCTTTGAGAATGTTTTGAGAAATTTGCATTATAACACGTATATGACTGATTTCAATAGGAGTAGCAACAACAACTTAACAATGCTCAATTTGTTTACTCTGTTTTTTTATTGTCATGTTGCTGGCGATTTTCCTAGAAAAACTTGTTTCATACGTTTTGTTTCTCGCATTAAAATAAAATCTCTCGGAAGAGTAAATTTTCCATTGTTTCATCGTTAGTGTGGAGTACCTCCACTTTTAGCGGAATTTAAGAATACGCTTGAAGCTGAAGTTTTCCGCATTAAATAAAATTCATCGCATAGTTAAGGTAAAGAAATAAATACAGGGTACATAGTTTATTTATATATCCGTACAATGTCTGTTTAATGTGTAAAATAGTGAAACAATTTACTTAATGTTCATAGAACTAATTATAGTTTATTATCTCGCAATTACAAATTTAAATAAAAAGACCGCTGCCTAAGGAATCACTACTTCCACATCCAGAGTTCCCATACAATTATCTTTAAGGGAAAACATCTTGCCTATATTTGGACTCTAGTATGCGGAAATAATTGATCATAGAATTTTAATAAACCAATGTAGTTTGTATTTTATTATTTCGTGTCCAGATTGGTTCTATTATGTGTGAAATTGAACGTAAAGTTCTGAAAAGTAACTGACAAAATTAAAAACTTTGAATTTTTTTTTTACGATTACTTTACTTCCAATCCACTACCTAAATGTAGAAGTAAAATGAAGTATCTAGCTTGCTCTACTTATTTTTCCCTATTCACAACCTACCATCTCCCACCCCTTCAACGGAATATTCTGAATCAGTTGTCATTGCAATACATACGTGTACTAACTTTAAAGCGGGTATCTCAATTTCATGTTATCAATGCACTAATTATGGAGTGGAGGTGGTGGGGGTGGGGGGTTGAAAAATATTAGAAAGAAATCTGATGCCTTGGTTTCTTGTATATCCACCAAATCCCAAGTTTCTGTACTCTTACCAGCTTGCTTTACTTATCTTCCTCTAGTTACTTCTACTTACCCCCATTCCTTCAACGGAATCATGTCAAAATAAAATCTAGAGCCAGATGTCGTTACAATACATACATGTACATAATTTCAAGTGAAGATCTCAATTTAATTTTATCAACTCTTTTAATAAAGGAGTGGGGGTGGTGGGGGGATGGAAAATATTATTTTAAAAAATCTTTGCTTCTAGTATATACACCAAATCCCATATTTCTGTACTCTTACCAGCTTGCTTTACTTATATTCCTCTATTTACCACTATTTAACCCCCAACTCGTCAACGGAATCATCTCAAAATATAATCTAGTTCCAAATGTTGTTATAATACATACGTGTATCAAATTTCAAGTGAATGTCTCAATACTATTTTATCAACCCCTTTAATAATGGAGTAGGGGTGGTGGGGGATTATTATAAAAAAATCTGATCTCTTGGCTTCTAGTACGTACACTGAATTTCAAGTTTCTGTACTCTTATCAGCTTGCTTTATTTATTTTCCCTATTTACCCCTATTTTACCCCCAACCCTGCAAAGGAATAATTCCAAAATATAATCTAATTCTTGATGTCAATATAATATATACGTATACCAAATTTCAAGTGAGTATCTCAATTTTATTTTAATGAAGTGGGGAGTGGTGGGGTGATGAAAAATATTTTTCTATTTCTACCTATTTACCCCCCAACCCTTCATCGACATACAAACAGAAATTTTTTTTTCGCTGAAATTTAAAATCTCGACGATCCATGACGTTCTAAAGCTATTTCAAGAATTTTTTTTTTACGATTACGATACTTCCAATCCACTACGTGGATGTGGAAGTAATTATTTATAACATCAATAAATACCTTTATGAAATATCATATATGGTAATCCTTACTACTACCTCAATAAGAGAAAGCTACTGCCTAAGGATTAACTACTTTCACATCCAGATTTAAAATCCAAGTCATCAAGAAAGTTAAGACTTTGGCTTCTAGTGTATACATCAAATCCCAAGTTTCTAGACTCTTACTAGCTTGCCTTACTTATATTTCCCATATTTACCTCCATATTGCTGTACCATAATGGTATCAGCAGTATGTAATTTCTATCAAAATTACTCGATCAAAAAGAAAAAGAGCCTAAAATAAAAATCAAACTAAAAATTTCATAAAACTCTAACTAAAATTTAATAGTTAATAATACTAATAATAATAATAATCTTTATTTAAGTAGACATGTATGTCAAAAAAACGTCACAATAAAATAGAATAAAATAATGATTATATGATCGTATCAGATGCTCTAGACATATCAAAGAATAGACATTGTAACCTTTTTTTTGGTTAATATTTTGAAGCAGAAGTGCGTACATAATACAGTAGATATAGATATCACACGTGACGATTGGAACTATTATAAATAATTACGTAGTTACACATTAGCTACCATATTAAGAGATAGAACTGCATATTTAAATCATGTGCAAAGTTTACGAAATCAAAAATACTTGTGGAATGCCTTAAAATCGCTAAATATCCAGCAGAATTCGAAAACTGATCTACCGAGCAATATGAAAAACGCAGCTGATATTACGACTATTTTATTTCTGTTTTAAAAAAAATAATAACTCATACGAGGAAACAACAAATTTTTATTGTTCTAGGAAATACAAGAATAATGTGAGTTTTGATTTTAAAATGACTCCAACTGAAGTGATTAATAAAGTACTTTTTGATCTAAAATGAAATGCTTGTGGTTCTGACAAAATTTCCCTAATAATATTAAAATACAATTTTTCAGTAATTGGTGACTATCTCACTCACATTATGAATCGTTGTCTGGAACAAGGCTATTTCCCTGAACAATGAAAAAAGGCACTAGTTAGTCCTTTGCCAAAGGTTAATAATCCTCGAGATATTTGACTCACGACCAGCAAGCATTTCAACTGTTCTATAAAAAATTCTTGAGAAAATTGTACACCAGCAATTAAATGATTATGTCAAAGAACGCATAATTATTTCTTTATTTCAGGTTTCCGAAAGGATCACAGTGCAACATCTGCCTTAGTAAATGTGACCGACCACATATTTAGAGCCCTAGATAACAAGCAAGCTACAGCTTTAGTTCTGCTTGATTTCACAAAAGCTTTCGATAAATTAAATCATCAACTTTTGCGTGCAAAGTTCATAAATATTGTTACAAATAGTTTTTCTTTTAGTTCTCATATACAGTTATTTTTTCTGCTGTTTGCAAAATCCTATAAAGAATATGTTTCAATTTAATTCATACTTCTACAATAAACAACATTGGGCTCAGTTTACCTTGAGCAATACATTGTGATTGTTGAACCACTAAATCTATAGATTCACTATAGATATTATATCGTGTTTTATATCGCAATTTCATTTAATAACATGTAAATAACAAGAACTTCTGGACGCGTAAAATAGTCTTAGTTTATATGTATTTCAACTCATGACCCACTGTAAACTATTTTCGCCTCGTGAAAATACTTTATTATATAAAAAGGTGGTTAGAACTGGTTGCTTTGGAGAAGTTTGCTAAGTACTTTTGACAGTTAGCCTGAAAATTATAATTTTTTTAACATAAAATTGCGAGTAAACGATTATTGAAGCATTCAGGTTATTTGATATCACAAAACGAGTAATAGAGGTAACCGAATTTTTGAAACACAAAAGGCAGGACAACCCTAGTATGATGTATGCAGTTACATACAAATAAATATACACGGAAATATAATTCAGTTTCCAGTTAAATAATTTTTAAAATAATTCAATTCAACTTTTATTTTTGCTAATGTTTATAAAACAATTTTCCGAATATTTTTCTGCATTTTCTCTAGGACGGACGTTATTTTTAAATAAACTTCATGATTTCAGGTGCCACTGACATAAGTAGAAATTATATTATTCAATTAACGGAATTAATAACACATTTTCGGAACCTATTTATCCTAATAACAGATTGTATCTAACCCATGAAATCTTAACGACTTCGAGTAGCACTTTGATCTATATCTCAGCGAAGGTGAATTGCCTAATTCTTGTTAAAAATAGGTAAATTATACTGTTTATATTTACTAAACGTGTATATTGATTAACATGGTCAAATTATAGCTAAACGTATTCCATTCTGATAGTCCAGTAAACGCTGATTTATTTGCGCAAACTCTAAATTTATAAAAATTACAAAAATTAAGGTTTTTCAATTCTGTCGGTCTGTTTATCTCTCGATCTTGTGTCTGTCTGTTGAAGTTGCTAACAAAACTGTTTGACGGGGACGAACAATACTTGGTAGTTAACTGACGCTAGTTCCAACAAAGAAATTGGATACTTTTTTTAAAAATTATACAAATTTGACACCTTAAAGAAAATTAATGAAGAAAATATTACGGATGACAATTTTGTCTGACTTGTAGTTAACAAAACTGTCAAGGAAGATACCTCTATATTTCATGTTTTTCAATCAAAGATTGGGTAGTCATTATAAAGAACAATGTGAAAGTAATATTTGCTATTACGAGGAGAAAGCCAAACATTTTCCGGTGTGAGCTCTGCATTGCGCGGTTACTATGATCCCAAAATCTAGTAGTGATTTTCTTTTTAATAATACAATATTTAAAATTTTACATGTAATTATATGTGGTTTATTCAACTATTAGACGTACAAAACAAATTATCTCTACATTAAATGCTTTTTACAGAAGTTTTGAACACACTGATCGGACGTCTTCATATCCTTATCCAGCGGACAGATATTGCATCGCTTTCTTATTGCAGTTTTAGGTAGCTGAAGACGAGGTTTTTTTGATGTTGAAAGCTCAGCTTCACAACGTTTCATACTTAGTCTCGCGTCTGATGCTATTTGAAGCTTCTCCGCGCGCCTTGACATATGAGCTTTGACTAAATTTTCTCCATTTCGCGAATAAATAATCTTCGACCATGCTTTTTATCTTTCAGATAGTTCTGATTCACTTGATTGAAGATGACCATGCCATTGACAGTTATTATGTTCGTCATAAGATAGAAAACTACCATCGGTCATCTACAAGTCACCACTCTTTGAACGCTGTATGTAGCGCAAGAATTGTCTAAGGTGTCGATACTGCCTTTCGTCATATTGTAAAATAAGATCTCTTTAGGTCTGTTTTTATTTTCTGGACAAAGGTTGTTGCACGATCAATGTGCTCAAGAATACGACAGCTTTTCCCTTTTTGGAGACATACCAGTCAAGTTTTTCGTTTTGTCTGAAACACTCTAAAGTCGTTTGAGGAACGCATGTTTTGTTTGATAAGAATTCGAGTGTTATTTCTGCTGTATTCTTCTTTTGCGTTCCCACGAATGTGATTTTTTTCTGAAGCAGACTTTCTCCTAATGGAATCGAAGTATACCTATTGTCAGTTGTCATGTTTCTTTCCGGGTTATGTATTGATTTTGTGCCAAACAAATATTGCATTGTGGAGTCAGAATGATCCCACAACGCTGTATTTTTTTTTTTTTTTTTAGAAAGACCTAGAAAAACGTAATTAACGCTACTTATTACACCTGTCTAGTTAGAATAATACTTAGGAGCATTTCAAGAAATATTATTCATATTAGACTTACTCCCAAAGAAACAGAGCGCGAGGGCAACCTGACCCCAGTAATGCACTTCAAAGGTCAATAAAGAACTATACAGAATGGACATCTAACAGAAATAATAATAATCAATACATAAAAGGAGCTAGGAGAGGAAAGTGTGTGAATACCTTTTTAAATTTACATTTTCGTAGTAAGAAAAGAGGCAAAGTTTTTTAATCGTATTTGACTTTTCAGCCCATGATTTTCCGTCTTTGTTTACACCAATAGTTGTAACAACAACAATTGTATACAATGTTTGATTTTCACCGCTGTAATTTCTATGGTAATAATCGATCAACAATATAAGTACCTTAGCACAATATTATACGCAATATAATCTAAAAAAATTTCAATTTTGACTGTACTACAATGGGTTAGTAGTAATCTATTTCCTTCCACTTCGTCATGCGATGCTTTATCACGGACATGTATCATAAAGTAATTCTGAAATTACTTAATTAAATACATTACATGACTGCTGGGAATTTGTAGACCACCTTTGTAGTATTGCAAAGGAATATACCGCAGAGGGTTTATAAAGGGTTGTTGACCATGTATAAATGCTAAGGAAAGAAAAACTTGATATTGAAATCGTCATGCATTATCACAGTTAAGACGAAGCCTGGAACTTGCTTGGAACCTGGATGTTCTGAGGTTAAATTGTTCCTGGGCTTCTTGGATTTCCCGTGCATTATAGTGGTTTTTTAAACACAATAAGTTTGATTTAATTTATTCCCGTAGTTTATTTTCGAAAATTCAGTACAATTATATATTATCAAGAGTTTATACTGGAGAATTTTGACACTCGGTATACTCAGTATAAGTATAAGTTGTGTGTTAGGTTAGGCAAGAAAATGTTTAAATTATTCAGTGAGAAATACAAAGTATATTATTAAAAACTAAATGTTATTCAAAGCTACAATTAATAAAAAAAGATAGAAAAATAAAAATAATCTTTTGTTAATGGCGCTTTTTTATTTTTTCAATTTTTTAAATATAGGCAGCAATAGATGTGACTTTAGCACCAACAAATATGTTTTATCATGCCGCACAGTGGGACGAAAGGAACCATTTTTTGACCAAAATTCTGAAACTTGCGAAACTCGTAGAAAATCAGCTGGCGATTGCAGAAAAAATAATTACAATAAAAGCAACTGCATAAGGAATCACTACTTCCACATCCAGATTTTCCATCCAAGTCTCTTTAAATGAAAATATTTTGACTATATTTGCACTCTAGTATGCGGAAATAATTAGTCATAAAATTTTAATAATATTAGGGGCAGATGTCATAAGAAAATTTGAAATGGTGGTTTCTAGCATATACGCCAAAAATGGAGTTTTTGGACTCCTATTAGCTTTCTCCACCTATTGTCCCCAATACACCCCCCCTTTATCGGCATCATCTCAATACATAATCTAGTTCCAGATGTTATAATACATACGCGTACCAAATTTCAAGTGAATATATAAATTATATTTTATCAACCCCTTTGTGTGTGGTGTGGGGGTAATGAAGTGGTTGAAAAATATTATAAAAAATGAGGCGTTGGCTTCTAGTATATACATCAATCCCAAGTTTCTGTACTCTCACCAGCTTGTTTACCCATATTCACCCCTATTTAACCCCCAATCCTTCAACGGAATCATCTCAAAATATAGTCAAGTTCCAGGTGTCGTTATAATATACGTGTACCAAATTTTAAGTGAATATCTCAATTTTATTTTATGAACCCCTTTAATAATGGAGTGGGGGTCGTGGGAGAGTTGAAAAATATTAAACAAATATTAGAGACCCTGACTTCCCCCCAACCCAACCCAACCCTTCAACGTAGTCACCTAATAGTATAATCTAATTATAGATGTCGTAATAATACATGCGTGTACCAAATTTTAAGTGAAAATCTCAATTTTATTTTATCAATCCCTTTTATAATGGAGTGGGGGGGGTGCGGGGGGATGGAATTATTACAAAAAAATCTGAGGCCTTGGCTTCCAGTACATACACCAGATCCCAAATTGTTGTACTCTTACCAGCTTGCTTTACTTATTTTCTCCTATTTACCCCCAACCCTTCACCGGATAAGTTCAGAAAAGAATCCAGTTCCAGATCTAGTTATAGTACATACGTGTAAAAAATTTCAAGTCAATATCTTAAACCCTTCCAGAGATATCGGGCGCACAAAAAAAAGTTACAGACCGACAGACCGATCGACCGTCAGACCGACAGACCGACAGACAGATTTTTTTTTTCTCGCTCAAATTTAAAATCTCGATGTTTCATGATACTCCAAACCTATTTCAACAATAAAAATTTTTGAATTTTTTTTTACGAATACTTCCACCCCACTATGTGGATGTGGAAGTAAAATGCCATCGAAAAATTGGGGTGATTCCAGAGGGTGGAATTCGAAATAATCGAGTAAAATTCTGAAAAGGAATGTTTATTGAGAATCCACCCAAAAATTAACATAAAATTAGCGAAAAAATTGCCTTTATAAAATAGGGTGGTTTTAAGAGGTGGAAGTAAAGAAAACTTAATAAATATCCAGAAACCACAAAATTCTATCTGCAAACTCATGAATTTTGCAAAAATGAATGAAAATATAGTTCCACAAATTGGAAAAATATAATAAAGTAATTTAAAATATAATTACAAAATTAAAATTAAAACCAAAAAATAAATTATTATTTACAAAATCTGAACTTAAATGACATATTCTAGAAAACAAAATCCTTATTCTTTATCAATAGTCACTCTCATAGTCACTTTGTGCCTTATTTGAATCACTCTCAGACGTGGATGTACCCATATCATTAACATCAGATTATATTAAGGTTTCCATAGATGCTGATGTACCTAACAGTATTTCTGGGTCGTTCTACGTTTCGATCTTTCACTGCTTTCATCAAAAGAAACTTTGTTTCTCACAGCTAATACAGAAGTGCTAGGTAAATGATTTCTCACCACAACATTTTGTTACAAATTAAATTTTTCTTTCAGCCAGTCAGCATTATTGCTCAGAAACAGTTTTTCTCCTCTTTCACTTTTCTTATATCATTCACCAATTTTGCTACATATATATTATATCGTATATCATTTTGAATATTTTTCTGGAAGTTGAGACATATATAGCTGGTTAATAAATTAAACACTGCTTTTAGATGAATCAATCAATATATTATAAATACTCTACATATGTTTCGGCTTATTAGGCCTTTATCAAGAGTATTACATAGTGAATACTAAAGTTTAATTTATATCTAAAAGTATTTATGTCTTAATCTATTTATGACTTAAGCTAATAGATTAAGACATAAATACTTTTAGATATAAATTAAACGAGCACGTCAGAAATTTTAGTATTCACTATGTAATACTCTTGATAAAGGCCTAATAAGCCGAAACATATGTAGAGTATTTATAATATATTGATTGATTCATCTAAAAGCAGTGTTTAATTTATTAACAATTATTTTCAAGATGTTTCACAAGGTACCTACCACAAGTTCAGTTCAGTGTATATATAGCTGGTTTAAAATTACATTTACAATGTACTGATGCTTTACAGAAGAATCACAACCAGCTTTTTCTATCCATATTTGAACAATATGATTCCTACTTATTCCCTCTCCATTTCCATCTGATATGAAAAAAACATTTGGTATGCAGTTAAATATGATAAAAAAGTAGAAAGAAGATAACATTCTACTAAAAGTAGATTAAAACATTTACATAGATTAAAATCATTTAATTTTCGCTTTTCTTCATCAGCTAACATGTAGGAGTTTAATATTAAATAACTCAAACATTCGCATGGAAAGTGCCTAAAATTTTCGTCATTTGTTATACAATCTATACGGTTTGTATAGGTAGTTAAAGAATTAGCGCGAGTCTAATCAGGTCTAATTTTATAACTCAACGGGAGTTTTGTTATTTAATAATCTTTATCGGCGAACTTCATTGAAATAAAGAAATGATTATACATTTATCTCAAAAAATGTTAAGTGGCAATGTTAAGTAGCATTAAAGAGTACATAACTTGAGTTTGATTCATTTTAAAGGTATTTTTTAAAAGACAAAGTCCAGCGTAAGCACACACATAATTATTAAACTTCTACAATTCCAAATGAACAACGCTCTCTCAACTGTAGTTGGACTGACCCTGTGTACGTACTGCAAAGGGTGTCTGCAAGTACAAAGAGTGGTTTATTTGTCTTGGAGTTATTACCTAGCTATGTACGTATTTAGGTACGTAATTCTAAGAAGTTTATTTTTGGGTGTCTTAACCAAGTGATTGTTGCTACGTGGGCAACACCGTTAGAGCCCGAATAGGTTTTTACTACACGACCAAGTAGGCATTAGCTTCAAGGAATACTGTTCTGTTAACTACTCCACACTCATCTATTCTCAAACCTAGCTACTCCCCAGAGATACATGCGATATCTATGTCACACACTAAGTGCACTACAATTGTAGTATACAATCTATATTACAACGCACTCCCAATGCAAATGTACATACCTAAGGAATTATTGGCAATAAAGTTATAACATAAGAAGATAGGATTTTGAAATTCATGGTTATACCAACTGACTTAATGCTAACCGAGCCAAACTTCGATCGTCTCTTTGGTGTGCAAAGTCTAATGGTAGGTTATCAAGAATCCTAGGCATCACCCCAACCATCTTCCATACTGAAACGTATGCTATAGACCTGTGCACCCAAGAATGCATAAACTCGAGCATTCGAAGGCCAATAATATGTATTCAGATAACCAGGCAGCATTAAAGTTACTCAGGTCTTGCACCATTGAATCTAAAATTGTCTAGGAATGCAGACAATGCCTAAAATAACTGGAAGAACTGCAACAAGGTTACCCTAATGTGGATGGAATAAATGATAACACAGGTCTACAAAAAAAAATGTCCTGTCTTTGCGATCAAACGTATCATCTCCTAAGGACTTTGGTGCGCTGAAACCAAATATGTCAAAGGAAAATTTTTCTACCTCGTCAATTTTTCTCTACACCCCCATACAACCCCCATAAACTCTCATAGAATTTTTTTGAAAACATTTTTTAAATTATTTTTTATGACCTTTGTATTTGTTTTTTGGGTCGCTGACCACGAATCTCAAGTCAAAAATAAACTTCGACTTAATAGTAAGTGTCAATCAGCTGTCAAATTTCACCAAGATGTAAAAGTTGATAACACTGGTCTACAAAAAAAACAAATTTTCTGCTCCAAGGACTAGACTTATTATCCCTTAAGTATTTTTGTGTGCTGAATCCGAATTTTCAATTTAAAAAATTTTCTACCGCGTAGATTTCGACTAAATCGCGATTTTCATTGCCAAAATGCTGTTTTGACAATAAAACTCGAAATCTATGGGGCAGAAAATTTTTTAAATTGAAAATTCGGATTCAGTACACAATTGTACTTAAGGAATGGTAGGTTTAGTCCTTGGAGCAGAAAACTTTGTTATTTTGTAAACCAGTGTTATCAACTTTTACATTTTGGCGAAATTTGACAGCTCATCCCAACTAGCACCAAAGTGACAGTAACTGAGATAGGAACTTCGTATGAGTAACCATTACGTAATTGCGATTAAATTTACGACTTTGGTGTAAAAATAACTTTATTTGACAAGTCTACAGTCCCTGCCTCGTAGTTTCTACCACTAATGATTACTTTATGGTTATGCAACTTTTACGTAGCTTTCGTGGTACATGGGAACGTGGTAGTTACCAGTGGGACGACTTTCAGAACTTGAAGGTGGTAAACTATAGTAGCAGCGACTAACTCGCATCACTGAAATGTGACTTCAAAGTTGCAATCACCTTCAAGTAGCTTTAATAGTTGCCGCGATGTTCTGGGAACCTTCACTATTTCTTTAAAGTAGTGGAACTTGTAAGTAGTATTCATAGGTGTTAATGACGTTAGTGCTACCTACAGAACTGTGTACGGCTACTACAAAGTGCACATCACCTCTGAAATTTACCATGAAGTAAATTTCACCATCTACTTCCCAATGTTGACCATAGATAAAGTTAATGCAACAAACCTAACCTATATAATATGTTTGCCTAACCTAGACTAGAATTATATGCTGCTATATTATGCTATGCAACATTTAATGTTCAAAATAAGGCAACAAAATTTAATATTTCAACACAGTTTTATTACACCTACCTTTTCTTCTATGTTATCTATCACTGTAATAGTATATTATACCAACAAGGTTTATGTTTATTAAGTCGTTGATATATGGCTGCATACAAGTAAATTGCGACAGCTGATAGGTTTTTCAATGTGAAGTTAGGTAAATGATAAACAGCAAAAGCTAGGAACGTGCTCAGTCTAGACCTCAACGTACGGCTAACACGTACGTTACGAATCAATTTCGGGAAAAATGTAACCAAGTGGCATAGGCAACTTTGAAGAGGTAATTTGTGGTA
The DNA here is from genome assembly GCA_963583905.1 of Stenurella melanura. Classification (NCBI taxonomy): domain Eukaryota; kingdom Metazoa; phylum Arthropoda; class Insecta; order Coleoptera; family Cerambycidae; genus Stenurella; species Stenurella melanura. Next base: position 233,708,888 of record OY757309.1, on the reverse strand, counting down.
GTTACAACTTTGCTACGACTTTGAAGTGATGCTACAGTTCCATTCGCAGATTTGTGGTAAATGTAACTTTAAAGTTCCGTATTTGCAGTTTTCATCACTATTGCCAAGTAGCAATTACTTTCAAGTAGCATTTCTTGGTGAAAACGACCTTAAAGTCACATTTTCTGAAATACGCCATCTTGATGGCCAAAATTATCGACGCCATTGTTATAACACATGAACCATAATTTCACAATTGACCAATACATTTAATTTATCGCCATTTCTTCACCAAATACAACAAATGAATACATAAAAAGTAATGTTAAGTTCCGAAGAACAATAAAAAATAGGTCTCGGTATCTAGTGTGTCATATTCTCGCATGACATTACATATTTTTAAAACAATATTTTCATTAAAAAATGCAAATTTTTAAGACACGTGGTTAGATTCGGACGTTTTATCATTATGTTTGTCAGTAAAATTCCATTCGTTTTAATTGTGACCCTTAGACTATTGGAAAATAGCACTAGTTTTGCTGTCTAATATTACCTTCTGATATTCTATTAAATTTCTGAGTTAGGGAAATGAACAAGAACAAGAGTCATATGTAAGAATGAAACATAAATATAATAAAATCGGTTGCAAGACAAAGAAGGGGCAACATCGATTTGAAAGAGTAGGGAGTGGTAAAGTTTTCTGAAAGTTGCGGCGTCTACGCCGCCACGACGCCGTTCCGGAGCAACAACGTCATTGAAACGTAGCCAGACAAGTTCCAGGAACGTGGCTGGAACGTTATCGTCACCAAAAAATATTCCCCATTTTGATCATAAACACGTATTAGGAACGTTCCTATTACGTGCCTGTGACTAGTACCAAAACACTTTAAAGTGCCTACAATAGTCATTGCTACGTTCCCACGACTAATTGTGCTAGTTGGGGTGTTATCAACTTTTACATTTTGGCATTGACACCTGTCATTCGTGGTCAGCGACCCAGAAAACAAATGCGAAGGTCATAAAAAATAATTTAAAAAATGCTTTCAAAAAATCTCCTCTATAAGAGTTTATGGGGGTTTTATGGGGGTGTAGAGAAAAACTGACGCGGCAGAAATTTTTTTTTTGCAAAATTTGGTTTCAGCGCACCAAAATACTTAGAAAATGATGACTTTGATTGCAAAGACAGGACATTTTTTTTTGTAGACCTGTGTAATGAATTAGCTAATAGGCTTGCAAAATGCCAGGAAATGTGAACTACAAAACAATCCTCTTAGCAGAATATTACACCGCAACCGATGACATGATGCCGTCAGATATGCAATACAGCGAAGGGAGGCCAATTAGAATATAGTACAATGGATACAAAATATCTGCGAAGACGTCATGAATAAGAAGAAAAAATAATTCCAACGCTTCATGAATTTTATTAGAGAGGTCAATGTCTGAAAAACTACTTAGTAGTATATTTATTAATCAAGAACTTTAATGGATGCATGCACATTTGCCGGTATTTCCACGGAAATTCTAAGGCATTATAAAAGTTTTACAAGATTTGAAAAGTCGTAAGAACTTTATTCAGCTTCAGCCTTTAAGAAATTTAGTATTTCTTTTGTGACTGGATGACACCCAAGTTAGTGACCTATTAAACTTTAAATCTGGCTTTTCCGTATTTTAGTCAACGCGGATTTAACAAATATTTCAGCGTAAGAAATATGTGATGATACACAACAATGTGAAATACAGGAAAGAAAATAGGCTAAGTATGCGGCTTGTAGCTTTAAGCTAAAGCAAGACAGCTTTATTCCCGTAGCCTGTGAAATAGAAGGAAAGCGCTTGACTCTGCATTTATTCAGAAAGTTACATTGTGTCACGTAGGGTTGTTACTCTGGTACGATTCATTCTCTTTTCAACGTGATTCCGCGATTTTTCCTTTTCCTCTTTAACGATGTATTGGCGGATTTCTTTTAACACATACGAATACCCAGTTTCAATGTTATTTACATTAACACGGCATAACTTTCACCGAAAATCAATCGAAATCTCATTAGCTGAAGAGCATCCATCATCTATCAGTAATTTATTATAGCGTAGTATATAATTAGTGATTGGGTTGATATAGGACTCATTATTTTACTATAAAGTTAGCATCTGTATTTGATGTGAAGTAAGTTTGACGTTGTCATTTGGACATTTATATTTGAATTAACAACTAATTTAGGCACTAAATTGAAGTTAGATATTATTATGGTTCATTATTGTGATACTAAATATTCCATATATTGTAAAATGTCATTATAGCTCCATACACAATTCTGTGTTCGTACATTTAACACCGCATCATGAATATTATACGACGTGTTCTATATACCATAGCCAAGCGTATTTTTAGGTTAAATTCATCTAAAATTTTTGAGAACTAGAATAGATATCAATATCTATTATAACAAGCTAAAAAAACTACATTTTGATATGCTTTTTATCCCTGTTGGGATGATTCAGTACATTTTTAGCAAAGGGTCGTAAGATGATGAGAGTACATTTTGACATGTTTTATTTTTCTCTTTTATTTCTTTTTGCATTGACTAAAGTAAAGGCTAACTACATTTTGAAACACAGAAAGGGCATCGGTTCTATTTATATTTAGTAAATGAAAATCGGTCAAATATTTATAGAGATAGAGGAACTTTTTCGAGAAGGCACGATATCGAAATCTGTTTGATAGTAAAACCTGTTGTGTTTTGCACTCGACTGTTTCCTGTACAATGGGTACTATGCAGGAATTGAAATTTATTTTTTTCTGATTAAATTTATTTAAAATATCAAAAGATACAAATTTATCATAATCAATTTTTCGACTTTATAAAGTTGGAATTATTTTAGCTACAAGAATTGAAGCTTAAAGCCTACTGCGTGCCACCCCAAAAATTTAACACCATTACATAACCAAATAAGGAAATGAATGATGATATTTTTAAGGCAGTGTCTACGTAACCGCCGCTGCGGATCTTTTTCAAGACTTATTGAACCGCCGCGCAGAGAAATTGAGTTATTTTATTATTTTCTGTCTGCGATGCTAAAACTGCCTGACGCGCTGATAATTTATTAGCAATTATTTAACAAAATAAAAATCAACCTAACTAACCCAACCACCTAACCTAACCTAAAAGAATCACATGAAAGAAATACATTATTATATGAAAAACAAAGAAAACATTATTTCTGACGTCAAATCCAACCAGAATTTGTGAAATAGAACATTAATCGTTATAAAACAATTTAAAAAAAAGTTTAGTGACCAGCAGTTGAACCCGGGACCTGTTGCTCCCATCATCATCATCATAACAAATGTAATATAGAGTTAAAGTACAAAGCATAACAGGTCCCAAACGCGAGAACGTTACGCATATGCCAGCTATTCACCTGGAAACACCACTACAGCACAGAATAAATAGTCTGCCGTGGCGGTTACGTATGTAACCAAACCAACCGCCGCGGCGGCTGTAAATAGTTCAAGCAACCGTCGCGGCGGTTACGTAGACACATTTTATTTTAAATACAACATTACATTATTTTTTTGCACCTATATCGCACGGAGAATTTATCAATTTGTAATGTTTTTTTAAATAATTCTATAGAATGTATCTTCGTAAATAACTTTATTTTCAATTTTTTGAAAAAACTCTATTTCAGATTTTTTGTCCAAAAAGGTCCGTGCCGTATACTGGCTATAGAGATTGATCGACGGAATACTTCATTTTCGATTTTTATTAGGAAACTGTTCGGTATTTGTAGAATTTATTTTAAAAAATTAAGTGTTCCAGGATTTGTAGATTCGCTTTTGTTTTGTCAAATTTCTCACAAACGTCACCTTAGAGACCTAAGCGAGCCCTATAATCGTCATTTTTGAAAATCAAAATCGAACCTTCGGTTCGGGAGTTGTTAATTTCTTTGGAAAATCATACTAGGCCTGGTAAAAATACTTGCGGTCAACGGATTCGGGCCGCCAGCAATAGGCTTCATTTCTGGCCGTGTACCTTTGATCGCACCAAGTCTCATCGAAATCGATCAATATCCTGCACAGTTATCGTGCTTCCGAGCCTACTCTTACCAGCTTGCTTTACTTATTTTTCCCTATTTATCTCGACTTATCCCCCCGCCACTCCTTCAACGGACTCATGTCAAAATATAATCTAGTTTCAGATGTCGTTATAATACATATGTGTACCAAATGTGACAAATCTCAATTTAATTTTATCAACTCCTTTAATAAGGGAGTGGGGTGGTGGGAGGATGGAAAATATTATAAAAAAACCTTCGCTTCTAGTATATACACCAAATCCCAAATTTCTGTACTTTTACCAGCTTGATTTACTTATTTTCCAGTATTTACCCCTATTTAACCCCCAACCCTTCAACGGAACCATTTCAAAATATAATCTAGTTCCAGTCGTTATAATATATACGTATGCCAAATTTCATGTCAATATCTCAATTTTATTTTATCAATCCCTTTAATAATGGAGTGGGTGGTGGTGGGCGGATGGAAAATATTTTTAAAAAGTTTGAGGTCTCGGCTTCTAGTACATACACAAAATTTAAAGTTTATGTACTCTTACCAGCTTGCTTTACTTATTTTCCCCTATTTACCCACCAACCCTTCACCCAATATTTTCAAAAGACAATCCAGTTCCAGATCTCGTTATAATATATACATGTACAATATTTCAAATCAATGTCTTAAACCGTTCCGGAGAAAACGTGCGAACAAAAAAGTCACAGACCGACAGACAGACAGAACATTTTTTTTCCAAATTTAAAATTTCGACGCTTCATGACATTCTAAACCTGTTTCTAGAAAAAAAATGTTTGAACATTTTTTCACGATGACTATAGGTACTTCCAATCCACTACGTAGATATGGAAGTAAAAAATGAAGTTTCTAGCTTGCTCTACTTATTTCCCCCTATTCACAACCTACCACCGCCCACCCTTTCAACGGTATCCTCTCAATCAGTTGTCATTTCAATACATATGTGTACCTAACTTACAAGTGAATATTTCAATTTTTGAAAATTACTATAAAAAAAATCTGATGCCTTGGCTTCTAGTACATACACCTAATTTCAAGTTTCTATACTCTTGCTTTACTTATTTCCCCCTCTTTCCCCCTATTTACTCCCAACTCTTCACCGAATATGTTAAAAGGCAATCCAGTTCCAGGTCTCGTTATAATATATGCGTGTACAAAATTTTTAAGTCAATATCTTAAACCATTCCGGAGAAAACGTGCGGACATAAGAAAAGTTACAGTCAGACAGACAGACCGACAGGCAAACAGACAATTTTTTTTCGCTCAAATTTAAATCCTCGACGTTCCATGCCATTCTAAACCAATTTCAAGAAAAAAAAATTGACTTTTTTTTACTATTGCTATACTTCTAAACTACGTGGACGTCGAAGTAAAATAAACGAATTTCTTCTACAAAATAATTTATATTCTAAACACCTGGATACAACGGGTGAAAGATACCCTTAATCCACTTGAAATATCAATATGTATTACAGATTTCAGCATTCGTTCCCGTATTTGATGAAATAAGAAATTTAACATCCCTATCGATTGCCTTTGTTCTGCCAATTCGAAAGGATATGGCCGATAAATCTTTTAAATTAAATTTAAATATTACTGTATTACCCTTTGGAAATTTGAGACGATGTTCTCAATTTCCATACAAATCATATTTATGGCACATGCACGCCAAGATTATTTCAAAGATTGTACTGTTTCTTATTTGATTAAATTATAGATTCTAATATACGACGTATTTCAGGGATATGGAGCAATTCTTCAAAAGCATAAAGTTGAGTTAAAATAACATTAAAGGTACCCTGTGCTTTTTTTCAAGGCTGTCTTCACCGAAGCTAGTATTTTTATTTTTATTTTATTTCAAAGTTTTCTTTATATTAACACCCTGGTGGAGTTTAATCATAGCTATTCCACCACTAAAACAATACATGCTATGTAGCTGTATGCATAAGCAACGAACGCCTACACAACAACCATTCCCTGCGGCATTGTCATCTGCCGTAGCTGAGACTCGAACTCAGAGAGATAACAGCGACTATCTCTGTTATCTCAAACACAGTAAAACGCCACTAAACATTCATACTTTTGTCAGGCTTCAAGCCCGGGACCTTATGATCTCAAGTCCAAGCTGATGAAGTTTGATGTTTACAATTACTTTTTTATTTAGTCACATGTTTCATGCAAGAGGATTAAAACAAATAAACGAAGTTAGCCGAGGATATACTGATTAAATTTTATAAATTTGAATTAGTGTGCTCAATAATAAATACAAGTTATATAGTTGTTTGCGTAAACAACGGACAACTGCATAACAACCATTCCCTATGGCATTGTCAACTCCCGTAGCTAACATTCGAACTCAGAGGGATACCGGTGACTAACCGTGTTATCTCAAACACATTAAAAAAGCCATTAAACATCTATACTTTAGTCAGGCCTCATTACAGGAACCTAGTAAAGAAAATTATCATGCAACGTCATGAGGCTTGGATACTGTGGCGTTGTTTTGAAAGGTTTTAGTTTGCCCAAGTTGTTCAAGTGTGGGCCACCCTACGAGCGACGTGGTTAGCGTCACTGGTTTCACCTGGCTGGCACAGTAAAGATACGGAGAGCAAAAGGGCGTCGAGTTCAAGGTTTGGGCGCCATTGATTACTTAGTGCAATCAAGGAAAATTGAAGATAAAGATGAACAAAAGACAAAAGTTGCATATATACAATAGTACTATATTACAAAAATATTATATTACAAAAAAAATGAACTATCACAGCATCAACGATACTGTATAGCAAAATATCACACAGAAATATATACAAATACTATATTACAATAACCGAAGTTCAAGATAAGCTTGAGACTTTCACGAGAGCCAAATTAAATATTACAACAGGGATGGCTCGTAAATTGTCTCAATTATTAAACAAAAGTATATATTACAAGACGATAAAATACTATATTACAAGTTACGCTATATTACAATTTGCTCAACAGCAAAATAAATTTGAGGCGTATACGAAAACCAAAAATATATTACAAAAGATACGTCTCGTAACTTTTACCTCAATACTAAAATCATATATTACACAAATTAGATATACTTGAGATCCTTTACGAGAGACAAAATAACTATATTACAGAAGATAAGTCTCGTAAATTTATCTCAATATTAAAAATCATATATTACAACAAAATTAGGAACTTGAGATCCTTTACGAGAGTCAAAATAACTATATCACAACCAATATGTCTCGTAACATTATCTCAAAGTTGATAAACCTTAAACACTCTCGTTACCATCAAAATGAACCACGACTTACTATGTTACAGAAATGCCTTACAATACTACGATAAAATATTTACAGTAAGGAATCACGATAAAATTAACCACGAAATTAATACTACGATGAAATATGTGCGACAATGAATTTAAGATATAAGTAACTATGAATTAATGTACGACAACGGATTAATTATAACAGCGTATTTAAAATACAATCTAACAAAAAAATTATAATAGATATAGCTTGAATCTCATATTTAAAATTTTGACACTTGGTTTTTATGACCCAAAACTACAATCATGTGAAAATAATCGCTTTTACATGTAGTAGTCAAAAGTACTTATCTTTTATTTGGTTATCCTGATTAAGGAAATTCCTAAATGTGATCCTGTTCTCCGATGATTATGGATTTAAAAGTTGTAAAAACGTCCGTACAAGGCTTGTCGCCAAGACAAAATGAGGAAAATCTCATCGCTCAGAATGTTTTCGTATATCCCAATTCAAAATGGAGTATAGAAAAGTTGACGTCATATGAATATGGTTTGCTTAGTGGAAAACGTAGTAGGTATCGCTAATTGAATGTAGATAATCTCAAATCTTGCTTAAAGCAAATAATATAACGTTGAAATACTTCTACGTTAAAATCATTAGACGTGAATACGTTTTGTTATTAAGAAATTAATTCTTAATTTATAAGAATATAAGAAAAACCTAAAACAATATTTCAAATGTTAGATGGCATTTACCGGTATAATAATTAAAACCTTACCTCATGTGATCATCACGAGGTTTTTCAAATTCTAACATCCCCATTACAGGTCAAACAAAATTATAAATACGTCTAATTAGTGCAATGGTTCACCGAGAAAGAGTTTCACCCGGCGTTATTTAGTTGAAATATCATTCCTGGTGCGCTATCTGGTATTCGCGAACTTTAACTGCTGACAGATGACGTATGTTCATCATAGTCTAAGGAGTAAGGGCACTCTATTAGTACTAAAGTTTCTGGGAATAATACTTCCGATAACTTATAATTTTTCTAATAAATATTAACAGTGTAAAGAAGGATGCTATTGAGCATTCCGCATGTTACAATACAAAATTTGCAAAATCAAACTCCTCTTTCTCAGATTATTGGCCTTTCAAACAAAGTGCTTTTGCCAAAACTCCTCCTTCTAAAGTTACAATATTTTAAAATATTTAATACAATGTTTGCGGTTACCTCATATACTCCCACGAGCCCCAATTTTCTAAGTCAAATAAAAAATTCCCGACAAAGGAGACACCCAAAGGCACGAGACACCCAAAAAAAGCCATAAAACTCGGCCATGAAAATGCTTGCCCTTTTACAGCATTATGTATGTGTGTAAAAAATTAAGTAAACAGTAGTGACCGTTAGATCGTAAAATATTTTAGGAGTGACTGGCGTAATTATTAGAAATTACAACTGATACTGGCGACTTTCCCTTAATTTCTTATTTTAATTCATGCCCCTCTCTATTCTAGTGGTAATAGGCGGCAAAGCTTCGAAATTTTTTATGTGACTTAGAAATATGAAGTTTACTGTTATTTTATTTACTTCGATCCAACTGAGAATCCAATAACATTATACACACTAAGTGAGGTTTCTACGACCTTTGCCAGTTCTCGCATCTCATTCTCCAATAATTCCTATTTTCGTAATCTCCTTCTTCAAGTCCTTTGGCTTCCATGGCTTCTTCCACATAATTTTTCCAAGTTCTCGGTGGCTTCATCTCTTTCTGCGTGCTGATGGTATCCAGTTCAATACTTTTTTGGCCATCTATTGCTTTCCATGCGTTGAAGGTGCCCATACCATAGTCTTTTGCTATCTATTGTGTCTAAGATACTTTGATTTCACGTTCATGATCTCACCTGTTATATCATTCCTAACGTGGTCTAATTTTGAGGTCTTTCTTCTCTAAAAGTCTATTTCAAGGGTTAGTAATTTCTAACGCTCCCTCTCAGTAAATTCCCATATCTCGGAGCCGTATGTGGAAATACTCTGTACAATAGTTTTGAACAAGCTGGTGTTAGTTTTTCTGTTTATGTTTTTGGTCCATAATTGCGACTTTAATTGGCGGACTGCCCCAACTAGCACAATTAGTCGTGGGAACGTAGCAATGACTATTGTAGGCACTTTAAAGTGTTTTGGTACTAGTCACAGACACGTAATAAGAACGTTCCTAATACGTGCTTATGACCAAAATGGGGAATGTTTTTTGGTGACGATAACGTTAGAGCCACGTTCCTGGAACTTGTCTGGCTACGTTCCAATGACGTTGTTGCTCCGGAGCGGCGACGCGGCGGCGTAGACGCCGCAACTTTTAGAAAACTTTACCACTCCCTGCTCTTTCAAATCGATGTTGCCCCTTCTTTGTCTTGCAACCGATTTTATTATATTTATGTCTCATTCTTACATATGATTCCTGTTTAATAGAATATCAGAAGGTAATATTAGACAACAAAACTTGTGCTATTTTCCAATGGTCTAAGGGTCACAAGTAAAACGAATGCAATTTTACTGACAAACATAATGATAAAACGTCCGAATCTAACCACGCGCCTTTAAAATATGTATTTTTTAATGAAAATATTGTTTTTAAAATATGTAATGTCATGCGAGAATATGACACATTAGATGCCGAAACCTATTTTTTATTGTTCTTCGGAACTTAACACTATTTTTTATGTATTCATTTGTTGTATTTGGTGAAGAAATTGCGATAAATTAAATTTATTAGTCAATTGTGAAATTCTGGTTCATGTGTTATAATAATGTCGTCGATAATTTTGGTCATCAACATGGCGTATTTCAGAAAATATGACTTTAAGGTCGTTTTCACCAAGACATGCTACTTGAAAGTAATTGCTACTTGGCGATAGAGACAAAAACTGCAAATACGTAACTTTAAAGTTATATTTACCACAAATCTGCGAATGGAACTGTAGCATCACTTTAAAGTCGTAGCAAAGTTGTGACTACCACAAATTACCTCTTCAAAGTTGCCGCTGCTACTTTATGGTTACATTTCTCCCGCTATTGATTCGGAACGTACGTGTTAGCCGTACGTTGAGGTGTAGACTGAACGCTTTCCTAGCTTTTGCTGTATATCATTTACCTAACTTCACATTAAAAAACCTATCAGCTGTCGCAATTTACTTGTATGCAGCCGTATATCAACGACTTAATAAACATAAACCTTGTTGGTATAATATACTATTACAGTGATAGATAACATAGAAGAAAAGGTATAAAACTGTGTTGAAATATTAAATTTTTTTGCTTTATTTTGAACATAAAATGTTGCATAGCATGAATATAGCAGCATGTAATTCTAGTCTAGGTTAAGCAAACATATTATATAGGTTAGGTTTGTTGCATTAACCTTATCTGTGGTTAACATTGGGAACTAGATGGTGAAATTTACCTCATGGTAAATTTCAGAGGTGATATGCACTGTATAGTAGCCGTACACTGTTCTGTAGGTAGCAGTAGCGTCATTAACACCTATGAATATTACTTACAAGTTCCACTACTTTAAAGAAATAGTGAAGGTTCCCCGAACGTCGCGGCAACTATTAAAGCTACTTGAAGGTGATTGCAACTTTGAAGTCACATTTCAGTGATGTGAGTTAGTCGCTGCTACTATAAGTTTACCACCTTCAAGTTCTGAAAACACAAAAGTCGTCACACTGGTAACTACCACGTTCCCATGTACCACGAAAGCTACGTAGAAGTTGCATAACTATAAAGTAATCATTAGTGGTAGAAACTACGAGGCAGGGACTGTAGACTTGTCAAATGAAGTTATTTTTACACCAAAGTTATACATTTAGTGGCAATTACGTAATGGTTTCTCATACGAAGTTCCTATCTCAGTTACTGTCACTTTGGTGCTAGTTGGGGCTTTTCTTCCCTTTATTTGAAATATCCCCGCTGCTCCCTCCGTTTGAAGAGAAAGTTACACCTAATTATTTAAATGAGGGGTGGTGTCTTATTACATAGTAGTCCAGATTTAGGTCGCACCAATAACATTAAGTATAAATTTTGTATAATGATATGCAGAATATAACCTCCAGTCTTAAAGAATAATTTCTAAGACTTATGGTGTATCTATCAGTCTGTGTTCAGTGTCAATTTCCTTTTCATTAAAAGAAATAAGTAAATTGTGCGGTCGCTCATATTATTCTTCTAATTGGCGAGTCATTTAATTTGTATTGAATAAGTTGAAGTTGATGTGTGAACGTTTCGGTTAGACCATATTATATTAAATAAAAACTGTACTGTCTGGCGCTTTCAACACCCGGACACAAAGCGTTAGCTAGTGTCAGTAACAATAAATCTAACTATTAGCACTACAATGAACGAACATTGCTCGCTGTTTAATGTTGCCATTTTTCCACTTTTAATTGGATGAAACGCCAAACAATTGAATTTAAATCTATATAGCATAAATTCTAGAAATTTTTGCCTGTACGGAAAATATGAGGTATATCTGTAAGACATTATTTGTTTAAATAAAACCCTCTACATTGGGAAACTGTGACACACAGATTTACATAAACTGGGCCTGAGCCCTCTCACTCGCTCATCTATATTTTTTGAATTTCCAGAACGCGTAAGAAACTGAAGATTTGGCGTAGTCTTCGCTATTTACTATGAGTACTTTGGTCTTTGAATAAAATAGGTTCTTGTACTCGTGTTCTACATACACGCTACTCAGTTCATATTTTTCCATTTTTTTGACTACTGTTCGAATACGCCAGTCGCAAGCAATTGCATACGTGCCTTTCTGACTCTAATCATGATGAATCAATGACATCCAACCGCTATGAGAATCTACAGACCTGAATGCATTAAATGGATAGCTATTCCCGCTAAAAAGTGGCCTAAATACGATCTGCGCACTTCCAAGCATACGTACTGGGAAATAAAATACCTGGTAATTCAAATTTCTATCTAGCGATGCACAAAATCTGATTGATCATATATTATGATAGAGACTCGGTGGAGATCACGCATGAAGCTGCTTCTAATTGAAGTCGAAACGTTTAGAAGGTAAATGCACAATCGTCTACTCATCATAACTAACATCGCATGAACAGCAACAGACACGTAATACGTAAAAGTGTGAAACAACCGTGCATAACTGCTGACACTCTAAATGAAGAAAAAGTCAGGAAAAATCCAAAGACCGAAGGTGTACAACTGCTTTGGAACTGGAAGTATATAGCAGACTGATGCGGAGAGTTTAGACTTTTTGTAGAATGGATCAAAATTCTTATCCAGAACACGCTTTTAAAGAACTGGATTCACATGCTCAATAGCAAAGACCTATTTCGAATAGCGAGGTTTACACATACATTTAAACTCAATTAGGAACTCTACTCGTACCTTATGAGCTGACAGGTTCATACTTTTGAGGTTTGATGCCAATCCCGCTGGAAGCTTTGTGAAAATGGTCACCCTGAGGAAAATTGACTATCGGTAAGATAAGAGTGGACTTTCAATACTGAAATCAGAACAAGATGCAGCCGCGTAAAATACAAAAAGTGGAAAAGTAGCTTAGGGACAATCTTCAAATAGGTACTTTAAAGTTTTTTTGGGCAATATCGACAACTGGGAACATAACATTCTTATTACACAATTAAAAGTGAATCTAAATGTTGTTATTGCTGCTGAACAAAGAAACTTCTCTTTCCGTTTTCAAAATATTGAAGGCATTTTAATGCATCAACAATAAATTGTCTCTAATAATGCTTTTTCAAATAGGCCTTGCATTAAGATCTGCTTTCACGAAAAACTAAGCGGATAAATATTACTCAAAATTTCAAAAATTGTATTTATAGTTTTTTGTGAATTTGGTAAATATTAGGAAGGTAAGTAATCTAGAGCTTTCAACGTAAAGCTGAGCGAACATAGAAATTTATTTAGAAGGGTAAATTTAGCTAGAATTTGAGAAATAAAAAATTTGTGAATATGTGTGGAATAACAATGAAACTGTGAGTATCTTGGAAAACGAAAACAACTGAATTAAAATTAAGCCACTATTATTTTGTTAAATTATGATAAATTGTAATTGGAAAAATGCTTTTGTAGAAAGAAGATGGTACTTATAGTTAATTACATTTGTAAGTAGAGTAGATAGCCCCAATTAAGATGAACTTTTCAGATTTTTAAGTTTTAGTTATGGGGAGTAATTGACGATTACAAAACTACTATCGACGTGTTAGAGTAAATATTTAAGTTAATGATATTGGTGTACCCCAGGGTAGTGTTATGGGGCCTGTTTCATTCTTATTGTACATGAATAATATGATTATTGTATTAAGAACATCTAAATCATATTTATTTTCTGATGATGATATCCTCATTAGTATAACTGGCAAGGATGCTGAATTTACTACTATGAAGATAATATAAGAAATATAGAAATATTGTGAAAGTGAAAAATTAAAGCTGAATGTAAATAAATTTACATGTATAACTGGCAAGGATGCTGAATTTACTACTATGAAGATAATATAAGAAATATAGAAATATTGTGAAAGTGAAAAATTAAAGCTGAATGTAGTCACTGGTTCTCGAAACAATGTAGAAGTGTACTATGTCGGTGGTCGTGAAGATTATCTATCAGGTACAAAATTGCAATTTGTTAAGTATAAATACTGTATTATTATCGACCAATATTTGCCGTTTACATTATATGCTCATTATGGGTATAGGGAAAATCATGTGTAAAATATTTTTTTAAGTAGAATAGGTCAGAAGTTATCTATATACAGAGTGACCCATTTAAAAGCGGGGCACCGTTATTACTTTTTCTTTTTTGTCCGAATTGAACCCAATTTTACCAAAAGATAGAACAAATTAGGATCTACTTATCACCAAAGAAACATTCGCGTCTTACAAATGCAAAACCACCTGCGGTACCAAAATAAATGGAAGAAATAAAGAAATCATATTAGGCACTTTTTTATCGAAAAACTTTATTAATGAAGGTTGTTCAGAATTTTCCAAAAACCTAGAGCCCAAAATTTCAGCAATATTAAAGACTACTGAAATTTTCAATAGTCAATGTCCGAGTCTGAAAATATCATTTTCTTTACTATTCAATAAAGGTTACTATTTTTATTATTTATCAAATTTGAACAAAGTTTTATGTAATGATCGCCACTAACACAAAAATATTATTGTACCTGGAATCTACAGATACCTATTCTTATTATCATCGGAACACCCACTATATAGAGAGTAAAGCGCAATTATAAAACTACCACCAGTTTTTCAGGAAGGATCAATATTATTTGAATAAATTACAATTTACTACAGTGCTATCCATTCCAACACCGACGTGATTACAAGGCGGTTCCCCCTAGTAATTATCATTAGGTCGCTTAAATAATATAAGACGATAAAAGAAAACAGACATAAATAACAATGTTGTAAGACAGACTGGACAGAATCAGGAAAATTGTTTGGAGAAAAATTGTTTTAAATGTTTGAAATAAGCAACTGATTTGAAAAGCACTTCTACCTGTACCGAATATTTCTTAATAGTCTCTAATTACAGTAAGAAATTATAAATATAAAATTATGTTTGTTGATTTCTTTTATTTTTAGTCTTAATAATTTGCGCATTTGTTCATGTGCAAGACTAATATTTACTTTCTTAAATTCAGTAAGTTAGCTTGATGTATGTCCTGGGATTTTTCGATCAGCTTTATATGAAAATTCTTATATTTCCCTACGTTTCGGTTTATTAACCATCGTTAGAGGTAAAAAATTATTGTGATTTAGAAAAAAAATTGTACACTATTGTATCATTTTATGTATATTTCTGTTAAATATTTGAACGCAACATTTAACAGAAATAGACATAAAATGGTACAACAGTGTAAAAAAAAAGTTTTAAAATCACAATAATTTTTTTCCTCTGACGATGGTCAATAAACCGAAACGTAAGGAAATGTGAGAATTTTCATTTAAAAGTTACCTAAAAATCCCAGGATATACATCAAGCTAATTTGATATCAGCGGTTAAGAAAATACAAATATTTATATATAAATTCAGAAAGGTAAAAAAGAAATACATTTCCATTAAAATATTGATGGTGGTTTTATCCCTCTAGCGTGAGTGTTTAAGCCATCCTATGTGTCTCCTAATGACATAAGTTTGGAGTATTTTGATTTTGTTTTATAGATATATATATATATGCAACAATACTGAAACGATAGTTGGACATTGGTTAAACAAATATTGACTAGCCAGGATGACGTGATTAATTTTGAAATTAACAAATCCTACTAGGAAGCGCTTGAGTCGTATCTGTAATTTCATACTGTGGGTAATTAGATCATCCTTCATAAAGAATGTAACTTAATTTAATAATAAAAAAATCAAATGAAAACAAAATGAAATTTCATGATGTCCTCATAATCAAGAAAATAATATGTTTCAAACCTCTAAATACATTTCTAACTATATATAATATTTTTCTTGTACTATCCGCTTGGCAACTTTTTCATTATTGCTCTTGCGTTTACACATATTTATGCAATATAAGCTATTCGTGGAACGCTTATAAAAAAATAAGTCCGAGACTCGGTGCTCTGGCAGCGGTGATTATTGTACTAATGCAAAGTCATTCAATAATAGTAACATAATGAGTCAACTTATCATTATCTTCTTCATTCTTGTTATTGTTATTATCTTCAATATTTACAACCTAAGTTCAAATAGGTCATAAGGAGGAAACCAGTACATCACAGTTGGAGTTGGAGTTTGTGGGAGGGCAGTCACAAAGAGTGACCGCAGCACCTAGGCCCCATTGGGCCCCTTGTACGTCCTCCCGAGGGATACAAGATTCCACCTAGGCCTCCAACCATCCTAATCTTGTGAAGAAGGTGGTGATGCTGCCTAGGGGAATATCCCTCAAGTCGGCCAAAGTAGGCCAACGTTCTCCTAAAATGGATTCTCTGCTAGAGGAGACTGCCGGGCACTCACAGAGTACGTGTTGGACAGTCTCGTCTTCTTGTTCACAGCCTCTGCATAGGGGTGTGTCGTTTAACTTCATGTTATAAAGGTGCTTTCTCAGCTGGCAATGACCAGTAAGAATTCCTGTCTCGAAGCGCAGGTTCTTCCTGGACATTCCCAAGTAGATCATTGTTGTATCCTTGTCGGGGTATCTGAGCAGATCCTTGACCAACTGACAACTACGAGTTTCGTCCCACAGTTTTTTTAATTTTCTGTGGGTGTTTTCTTTAATCATTAGCATTATTGCTAAGGTCGGCAGTATGTTAGAAGGGCCAGGTGCAAGTATACTTAGACTGGCTGCCTTCTTAGCCAGACTGTCAGCTTTCTTGTTGCCTCTGCACTGTGCATGCCCTTTGACCCAGCATAGAATGACACTGTTCATGCTGGAGGCGCCCACAAGTGCTTGATGGCATTCCCATACTGACCCTGTTATTATTTTGTGTCTCTGTAGGGCCAGTAGTGATTGTCTATTATCAGTGTAGATTATGATTGTTTTTCCCGTTATTTGTCTACGGGAAATTTCTCTTGCGGCTATGGTTATTCCCGCCAGTTCTGTTTGTATTACACTGGCTTGTTTGTCCATAGCCCATTTAATTTGAATTTTCAGATTCCTGGAGTATACCCCACAACCTGCTCCTTCTTTCTTTTTCGATCCGTCTGTGAAGATGTTAACTGTTCCTTCACTGACAGCCTCATTGCTACTGTTGGTGTGTATTGCATAGGGTCTATCAAAGTTGATTTCTATACTCAACAAAGAACAAAAAATTACGGAACACTTACATCCTACACCAGAAAATGTTATCTCTTTTTATGACAATGGTCCTTTTATTTTTCAGTGATCAATGCAAGGCAATATTTTGCATTGCTATTCCTTGATTGGTGCTTCTTCTTTGAGAATTCAGCAAAAAGCAGCAATCAATTCAATCAATATTCCAAATGAGAATCTAGTAAGTGCAATTTCAAATTAATTAAGCATCCCAAGTTTTTCATTATTTTCTGGACTATTTCCTTAAAATCTGGACTGCTCTACTTTTATGAAAAAGATAGCTCACTTTGACAATATAGTCATATTCTTTTACAGCGGAAATCGTCTACATTGGATCAGTATTTGCATCAAATGAACAGCTTATGATTCTTCGATATATTTACTTGAGTGTTGTGTACTGCATCGAAGCTCCGCCTTTAACACATATTATAAATTCTAATCACTACAGCTGTTACGAAATTATTTACACCCATTATTTTCCCACAAGACTGTCGATGAAATAAATTGTAATAAATTCCGACTCCTACCGTTTTTCTGGAGTGATAAAAGACTGTACCACGTACATAAATGCCGACTTGAATGTGTAGACTGCATCAGGCACGCTACTTATAAGAAAGTATAGCTCCACAACATACCTAATGGTGTTGAAAACATATTGAAAAATATAACAGTGGACCTTCTGCGGGTATAGAGAAAGAAGACAATCATCACAGAAGAAAACGTGCGGGAAGAGTTATTATAAAACTCCTATGAAAGTAGAATATCTTGAGTCCGAAATCCAACACATAAACCTCTTATAAATTAATTGAAAATGCTTTTTCTCACTACTCATATCAAACTTGAGTTGATGAATCAATTCGTGAAAGCCCTGAAGAGAGAATGAATACACCCCGGTAACTGAAGTCATCCAGGACAGAGCAAAGAATCTATACGCCCGTGCCGCAGAGCATGGGAATCCGCTGGTCCGACAGCGACTGACTATGACCCTAACGATGCTCGGAGGCATAAGAGGCCGAAGCTACAGATCCTGGATAATGGGTAAGTATAACTTAACCGTTTTTCTGTTTCAGACCGATTTTCAAGCCACGCTGCAAGGGGACTATGACCAAAAACGCCCAAATCGCCTGATCCCGGGGGTACCAGGCAAACAACCAGGTCGGTACCCTTACCCTAGCCCGTGCCGGCCTCTGACGCTAAAGTAAGTGACTTTGGTCGAACACAGTTCACTCTTCTTTCAGACGAAATCGGAGTACACGATGCCAATTGGCATCCTGGGCTTCCCACTAGTCAACACCATTCAAACCCCTGCAAACTCCGAGAGGGCTTGGCAACAGCCGTTCCCTCTTACTACAGACGAAATACGCAGCTGGGACCCGACATTCCAGCGAAGAAAGAAAACCAAGATAGAAGAGCGCCTGAAGAAACGACCCAGCTGGCAGGGCCCAACAGCCAGGGCCAGGGGAGGTCTTCTAACTCGCCTACACTGTCCGCATTTGCGGCTGGGGTAGGTGAAAAAGTAGGCCAACCCCTTACGAGGCCGGTCTAGGTCTACAGCGATGATTAGGGCAAAGAGCTCAAGCTCGACCCCTAATTATCCTAAGACCGTCATCATTTGTCAAGAATATTGGCAAGAATGCGAATGTTCTTCCCTGATGATCGGCATGAGTGGAGGGCACAAGTAGATGGTATAATTATGATAATAAGTGTAATCAAATTGAGGGTAACGACTCTGTATTGGTGTACTAATCTCCACTGTTAAAGAGCTGAGTTCCGAATTTTTGGCAGCGGAAAATTTTTTTGACGTGATTATTCGAAAATCTGGGTACAAGTTCGAATATTGCGGGTCGATATACGTATCAAGAACATATTCATTCCTGCTACGAAGGACATTTTAGAAAATTTTGTCACTGTCTCTTACGAAAATCGTATTCGAACGATTTTTGACATTATTTTTTTTTATGCAGGATATTAAATAAGTAATTGTAGCCGACAACGTCCAAATACGTTAAAAGTTAAAAATAGAACCATGTCATACAAAAATTATTTCTCGTTAAAACAAAGCATTTCGTGCAATGTCGTGGCTATAATTTTAACTGTGTGTTGCTGAATAACAACAATGATTTGTTGGGGTTGAAACTTAACTGCGTTAGAAAATATTTCTCGCTGTAATTCATTCGTATCCAGGAAATTAGAATTTATTTTACTTATTCATATATTCTTTTACATTCTTTTGATTTATTGTTCATTTTATTAGCTTTTTCACAATTCTTCTAAGATTAAAAAAATTGTAGACAGCTTGTATTATATATTATACGTATTATATGAATTTTTCCGAGTTCTGTTTGCGGTTATAAAATATGGCAAATGAAAGTCCCTGTTGGGAAAATTGTTTCTGGGTGATGTTTCACATATTTATTTCATTTACATAATAAATGAATTAGATAATTATCTGCAGAATATACTTTGTATACTACACTAGTTTATTATTGTCCGTCTAAGCTGATTGATGTTCAATGAGAATAAACTTCTCTCTTATACCTTTCTTCAATAAGTTATACAGTACTCGTTCAGTTTTTGAAATAGAAAAAATATAATTCCACTGCTGCTATAATTTGACAGAGATGAAGCTTTTTGGTAAAGCAAGAAACTGGACATACATGAGTTTTGTATATGAGATAGTGGAGCTTTTACATTAAAAATTAAGGATTCATTTGTGAAATACTTGGTGGTAATAGTAGAAAATTGTTAGGATGTGCAGTGGCTATTTTAATAGGGGCGCATTATATAAACACCAAACCACCATAAGGGCGAGGAAAAATTCAAAATAAATACAGAATTTGTGGTAAAGAGGAAGAAACATACCATATTATAGAGGGTGTCCCAGAATTGAGTTCCCGTACGAGAACCTGTGATTCCTGAGTTCGTATTTGGCCCATATAAGCCAACCTACCTTGGGTCCATAAATGCATCCCCGAGGAAGTACTTCTCTTAAAGTGAGACATAAAAGAATTTTTCTTCAATAATTTCCGTTGAAGACAAAATTTTCAAATTTTGGTGGGAGCTATATCTCTATAAGTACTCTATGTAACTTGACAACAACCAAATATTTTTTGTTTCCCTTTTTTTTTTCCATAATAATTAATATTTGAATGGCTATATTTTTTTAGTCGCCCTGTGAAATTGCGGAATACTTGAATAGTTTTGCAGAGCATTGAAAGCGCTGCAAAAACCTACTCTTAAATTTTTTTGTAATATTATCAAAATACAAGGAATTATCTTTTTTTCCTCCATTTGTATTTAACATTTATTTACAATTCTAGAATAAAATGTTGTAATAACAGACAATTACAGTTTATTCTAAAAAATACATTAATAACAAATGCTCCACATGCCATCCAACTGTTTCAGTACACAAATTAATACTTTTAAAATTTTGTGCAATATCAACGAAAAATCAATAATTATTATTTTTCTCTATAGGTCATAGGTGCTTTTGAAACAGGAAACATATCGCGTTTGAGAAGCAAAATATATTTAGTTGTTATCAAACTTACACAGAGTACTTATAGAGATACAGGTCCCATGAAAACTTGCAAATCTTATCCTCAATATAACGGAAATTATTGGAAAAAATTTTGTCCGTCTCACTTTAAGATAATATACTTCCTCAGGGATGCATTTTTGTACTAAGGTGAGTTATGCGGGCCCAATGTGAACTCAGGAAGCACAGGTTCCCATCCGGGAACTCAATTCTTTGACACCCGTATATTGAGATTAATTTATTGTGAATCGAGAATCCAGAATCCAGAATCTGGAGTGCAGAATCGAGAATTTAGAATTATAGATGCCCAGTCTTGGTGGTTGTTATACAAAAAATATAAATAAAGAATTAAAATATTTTAACTACCATCCATGAAAAACTCAATAACCTTCTTTAGTGTAAGATATCTGGACTTTTGGAGTTAAGGAGATGAGGCCCTTTTGTTTATGGTGCAATCCAAACTAATTTTTGGAGGTAATTGGCAATTTTAGTGTGTATGTAATTCGCGAACCATTAAGCTATCGACCCCCAGTAGTCAAAACTTCCAGGCCGTTCACTCATCTTCCGGAGACGAGCGGGTCTAATAAAATACCGAAACTTTGAGGTACAATAAAATAAAGCTTCAGTACAATGAATTCCCAGCTCCACAACTCATAGGAGTAAAAGAGTAGTTGTGAAAGATCAAGCCTAAGCCAAAGAAAGATATTCCTGAGAATTAGTATGATTAGTATATAGTGCAAGATGGCTCATAGCGTGAACGCTAGCGGATTTTCTTCCGAGGAAAAGAAGATTACGATATATTAGAGCGACTCCAGAAGAAGAGACATATATTATAGACATATTAGGAGCTGAGAATATGTTAAACTGATTACTGACTAGATTATGAAGATAAGTCCGTATCTGAAATAGAAATTCGTTTGATGATGATGATGGTAACGTTACTGTAGAAGACATGGACTTACCAGAAGAAACTTTTGAAATAGAAGAAAACACAGTGACTAGAGAAATAGATATAGAAATAAATTGGACAGGTAATAATTTTACAAGTTTGACTGCACTACTAGTGGAATTCATTATGTCCGCTTCTTCTCATGTGCGAGTGGAAAATCACTAGTACTTCTATAACTTGCAGAATTATTAAAACTCTTAATCTTCAACGGATCTTGCTGAGACAAATAGCAATGGGGTTGTAAGTGACTGTAGGACGTAGTTAACACGATTTTTTACCACGTGCCTCTAAAGGCGTGTGACGCACATGACTAATAATATATTACATGCCTTCAGTGGCATGTACGGACATGCCAGTACTTTCCTAAAAAGAGTCACAAATATGAAGTTGAATTCTACAGAAGTCTGTACTTTTGAAGGGATTGCTTATTCAGGAAAAGGAGCAAGACCAGAAATAAACCACTCACAAGATGTTGTTTTCAAATGGTAAATATAGACAATAGAGAAGGTAAAATGTTTTATGCTGACAACTTCTATCAAGGAATACCTCTCATAACAAAGTTATTGGAGAAGAAAATGACACACTTTGGAACATTAAATCTAAAAAGAAAAGGAATACCTCCTATTTTAAAAAATACAAAGAACCGGATGAAGAAGGGGAAAATTATAGGAAAAATATATTTAAAAAATATTAAAACAATAAAGTGGACAGACAAGTGACCAGTGGTAATAATTTCAAGCTGTAAAAATTATAACTTCTCGTTGATATCAACTGGGAAGAAAGATAGAACAGGTACAGAGCAATTAAAACCCCAATGTATTTTGTATTACAATGCTGCTAAAGAAGGCGTTGACTACTCAGACATCATGTCATCTAATAATAAAGTCTTACGTCGAAGCATGACGAGTAAAAATATAAAATAATCCATTTTTGTTTCGATTTACTTACTTTTGTTGTTAATTCCCTTACAATAAACAGTTGTTCTGAGACCAAACTCAGCATAACGAAGTTTAGGCATTTATTGGCTAATTCTTTGGTGCAAGTTCTAGAGGGTCCCAAATTAATAAGATAACGGATACATTCTTTACGAAAACTAAAAGAAAGAGGAAAGAAAACGAGAAGACCATGTAAACGTTGTAATGCCGATAAAAAGTCGGTAGAGTAGTTACATACTGTAACGACTGTCTAGGAAAGTCAGGTTACTGTTTAGATTGTTTCAATTCTATTAATACATAATACCAATATTTCATTTTGATTATTTACATTTTTCGTTTTTGCTCTAATACCAAATTATTTGTAATTTTTTATAATAAAGCATTTCTTCAATACCAATAAAATTATCCGTTTTCTCATAGCTGTCTACTAGGCATATGAGCATATAATCTAAGAAAGATACCTACCTATATAAGTACTTGACATATTAATCTTGTATTAATGTTCTGTACTTAACGTATACGGCATGTAACGTACAGAACTGAAGAATCATCACATGCCTCGTACGGCATGTACCGCACATTCGAATAGTCATTCAAATAAGGCCTCGCAGTCAAGGTGTTAAGAATAAAAATCTATATTTTCAATAAAAGATGAAAAGTTAATTAATTTCAAAAATATTCTTTGTATTTCTCTGGTAACCTACTTCTCTGGTTGTGCTAGAGAAGAGGAAGCCATAATATGTGATTGATATTGATAAATGAGATGTGACAAGATGAAGATGATGTGATGATGTGATAAAAGCTTCATAGTTGAAGCTTTTATCGCAAAAAAATACTTAACAAAATAGTTTTGTGTTCATTATTGGTTACCTTTTTGTAAGTTGGTGTTTAATGAATACATAGTACATCTAGGCGCGTGCTGGGACCCTATAGGGGACCCGGGCATATATGGTCTGGGGGATCCTCGGATGAAAATGCGCCGCAGGAGGAAATTTTGAATTTGTCAAAGTCAAACGATCTTAAATAATCGAGAATTTTAGGTAAAAAATATCTGCTATCTTTTTCTCATTTTTCCACTATTAGAACCTTTTTTTTTCATTAAGGGTTGATCCTATCGACTTGATTTTGGTCTCATTCCATTCAGCATGTAAAAACATAGAAAACAACTCTCCACACCTCTGCTTTCAAAGAAGTACATTTTCAATAATTTATCCCCCCTTCCTCTCCCCAAAAACATCATTTCCACCTCTCCAATTCTCTGAGACTCTTTGGATTTTTAAACTACGTGTCGAGTAACACTAACAACCAAAGTTTCAAGGACGGACTAATTTTTACGTTGTTTTGGTATTTTTGGCTGCAATTTTCACTGCAGTAAAAGTGTATTCACGGAAAGCTGAGACAAAGAAATATGCGTGATTGCCTCATGATCGCGACGTGTCCATCCCCATTGGTTGCATTTTTCAGGAGATTGCCAATGGTTTTCTCGACTTCAGTCGTATGTAATTCGCGTAATAGTGTAAAATTTCAATTATTATAACTAACGGTTTAGTGAATCTATTTGAAGTTTATGGTAGTGTATTATCAAGTTTAGAAGAACAATATCCTAATATTCATTAATATTCAATTGTTCTAAAATTGATCAGGAAACTCCTTGTGTATTTTTAATAATTTAACGCATGAAGGGCTCTCGTGAACTAAGCGCGCGTGAACTGCGCATGTATTGTCTCAGAGGTCGTTGAACAGACTTTAGTAGGTGAACTGCAATGACATCGGACACCGTCCGATCGTTTCGCAACGTGTTACATTTCCTAAACAATTGAGAATAAGGACCATGCGAGTAATGAATGTGTTAGTCACGTGTTTCACCCCCACCACGCTACTGTATCGTCCACGTCTATTATTAGGCAGCGAGTAATGGTCTAGACAGAGGCCGCGGAGGGACACGCTGGCCATGGGCCTACATATCGGTACATCATCTTCATATTAAAACATCTCATATATCTAGCATAAATTTATTTTAGACTAACTACATTTGATTTCCAATGACTACAGAAATTGTAAAAGTCATCTTACCTTTGGAGTGGAAAGGCATCCCTGAACAACGCGAAATCCACTTAAAACTGAAGAGTCACTCACCTGCAAATGAGAAGGAAAATGTTAAGTTAGCTCACTCAAATATTCGTGAAAGATAGCATAAATTTTAATAGAAAATAAAATACCGTTGCTAATTAGGGATTTGAAACAAAATATGAAGTCGAGTGGCACAGATAAAAAAGTAATGAATAAAGTACCATTTCATCATTTTTATTACCCCATTTTCCTGTTTAACAGCTCTTCTCCAAGGTTCGTGTAATTATGCAACACATAAAATGTGAATCGCATAAATTAATAGTTATTTTATTCTGCCAGCGTACAAAAGAGACTTATGGCCCTTTAGATTAACCCGAACTAATTTATTCTTTAAACTATTTATGTATACACGTTAGACATGTAAATGTCAGGTCCTTCCGTGTGTTAAGCAAATATACCATCGGTAAACATAGTCCTTGTCTAAACACAGGATGTGCAGGACTAGTAAGCTAAGATTTGTAGAACCCCCACAGCGGTTATTTGATAAAGACTACCTCCTTCAAACTGCCCGCTGTTTACCTTGTCAGTATACGTTGAGATAATGATACTTTAGTACTAGTTTACTTACTACAAGACAATATTCGCTCGATGGTCATGATGTTTATAAGAAATCAATAACCCATTCTGTATAAAATTTAATGGAAGATACTTTTCTCAAACTTGGAAGTATTAACTTGATAGAATATGGTGTTGTTTGTTTACTAAACTATAAGTATACTCATGTATTCGAGCTTACATATGTACTAAAAATACAAAATGTGATCAAATTAAGAAGATAAAACACAAACAGTATATATTTACTACAAGAAAGAATAACTTTCGCAAGATACGTCAACAATGAATGGCTAAAGAAACGCTTGCATGAACAAACAAATATTAATTCATTAAATATAAAATACAAATAAACTGCCCAAATATCAATGTCGGCCCCTTTTCAAATTAAAATAATTTTATGACGTATATTTTTGCCTTTTTGGGATATTTCTAAAATTTTATTTCTGTTTTCTAAAGTCGATGCGATTTTCCAACGAGCCAATTCTATTTTTAACATCCTTCTATCAGCTTTGTAACATTTTACAGATCAAGATTTGCTTATAATGGTAAGCAAATCTTACCACTCACTTTTCACCCACTTTCAGATGTCGTAATGACTTGAAGTTTGGCATATATATGTTATCAGATATCGAGAACAATCCAAAATTACCCCTGCCAGCATTTTCTGTCGTCAGGTTTGGCTTTAGGCCTAGACCCAATTACCGGATATCCTGGAGAGACGGCTAACGGCTTGGCCTAGAGCCAGTTCTCGACAAAAAATACTGGTAGGGGTATTCTTGGATTTTTCTCGACGTCTGATAACATATGTCACATCACAATTAGAGTTTACCATATCACATGACCGCTTCCAGCGCCTGGACATTGTTTTAGTTGACAGTTATTAGTTTAGGGCTAGACGGCGGGGGATATTGACTGGATTTTTGGCCCATAGGCGAGATTATTGTTGAAATCGCTTCGTTTTAGTGTGTAGATGAACGCCCTAAGTTTGCTTACAAATTAGTGAACCGCTTGATTTGATAATTAACAATTAGTGACTAAAATGCGCACTTTTTCTATATTTTTTTTAAATACATCCGTTCCTACTAACTTTTAGTATAATATATACATTAGGAAAATTGTTCGTTCTGAAATTATCTAAAGAATGAGTACCGATGGGGTGCGATTGTTAACTTGCAAATGGTTTCCAAACCTTTCAAAACACGTTGTCTTCACCATTTTTTTACTCGAAAAAAACAGCATATAGAGGGTTAATCCTTAATTAACAATTTTGCCATTCTTTGAAAAATCCACTTATGCTTCTTGAGTAATTAACGATCTATTTTTTTTAAATCCTTAATTAACTATTGTACCATTTTTTGTAAAATCCATTTATAATTGGGAAACTCATTTAGAAAATTCAAAAAACTATTGAAAAATAAATGACATCGCGTTGGAATTTTTGAAAAATCGCAATTTTAGCCGATTTTATAAGGTTTTCTGCGCTCGAACCTTTTTATGCGCGACATAAATAAACAACTTTAATAATAAACTTTGTCAATAATTTTACTATTAACTAAAATTAAGGACTGAAATATTTTTTTATTGAGAGTACTAGTATTAAAGTTCTACCTCTATAAATTTGATCACTGTACGACGTATAATACGCCCTCGCGAATTTTTTGAAAAAGAAAATATCTCGGCTCCTGCACATGCTCGGACAAACTTTTTTTTTTTAATTCCTAAAAAAATATCTTTTTAGATATGCTAGAGCGAATTCTCTAAAGCTAAAATATATCAAGATATTTGTTTATATATGTCGCGCATAAAAAGGTTCACGCGTAGAAAAGCTCAAATCGACCAAAATTGCGATTTTTCAAAAATTCCAACGGAGTATCATTTTTTAATAATATTTTGAATTTTCTAAATGAGTTTCCCAAATATAAATGGATTTTACAGAAAATGGCACAAAAGTTAATTATGGATTTCAAAAAAATAAATCATTAATTACTCAAAAAGCAATAAACCGACCTTGCTGAAATCTTTTGTACATTATCGGGACAACCTAGACACCATCTTCAAGAATTTCTAGCCCTCTATGTGCAGTTGTTCTCTAATAAAAAAAATCGATAATGATATTTACACAGAACTTCGCTTTTTATTTGTGCATGGCGGTCACTCTAAAAAAATAATAATTACGAAATGACAATGAAAATAATAATCGGAATATAGTTAGCACTATTATTACAAAGAACACCTGATAATTTTTTGTCAAAAAAATATACAGAGTGCTCATCCAATAGCAATAGCTCAATACTAAATAACAGGTGCCAAATATGGTAGGCTTGCGCAAATACCTTTATAAATATTGTCTGTAATTGTTTATTTGTGGCATATGAAACTGAAAAATATTTAAAAATTTTAATGAAAAAACCTCTGCGCCAAACGGATCAGACAGAGGTTGGTTCTTGAGTACTTGACTGTTTCAAAAAGTCTCACACCTAAAAATATATAAACTAGAACAATGTTATAAACTAAAAACTGAAAATCAAAGCTATAGGTAGTTAACGTTTCGGAAGAGAATCTACTTCCGTTCTCAAAACTTTTTGGCCGTCAACCATGACAGTTCTTTGTTTATGTATTTCCATAGTCACGTGAGACATTAAATTATATTTAAGTAAGTAAAAATAAGATAAATATAATTTAATGTCTCACGTGACTATGGAAATACATAAACAAAGAACTGTCATGGTTGACGGCCAAAAAAGTTTTGAGAACGGTAGATTCTCTTCCGAAACGTTAACTACCTATAGCTTTGATTTTCAGTTTTTAGTTTATAACATTGTTCTAGTTTATATATTTTTAGGTGTGAGACTTTTGAAACAGTCAAGTACTCAAGAACCAACCTCTGACTGATCTGTTTGGCGCAGAGGTTTTTTCATTAAAATTTTTAAATATTTTTCAGTGGCAAAATACCCAATAAAAAGTAAGAAAATACCTTTATAAATGTCCACCATTACTGAATTATTTCTTGGGATGATCACCCTGTACATTTTTCAATAAAAGTGCAATAGGTGCATATGGCAAATATTATTGTCATCTGTCACATTTTCAATTCCACAATCACGTAGTGGAGTGGAAGTATAGCGGTGGTTAAAAATTTCTTTTTTTTTTTTTATTTTTCAAGAATGTTGGTAAACAAATTTTCAACATTGTTTTCTTCTGAAATAGGTTTAGAATGTCACGAAACGCAAACATTTTAAATTTGAGGAGAGAAAAATTTTTTTTCCATCTATTCTAGTGGTAACATTTTTTTTCAAAATGTTAAAAAAATGTTTCAAATTTTTTTTTCCGAAATAGGTTTGGAATGTTATGAAACGTGGAAATTCTAAATTTGAGCAACAAAATATTTTTTTCATCTGTTCTATAGTAAGTAGTGATAAATAGTTTTTTTTTTTTTTTATTTGTTTAGATAGGTTTAGAATGCCATGGAAATGTAAAAATTTGAAATTTGAACAAAGAAACAGAAATTCCATCTATTTTAGTGGTAAAATTTTTTCTAATTTTTTTTTTCTAAATAGGTTTAGAACACTATGAAACGTGGAAATTTTAAATTTGTACGTATTTGTTCAACTACAGCCTAAAACGAAGGGATGGCAACAATAATCTCGCCTATGGGCAAAAAATTTATGTTTTAGCATTTTTTCCTCACTGCCGTCTAGCCTAGTTGTTGACTAGGAATTTTGTTGAATAATACTATATTATCTAATGATGTGGAGAGAGTTTCATTGTTGTCGAGAAATTAGATAATTGACCGAGGCGCGAAGCGGCAAGGTCAACTAATTCTCGTGACAGCGATGAAACTTTTCACCAAGGTTTGTGTACTATTTTATTCACTATCGTCCTCCTTAATGAACAGAAACAAATAAATCGTTTACTAAATTTTCAAATAGCATTTTTTGTTTTTATTAAGTAGGCAACAAACAAAAAATACTTATGTTAGGGGACAAATGTCAAAGTGACGTCGCGTCGGTTTCAATGCATAAATATTTATATTTATTTATTTGTTGAATTAATTGCTGTGTTTGTGTCGAGGTTTGTGTTAGTAAATAAATGTTCTCCATGTCTTATACATTTTATTTATTTCAACTGAAAGAAGACCAAGAAATAACATAGGTTGGAAAATGCCCAGTTTCTAATTCGAAAGTAACAAAGTGGCCATTTTCAACCGCAAAGGTCACATTTCAGTTCAATTTTCGAATGAAGTTAAAATTTCATACTTTCCAACTTTTGACATGTAAGACAAGTTCACTAATTCTGTATGATTGTGAATAAATGTTTATAAATCTTTATACGCTCAAAGTTTGGTTGAAAGTGTGTTCCACTGGATTCTGATAACAATGAAAACAAATTTCCGTGCACTTTTCCAAAAATTGGAGCCGATGCGCAAGTGCCATCGCTGGAATTATTACCAAAAAAGTCACGGAAGAGTTACGAAATGATTAATATGTAAGTCAGTATCAAATAAAATCAATTTTGTTGGTAATCTGTAGATTCAGTCTTTTTTCTTAAGTTAGGAAATAGTCAAGGCATTCTTTAACGTACTCTTGTGTATCCATTTGGATACGCAGATCTTCCAGTTGGATACCCACTAAACATGAAATGGATACAGAAAGTTGGGCCTCGGCTCTTTGTAATAAGTACTTAGTAATTTAAAAAGTGATACCAGTGATACTTAAACATTCAATAATACAAAATAATAGGAGTCAATAAACGTATATTATAAACATTTAATTCGACAGAAACTACAGAGAGATAAAACACAAGTAAAAAAATAAACTCTTTACTCTTTCTAACACTACAAACATTCTTGAAATTTGGTCCATTTTCCGCCACTTTGATGATAAATTGCTAAATACCGCCCGACAGAAGTGTCTGCCACTACAGTACAGTGTTGTACACGCCAACACAAATATAGGTTTTTTTTTTTAATTTCTGGTTACCCGCACCGACCGATAGTTTCGTCAGCCAGCGTAATAGGGGTATGTGAAGTACATATATTATGTACTAACTGCCTATGCGGAAAAATATCGCTAATCATTAGATTAAGAAAAATTTCCCCCTCCACTTCCATATCCGCCCGGCGCCCACCATACCAAAAAATTTCCAGAGAGGAGAAAGTTCCGTAGTTATGTGCTGTAGGTATTTGATCAAAGTGTCCGAAAAAATATAACATAGGGCTTCTTGGAACACGTGGATACGCAGTAAAAAATCACTAAAAGATGCCCTAGAAATAGTTGTGGATAAAATATAATACTTGACTAACATATAACGCACTAGGACGTCCTCGTGTAATATAGCCATCATTATATGCTCGTTAAATAATATACCATTATTTCCATCTGAGGTATTGTATATGTATGATTGTAACATATTCAATAAAATAAACGATAGTTCTGTAGTTGAAAAGTTAGGAACAACTTGAAACGATATTTTCGCAGTTTATTTGCGATACATTTCTGCATTACTCCGAAGTCTTAAGGGACATGTTATAGGGCAAACGGTCAGGATTGGTGCTATTCAGCAAGTGTCCTAGGGGATATGCATTCGCTTTAAATGTCGGCTTTGATGCATTACTACACCAAATTATTCCAACTTAAAGTGGGCTTTTTGACTGTAGAACAACTATGCGAATGGTTCAACACGACTATTAATCCTCAAATGTTTCGTATGTTTTATTTCATCCGGCAATAAATTCCCATCTGATATGTAGAATATTATTGCAAGAATTTATATCCGTACTTAAGGTGTTTCCATTCATTCCCAAATGCAGACGTTCTAAACCTAAATTAATGTGAACATGAACACTAGATTAAAGATGTGGAATTGTACATGGGAAATTTAAAGAACAGCTTACTAGAGATTTATTTGTTTTTTTTTCATCACTTTATTTATTTATTGTTACACCAACGCCAACATACGGAAATTTATCAATTACGTTTTATTTTATTAACTACGATTTTTTATGGTATAGTGTATTCTACAGCAAAATATGGAATGGTGCATATTCTATACCGGCCAGAAATTTGTAGTTTGAGCCGAAGGCGAGTGTTCGCGAGTGTGGAATATGCCATTCCAAACGTGTTGTAGACCATACTTTCTCTAACAAGATTTTATAAATTATACAAAAAAACTTCAAAACTTTTCAAAACATCAAGGGTAACGTTAGAAATAAATATCTTTTGTTGGACGTAACCATGACAACCGAACCACTAAATGTGGTGTAACGGCTTCTGATTTGTCGATATTATTCCAACACAGTGTGTTGGAATGATACTTATTCCTACACAGTTTTTACTTGTGGAATTTGTAGTTTCAGAAATAATGTTAAAGAAAACAGACATTTTTTAAAAACCTTGATTTCCTAGGACCTCAAATCATGAAGATTTGATGTTACCTCAATCTTCGATGTTGGACCAATTTTGGTAACCTTCACATTTTTTTTTTTAATTATTTATTAAGTTATGCACATTATTTATAAGTGCACTGAGACAAAATAGAGTATCAAGTAAATATTTATTCAGATCTAATCTTTTTATTGCTTTAAACAACTATATTCATTCAATCTCAATAATATTCGTGTATTCCAAATAAATAAAATAAGTATATAATTTTACAAAAATTAAATTTAGTATTTCCATTTACTTGAATCCGTAGTTTTTTTCTCAGTGTGAGGAATATATGTGAAAATGTTGAATAAAATGGCACAATATTAAACTTTGTGTGTGTATGATCGCGGGGCGGCGCGGCGTCACGTTATATTCTCTCGCCTTGACATGTTTTGATAATTTTATTTTATCTTTTACAGCGACGCCTTAAGGCATGGCCAAACTGGGCCATGCAGTTGTTTATGTTGCAACCATGGTACTTCTGAGAAATGTTTTATTATTCTTTTATACCGCCGAAAACTCACTTCTATGCTAACTTTCTCATAAGGGTTATTTTACCTCTGCCTTTGCCGTCGGTTCTTCTCTAATCCAAATCATAAATAGGTGCCTAATTACTACTAATAATTAAGTAATTTCAATAGTTCTTATTATTAACACGCGGCTATTGGCTTAACCTGAAAATTGTAATGAAATATTACAACTCACCTTTTACCCACTATCAGATGCCATATTGACTTGAAATTTGGCATGTGTATATGGTTCACATGACAATACAATTTGACGATTTTGATATAAAAATCCAAGATGGCTATTCAAAGATAGCGGCAGTCTTTTGTCATTTAATATCCGATTCTACTAAAGACTGGTATCTGGGGATTCTTGAGGTCACAAATTACAATTACGTGATTTAAAATTCAAAATAGCGGCTTCAATATAGCGGATAGGTTTTATCATTTATCGTATAATTCGACTGAAAATTGAGGTTGCATCTTATAATTATCTCGTCCAAATTTAACAATTCAAAATGGTGGCGTTAAAATGACTGATAAGTTTTGTAATTTATGGTCCAATTTATTTAAATATCGGTATCTGGGGATTGCTGGGGTAGCAGATGATAAATATTTAGTCAAAATTCGAGCATTCAAATTGGGCGGCTTCGGGCTGGAACAAAACTAAAAAGAAGCAAATAAATAAATAATTTAAAAAAATTAAAGAACACGCTTTTAAACACAAACTGAAACTGTTAAAAAAAACACGAAAAAGAAGAAAGCAATGTTAATAGTAATAATTATGTTAAACGCAACAGCGGGGGGGCGCTTAAAATACCTGGAAAAACAAAAATTTTATACATCGGGCGCCTCACGCTTTTACGATCGTTAACATAATTATTGTTAATATTATTTTTTTCCTTTCAGTGCATTTTTAAACAGTTTCAGTTTGTTATTTAATTTTTTTTAAATCATTTGTTTTCAATTTTAACGAACAGAACTGCCAAGTTTTCTTTGCTAAAAAATGTGATAAACAATGAAACACAAAGAAAAGAAGTTTAATTCCACCTATATTCAATATCAGTTTCCTTCATACAACTATGTTGAAAAGTGAATTATTTATTATTTGTTTGCTTATAGTAATGAAACATATATTCTTTATAGGATTTTGCAAACAGTGGAGAACTAAAGGAAAAACTATATATATAAATATTAATGAAATCTTTGCATTCTTTCGATAACCTGACTTCTGGTTATGCTACCAAGTGAAAATTCTTATCAGCCATTCTCATTTTAACACTAGCATCCAACCTAGTCCCCTACGGCTAAGCAGGCTAAACTAGTATCCACATGATCCCCTACGATATGTCAATTCAGTTAAAAATGAGAACAAAGGCCTGAAATTAATTTATTTACGTACCTTGTCTTTAAAAAATTTTTTTTTCATTCTAATGAATTACATTTTCATAAAATCTCATTCAGTTTCTTGGAAATGCTTAGCCTTTGAAACGTTTTTCGTCCTTATTGATGACTCATCAGAAAAGCCCAAAGCCACTCATAACGATGTTCCATGCAAAACTAAGACAATATCCATGAACAAGTTTAAAATAATTATAATTTTGACATTGACTGATAAAAAACAACAGATCTACACCTATCTATTATCTAACTAGTATTGGAGCCTATATACTCTATGCATGTTTAAAAGTGAATTATTTATTATTTGTTTGCTTATAGTAATGAAACATATATTCTTTATAGGATTTTGCAAACAGTGGAAAGAAAAGCTATCTATGAGAACTAAAGGAAAAACTATATATATAAATATTAATGAAATCTTTGCATTCTTTCGATAACCTGACTTCTGGTTATGCTACCAAGTGAAAATTCTTATCAGCCATTCTCATTTTAACACTAGCATCCAACCTAGTCCCCTACGGCTAAGCAGGCTAAACTAGTATCCACATGATCCCCTACGATATGTAAATTCAGGTAAAAATGAGAACAAAGGCCTGAAATTAATTTATTTACGTACCTTGTCTTTAAAAATTTTTTTTTTCATTCTAATGAATTACATTTTCATAAAATCTCATTCAGTTTCTTGGAAATGCTTAAGCCTTTGAAACGTTTTTCGTCCTTATTGATGACTCATCAGAAAAGCCCAAAGCCACTCATAACGATGTTCCATGCAAAACTAAAACAATATCCATGAACAAGTTTAAAATAATTATAATTTTGACATTGACTGATAAAAAACAACAGATCTACACCTATCTATTATCTAACTAGTATTGGAGCCTATATACTCTATGCATGTTTAAAAGTGAATTATTTATTATTTGTTTGCTTATAGTAATGAAACATATATATAACCAGAAGTCAGGTTATCGAAAGAATGCAAAGATTTCATTAATATTTATATATATAGTTTTTCCTTTACTTCTCATAGATAGCTTTTCTTTCCACTGTTTGCAAAATCCTATAAAGAATATATGTTTCATTACTATAAGCAAACAAATAATAAATAATTCACTTTTAAACATGCATAGAGTATATAGGCTCCAATACTAGTTAGATAATAGGTAGGTGTAGATCTGTTGTTTTTTATCAGTCAATGTCAAAATTATAATTATTTTAAACTTGTTCATGGATATTGTCTTAGTTTTGCATGGAACATCGTTATGAGTGGCTTTGGGCTTTTCTGATGAGTCATCAATAAGGACGAAAAACGTTTCAAAGGCTAAGCATTTCCAAGAAACTGAATGAGATTTTATGAAAATGTAATTCATTAGAATGAAAAAAAAAATAAATTTAAAGACAAGGTACGTAAATAAATTAATTTCAGGCCTTTGTTCTCATTTTTAACTGAATTTACATATCGTAGGGGATCATGTGGATACTAGTTTAGCCTGCTTAGCCGTAGGGGACTAGGTTGGATGCTAGTGTTAAAATGAGAATGGCTGATCAGAATTTTCACTTGGTAGCATAACCAGAAGTCAGGTTATCGAAAGAATGCAAAGATTTCATTAATATTTATATATATAGTTTTTCCTTTAGTTCTCATAGATAGCTTTTCTTTTCACTGTTTGCAAAATCCTATAAAGAATATATGTTTCATAACTATGTTGAAGTGAAAATATGATTACCTATCCCCGCAAATATTCTGTAAAGTTTCAGTTAAAAACGTTGCCGAAAAAGTCGTATCGTGTATAAGTAATAAATCATTTATTGGCGGCTTAATGTTGTATTAAATACAACTTGTACCTCAAAGTTTTGACATGTATGTGAAACCATTAATTTAAATATACCACTCTAGGGTAACATTAACGCACAGATTTTTTGCCAGTTTCATACATAAAACATTTTTATTACAGATAAAAACCCTTTTACATCTATCTTCGACATATTTATTGATAAAAAACTGATACGAATCCATTAGGCTAAAGTAAATTATGTAACATATTTGTTTTCACAAGGATTTTCTCCTAATTATTTTTATATATTATGTTGGTTAGAATACAAAACACAACACCAAGAATATACAGTTTTGTTTTATCGTAGGTGGCTAGAAATTTATTAAAATGCGGTTTCTAGCAAGTTATCTTTGGTTTGTTTTATGGTAATATTTCATTGCCTCTTATATTGGAAATGGAATAACTTGAATCAATTTATTGCAAAGGATTACAGATATTACTGTTGATAAAAAGCGGCCATGCATAAATATTTTTCTTCATCAATAGTTGTTTTTAAATATAGATTTGATAGATTTACAGATATCATTCCTTAAAAAATGATCTAAGGTAATGTAATCCTGATAATTTTTGCCCAATCTACACCTTACTCTCAGTATTCATGTTTGTTTTTCAGATTTTTCTGAGCGATGCTTTTGAAGATGGATGAGGTGAAAAGCGTTTTGTTAAAAGTTTTTAAAAAATGCAAATTATTTAATTTTAATTCGTGCCTCAACAAGCTTTCATTTGACACCCCACACGATGACCTTGAAAATATTTTTCAGCTTCCCATTTGAGCTCCCGAGACTATCCCCAAAATCAAAATTCTACTTTTTGTACTTCACTTGTGTAATTGCACGACAATTTCCCACAACTGTTACTCCAGTCAACGGGGGAGGTTTCACCTCTAACTTGAGTGCTAATGAATGAATTTTGATGAAAAAGGTAGAGTAAGAAATGATCGGAAGGGGAAGAAAACACCCCTTTTATTACGGGTTCCGTAACTTGTAGAATAATGTCAAAAATGAAAAAAAAACAATGGGTTCTTACTCTTGTGTGCAACTTTTCTGTAAAGTACGTTTTCACCGAGTTCTTCCGGAAAACCCTGAAATACTAACGGTTTCTTTGAAATTGTAGCACTTTAAAATTATGTAATTTAAAAGTTAAATTGAACCTTTAAAAACGATATAATTATACAGGGTGTCCCGAATTGCATAAGCCAAACTTCACTAAGCAATACAACTTTTCAAAATAAGAAAAAAAAGTTCCTGTAAACATGGGTGGGAAGTGATTAATGAGCTTGTTCAGCATTTTTTTTTTATTTCATAAATCGAAAGTGCAAGTATAAATTAATGGATTTGCAAAAAATTAGAATCTTATTCGCACGTTTAGTATCATAAAAACTATTACAAATCTCCATCTCACGAAAATGGGGCGTGGCCAGGCGCTACGTCACTATACGCATAGACTCAGCGATCTCAGTAGACTTGATGCTCCTTACCTGTTATAATTATAAGTGTTTTCAAAGTATTGTTTGTTTTGTTTACTACTTGACAGTAGGGGAGTACAATTGGGTGAAATGTCAAATAATTACAATTTTCTATCGCTCCTGCCGGGACGAATTTTCGATTTTGACCATGCAATTTTCGATTAGAATTGATCGCCGACCTTCTCCTTTCCTTAGAGACATAGAACGAATTTTCACTCGACGTGTTTATTTAGTTACCAGCGTTTAAAAATTCCACGTTTTTCGACTTTTCAAGTTAAATTTGAAAGAGCCCAGAAGCCAATTTTCTTACGTCACTTACGTATAGTGACGTCACATATGAGCCCTTGGTTTTTGCAACTATTACCAATTTCAACTCCTTATATCTCGAGAACGGAAAAAGTTAATAATACGAAATTTTAAGTGTATAATGAGAATATCGAGTACTATATGAAAAAGTATAAAAACCATATAAAAAGAATATCATGGAACAAGCCCATTTCCGAGATACAGGTATTCAAGTGATTCTCCTGAAAATAGTTCTTTATGAATATTTTCGAAACGTCTAAAGATAAACAAATGATAATTTATACAGGAATTTAACTTTTTATGCTTTTTAAGAAAAAATGACAACTATGTACGAAAATCATATTAATTTTATACACAAAAAAAGTCTCTTGTGTGTTTTTTCTAAAATTATCAGTTTTTGGGTAAATCTTATCTGAACTTTATTCGGGAATAGTTTTTTATGAATAATTTTAGCAGAACAGAAAAAACAATGACAGTAAAACAAAATTTGATTACAATATTTTTTATTAGACAACAATGAATAAGATTAAAGTAAGGTAAATTACAAATTACAAGAGTTGTTCAAAGTGCATTCCGCGAGCTTCAACACATTTCTGACATCTGCGCCGTACAGAGTGTGTAGCTTTACGAATTAAATCAGGATTAGCCCGCAAATTTTCACATTCTTCGAGAATTCTTTCTATTAACTCTTCTCTCATGTTTACAGGGATTGCGTAGACTTTGTCCTTTAAACAGCCCCAGACAAAAACATCAGCTGGAGTTAAATGCGGTGAACGGGGTGGCCAGGCTCTTGCACCTAATCCATCGATCCACCGTTCAGGATAATCATTGTTTACCCACAAACGGTTCTCAACAGCAAAATGTGCAGGAGCTCCGTCCATTTGAAACCAGCGTTCATTTCTTAAATTAAGAGGAATATCCTCGAGATATTGAAAAAAATGGTTATTTAAAAAATTATTAAATAATGGTCCATTTAAACGGGGATGAAGGATGTGGGTCCCAAAAAAAGTCCCGTTTATAACACCACACCATACATTAACGCTAAACTCCTGTTGAAATGCCCTAGGGCGAATTATATGAGGATTTTGATGAGCCCAGATTCTTAAGGTGGCCATTCCCTAGAAAGGGACATCCGATAGGGAAACATTTTTTCCTTAGTACGTATATTTAAAAAAACTATAAGAGTACCTAAGTAGAACCATAACAAGACTATTACTATGAATTTTCAGTTAATAATTTAAGTGGTTTGCAAAAAAGCTCGATTTAATTCTAAAAATTATGTTAATCTTCCTATTTCGTAGTTTTAAATCGAGCTATTTTGCAAACCACTGAAATTATTAAGTCAAAATTTATAGTAATAGTCTTGTTATGGTTCCACTTAGGTACTCTTATAGTTTTTTTAAATATACGTACTAAGAAAAAAGAGTTATGGTAAAAAATAATAAATATTTTCCTATCGGATGCCTCTTTCTAGGGAATGGCCACCTTAAATTATTAAAATTAACCGATCCATTATGGTTAAAGGTAGCTACATCAGTTAATAAGCTAAATAAAGTCAAATAATTTTACTTTCGAAATTGGGATCTTGTCCATGGCATTTATAAACCAATTACAAAAATTGATACGCCTTTGGGAATCACCTGGTTGACAGCTTTGGACTGACTGCATTCGAAAAGCCTTTCCGTGGTCTTTTTCAGAAAACATGCACAGTTTGCGCACGCAGCTGTTGGACCGCTCTTCTGATACTTAATTTATTATTATTGTTAAATTTGGCCAAGATTATGTTTTTAAATCGCCCATTTCGCTGTTCTTTATTTCTTGGACCTCTTTTAAGTCCAACATTTCTAAATTCTAGGTGGGTTCGAATAAAAACATCTCTAAATGGTTTCCTTCTATTAGGAAATCTTCTGCGATATTTGTGTACCGCGGCATTCGCTCCATTACAATATCCATAAATAAAATGAATATCCACGTACTCCACATTACTAAACATGACCATTTTTTACTTTTCAATAGAACACTTTTTCCAAAAGGAAATAATAAAACTACAGAACGATGGAACACAGAAAACCAAAAAACAACAATGTCATTATTGTCATTCTGGCAGTGCATGGTAGGTTATTTTTCATTTGTTACAGACATTACAATCACGGCACACTCATGCATACCAGGAACGCTGGTAATAATGGTTACTAATTAATAAAGTTCAGATAAGATTTACTCAAAAACTGATAATTTTAGAGAAAAAACACAAGAGACTTTCTTTGTATAGAAAACTTCAAATTTTTAGGTTATGCTCATAAATTAATTTAAAAGTGTCACACAATAAAGTCGGGTCTAATTTATACCTAGGCCCCCCAGTTTCACCCGCCACTAAATGATTTTCGTACATAGTTGTCATTTTTTCTTAAAAAGCATAAAAAGATAAATGTCTGTGTAAATTATCATTTGTTTATCTTTAGACGTTTCGAGAGTATTCATAAAAAGACATTTTCAGGAGAATTATTTGAACACCTTTTATCTCGGAAACTAATCACCTCCCGACCCATGTTTATAGGAACTTTTTTTCTTATTTTGAAAAGTTGTATTACTTAGTGAAGTTTGGCCGATGCAATTCACGACACCCTGTATAGGTTTCACAATTTTTACTTCCTGTATAGGTTTCACAATTTTTACTTCCCTCGCATACCGAAGGGAAGTATTGTATTCGAGAAAAATCACCCTCCGAGATTTTTACGGATTCTGACGTTTCAGAATACGGAGATTACGAAAATATAGGTTTTTCAATTCCGTCGGTCTGTCGGTCTGTCGGTCTGTCGGCCTGCCGGCCTGCCTGCCTGCCTGCCTGCCTGCCTGCCTGCCTGCCTGCCGGCCTGCAGGCCTGCTCTGTCGGTCTGTCGGTCGGTCAGCGCAGGAATGAAATTTCACTGGAAAATATACAGGGTTGACCGTCTAAACGGAATTAATAATGAAAAAAATTTTTGTTCGCTCAAATTTAAAATTTCCACGTTTCATGATGCGCTAGTCCTATTTCGGGAAAAAACATTTTTGAAAATTTTTCTCACCAACATTTTTGAAAAAATTTTTACCAAGATGAAAAAAAATTTTTTTTTGCTCAAATTTAAAATTTCCACGTTTCATGACACGCTAAACCTATTTCTGAAAAAAAAATGTTTTGAACATTTTTTTCACCATCATTTTTGAAAAAATTTTTAGCACTAACAAAATTTTTTTTCTTTGTTCAAATTTAAAATTTCCACGTTTCATGGCATTCTAAACCTATTAAAAGAAAAAAATGTTTGAAAAGTTTTTACCAACATTTTTAAAAAAAATTTTACCACCTAAACAGATGGATTTTTTTTTCTTAAAATTTTAAATTTCCACGTGTCATAGCGATCTAAATCTATTAAAAAAAAAAAAAATTGAAAATTTTTTAAAAATTTCGAAAAAAAATTTACTTACCACTAAAATAGATGGAATTTTTTTTTCTTTGTTCAGATTTAAAATTTCCACGTTTCCATGGCATTCTAAAATTATTCAAACAAATTTAAAAATGTTTTTGAAAAATTTTTTTAAAAATTTGAAAACATGTTAAGGTAATCTATTTATCACTATTATAGAATAAACGAAATTTTTTTTTTTTTCAAATTTAAAATTTCCACGTTTCATGACATTTAAACCTATTTCGGAAAAAAAAAATTGCCACATCCTTTCACCATTTTGGAAAAAAATCGGTAAAAGTATTTACACAGAACTTCCCTCGTTCATGGCAGTCTCTCTAAAAAAATAATAATTACGAAATGACATTGAGAATAATAATCGGAGTAGAGTTATTGCTATTATTACAAATAAAACTTGATAAGTTTTGGTCAAAAAAATATACAGATTGCTCATCCAACAGCAAAAGTTCAATACTAAATAGCAGGTGCCACATATGGCAGGCTTGCGCAATACATTTACAAATGTCCACCATGACTGAATTATTTCTTGGGATGACCACCCTGTACATTTTTCAATAAAAGTATAATAGGTGCATATGCCAGATGTTATTGCCATCTGTCACATTGTCAATCCAACATTCACGTAATGGAGTGGAAGTATAGTGGTGGTTTAAAAAATTTCATTTTTTTAAAAATTTTCAAAAGATGGTAAAATAATTTTCTTTTTTTTTCTTCTGAAATAGGTTACAAATGTCAAAGGTAGAAATTTTAAATTAGAGCAAAAAGGAAAGTTTCCTTCTGTTCTATAGTAGTGCTAAAAAAAGTTTAAAAATTAAAAATGATGTATTTTTAAAATAGGAAACGTGAAAATTTTAAATTTGAGCAAATAAAAAAAAATTCGATCTATTTTAGTGGTAAAAACTTTTTGAAAAATGTTGGTGAAAAAAATTTTCAAATTTTTTTTTTTAAATACCTAGGTTTAGAATGTCATTTAAATTTGAGCATTCTGGTGTTAATTTTTTTTCCAAACTGGTAACAAAATGTTGCAAATTTTTTTTTCCGAAATTGGTTTGGAATATCATGAAACGTGGAAATTTTAAATTTGAGCAAAAAACAAATTTTTCGTCTGTTCTATAGTAGTGATACATAAATGGATAAAAATGTTTTCAAATTTTTTAAAAAATTCTTCAAAAACATTTTTAAATTTGTTTGAATAGTTTTAGAATGTCATGGAAACGTGGATAGTTAAAATCTGAACAAAGAAAGAAAAATTCTATCTTAGTGATAAAATTTCAAAAAACTTTTTTTTTAATCAGGCTTAGAATGCCATGAAACGTGAAAATTTTAAATTTGAAGAAAGAAAAAAAAAATTCATTTTAGTAGTAAAATTTTTTTCAAAAATATTGGTGAAAAAAATTTTCAATTTTTTTTTTCCTGAAATAGGTTAAGCGTGTCATGAAACGTAGAAATTTAAAATTTGAGCGAAAACAAATTTTTTTCATCTTGGTAAAATTTTTTTCAAAAATGTGAAAAAAATTTTCAAAAATTTTTTTTTTCTGAAATAGGTTTAGCGCGTCATGAAACGTGGAAATTTTAAATTTGAGCAAAAAAAAATTTTTTTCAACTTGGTAAAAATTTTTTAAAAAATGTTTGAAAAAAATTTTCAAAAATTTTTTTTTCCTGAAATAGGTTTAGCGCGTCATGAAACGTGGAAATTTTAAATTTGAGCAAAAAAAAATTTTTTTCATCTTGGTAAAAATGTTTTCAAAAATGTTTGAAAAAAATTTTCAAAAAATTTTTTTTCCTGAAACAGGTTTAGCGCGTCATGAAACGTGGAAATTTTAAATTTGAGCAAAAAAAATTTTTTTTCACTATTTATTCCGTTTAGACGGTCCACCCTGTATATTTTTCAGTGAAAATTCTACCAGTTCTTCGCTGACAGTAGTGTCAACTACCTACCAAATTTGACTGCTCTCCGTCAAGTAGTTTTTTAGTAAATACACCAACAGACAGACAGACAGACAGACAGACAGACAGACAGACAGACTGACGGAATTGAAAAACCTATATTTTCGGAATCTACGTGTTCTGAAACGTCAGAATCCGAAAAAATCTCGGAGGGTGATTTTTTCTCGAATACAATACTTCCCTTCGGTATGCGAGGGAAGTAAAAATTTAACACTGGAATGGAGCGAAAATTTTTTTTTTGCTCAAATTTAAAATTTTCGCGTTTCGTGACATTCTAAACCTATTCAAAAAAAAAATTTTGAAAATTTTTTATATTTTTTAGCCACCACTATACTTCCACTCCATTACGTGAATGTGGAATTGAAAATGTGACAGATGGCAATAATATTTTGGCATATGCACCTATTATATACTTTTATTGAATAATGGCATCCCAAGAAATAATTCAGTCATGGTGGACATTTGTAAAGGTATTTGCGCAAGCCTTCCATATCTGGCACCTGTTATTTAGTATTGAACTTTTGCTGTTGGATGAGCACTCTGTATATTTTTTTGACCAAAAGTTATCAGGTTTTTTTGTAATAATAGCAATAACTATATTCCGATCTGTATTCTCAATGTCATTTCGTAATTAATAATTTTTTAGAGTGACCGCCATGCACAAATAACGAGGGAAGTTCTGTGTAAATAACTTTACCGATTTTTTTTATAATAATATAGGCAAATCACGCTCATTTTTCGAATTTTCCTGTATTTTTTAATGTGCAAAAAATGTAGCGCATTATTCGTGACAAACTGCCTGTAACTTGGAAAATTTGCAACAAAATAATTCCAAGAGACAAAAAATGTTTAGAAGGCCTCAATGCATGCAATGAATACTCCCGGGGCTCGGTAGAATTTTTGGTAGCTAAATTTTACCGAACGAAGCCAGGTTCCTCGAGAAAACCCCGATTCAACAAGCCCTTGCATGCTAAGATTGAAATATGGAAGAGAGGGTGTTTTTAACGCTT
This sequence comes from Stenurella melanura, assembly GCA_963583905.1. Classification (NCBI taxonomy): domain Eukaryota; kingdom Metazoa; phylum Arthropoda; class Insecta; order Coleoptera; family Cerambycidae; genus Stenurella; species Stenurella melanura. The sequence continues at coordinate 233,665,253 of OY757309.1, read as the reverse complement.
AAGGGTAGTTCGAGGGGGTAGGGAGCACGGGACTAGCTCCATCGTGTTCCTCGTCCTCGAAAACTGGGGGTAGCCATATTTGGCTGCTACCCTTGTACTTTGGGGGTTTAACCGTTTCTTGCAACTTTAGCATGGACTATTGAACGAAACTTCATAATTCGTCCCAGCTTCCGTTGCAGAGGAGGCATGCCGTCTAGTTGTTGAGCTTATTGGAACCTCGATAAACAGTTTTCATTTAGTTGTCTAATGTCGGGATCCTCTACCAAAGTAAGGCGCGTTCCGATTAGAAAATGAGCTAATGCGTTAATAGTCGTTGGGATCTGTCGATAGTGGTGTCAGTGGTCGAGAGTTAAGGTAGCCTCTTCGAACATCAACAGTGCATTAGACATAACTCTTTGATGATGTTTGTAGAATTTGGCTGCTGCTTCACATAGGCCGACGAAATGAGGACTGTGTAGTTTAAACTTCTAGAGAACCTCTTCATTTGATAGATTTGTGTTAGTGTTTATTGATTATGATTAATAAAATTTCCTAATTCCTTAAGTTCTGATTATGCACCAATCACATTTTTTCCATTATCATAATAAACAGATTGAATCTAACAGATCTTGCTATGAATTGCCGAAATTCGGCGTTAAAGGCTTACCAACTCTAAATGTATTGTTTTTGTAGAGAAACATAAAAGGAACATAGCATAGTTTACCTCAGACTTATTATCCGCATAAAAAATGTCAGGGTCTTTGATCTTTAACGCAAAGTTAAAGGCGCCGACCCTTTTTATGCCGCCTAGGTAAATGAGAAAAAGCATAGTTCGTAGTATTGCTTCCACGCTTCTTTTCGTCTTTTATTAAGAAATAACCAGCGTCTTCCACATAAGTATTATGGAATGGACAGTGAGATTGGACTCTTGATGCGGGTAATACTCTTATTATAGGTGTGCTTATTTGGAGATGTCCGGCATAACATTTTTTTTAAAAATCATAAATTTACTGTACGCCCCTGGTAACTCTGTTTTTTGATAAACTAATATTATTGACATAACTGAATAACGAACACTGTTTATTAGCTATTTTATGGCTGCCATTTATTATTTGAATAAAAGTCAAGTTAATTTCGTATTTAATTATTATTTATTATATTTCATCTACTAATTTCAATTAAAACTAATTAAAAACATTATTAACATTTTGATACATTATAAAATCATAGTCTGTGTGCAATGCAGAATTTTAACAAAATTATATACATGTAAAATGGAAAATTCTCTACAATATTTTATTTATATTGCCTTCTTATGGTATTTATTTTCTCAACAACCCATTAATGAAAATGTTTACCAGTTACACTCCTGTGTATAATTATCGCAATATCGTGATGTTATCCGGTGCATACTGGGTGAGTCACGAATTGCGCTCGCCCCCATATTTCCTAAAATATTTGGAATAGAAAATTGAAATTTGGAGGCCTTATTACACGACTAAAATTCCATCTTTTCAATAAAAAATCAAGTTTTGTGCACATCCGGTTTGACCGGAAATGCCCACAACTTTCGATTTTTAAATGGAACACCCTATATATTTTTACATTTTTGGAATCTAGAGTAAATTTTGAATACAATACATCCATTTTGGTCACATTTTGATAAACATTAAAAATTTTATTAAAAAATCTATTTCTGAATCCAGAGTGCTGTGGTGCCCAAAATATATTTTAGTTTGTGTGCTACGTTACTATAAAAATAAAAAGAGCAATATGATTGCATTACTTAATTCTCTAGAGGCGTTTAAAATTTTTAAATGTGATTTTTACCCACTAACTCGGTTTTTTTAAATGGGAATTTAATCGTTCACCAACATTTTTAAATACCTCATTTTCATACGAATCTAATGATACCAAAATTTTACAAATCCGCTCGGAAATATTTGAGATTTCAGCCAAAATACAATGCAACCAAGCTTTTAGAAACATGCGGCTAATAGATAATATATTAGTGGCCTTTGGAAACTAATATGGCACATTTCTGTGTAAATCTGGTAACCTAATAACATTGGAAAAATTATAGTAGCCATTGAATGTAATAAAACAATATCAGCTGTCAGACAGACTCGTGTAGTTATAGCCAATCTTGAGCTATCAAACATTTCATAATTGTGAGCGCAAAGAACGTTACAATTAAGTTTAGCATAGGTATGTGGAGGTAAACACAATTACATCCACAAGGACATTTGCAATCGAATGCGACATCAGTTCGGTTTTCAGAGTTTTATTTAAATGAACATAAATATCGGGCCTATAAATAAATAAATAAAAATCAATTCCGTTTGAACAATTAAACTTAAACTAGGTAACACTAGGTATCTTTAAAATAATTAATATAATTAAACCATAAATTGACATTTATTTTTCGAGTTTAATGGGGTTTTCACCGCTTTTCTAGAGAGAATTTTAAAGACACGTTTATTCACGATGACACTTAACTCACTGTCTACTGTTACCCAAACTGTTGGAACAAAAATCAGTATTAACAGCTCGATAATACACTTTTTATGGCATGAAATCTGACAACCAGTTCTTTTTCACACTTAGTCAGCTGTTTTCCTACTGAACCGCAAAACGAACTGGGCCCTTTGGTGTAACCGTCAAAATCTTATAGTAAATGGGGAAGAGGCATTTAGTTTGCATGGATGCGCTAAATTTAAAAATATAAATGTATGTGTAATTGGGACTCTATTACTGCTCTTTCATATTATTGCAATTTCAAATGCCATTTTATTCTATTCATATTACTTCCACATCCACGTAGTGGATTGGAAGTATAGTAATCGCAAAAAAATTTTTAAATGTGAAAGGGGGCCGGCTAGATTCTTTAAAAAAACTGAAATAAAAATTGAGTAATAAGGAGTACCTACCATATGCTTTTCGCACTATATCTGTTTAAAATTTTAAAAAAGAAAAAAATATTTTTCGATGTTCAAGGGATGCGGCTAGATATCAAAAACAATTTTTAAAATTTTGAGTAACAAGGAGGACTTACTATAACTTTTTGACTCTATATTAGTTTTGATTTCACGAAAAAAATTTTTCGGTCCGGCCTATTGTCGACCTTGTATATTCTGAAATTATTGTGATCATTCTATATCACATCAAACAAAATTAAAATAACACAAACTTAAATTGCATCTGTTAATAGGAATACAAGCCAGTCTAAATAATAGAGATATAAATCGTGGAAACAATAAGTAATGGAGACAACACAAAGAATACTTTTGGTGAATTCTAGACATGACAAAAAATACATTCTGTTGTTCTTATTCATTATCTTTTGTTTTCTTTGTGCTTTATTAAGTTACTCTGAGTCCCTCAGGGATAAAGATTAAAACAAACAAACAAACTGATATTGTGGTAAAAAATAGCCCGAAAAGATCATTATTAACTATACATTTTTGATAATACAGGTATTGAAGGATTTTGTAGGTAAGCGATATGATCCTTTGCTAAAAATCTGCGAAGAGTTGTATGTTTCACTAAAACCTGCCGCCTTCTTTGTTTGTATTTATCATGTGAGTTCTTGAAACTTTGTTTCTTTTGTGGCGATGTATACTACCCAAGTAGCATTTTTAGATACACTTTCAAAACAAATTTGGTAGTGGGAAACAGTTTTGTAACTATTTCGATACTAACGTGAGATACAATGGTTTACATACATTTCCGACATTTTTCTGAAATTGTTACCAATTATTTAACTTTTATAATATAGCACAACAATATTATTCAACAGTTCAGTGATTGTTTCTACCGTTAAGTACAATTTTTCTTCAGAACAATTGTTCGGGATAGTTTCGAAACATGCTGCAGCATCTGTTACTTTTAAATAAAATATCTAGGAACATTTAGTTACATAATGTTTCTGTTAGGATTTTAGGTTGGCAATAGTTAGTAACAGAATACAGAAATGACAGATAATTGTCAAGTTCATAAGTGGAGGTTAAATGTTTACTTTGTTATTATTTGTAATAAAATAAAAGTATGAAAGCTATCTAGAAGTTGAATTGTGTTCATTCTTACCCCTCATTCAGCAGCATTCCTAACAGTTAACTTATTTATAAGTGTAATCTTGAGATTCTCGTGTCACCGTTGAAAGTGTCTGAAACTCAGTTTTGTTTTCAGCACAAAATATATTATTGACAGAAATTGGGAACATTTTTACAAATTATAACAATTCAACAAATTTGTAACCGTTATCAGTAAGGTGGCGAAAGTAGAAGAGTGTCCTATTTGGATAGAAAATATTGAAGAAGGTAAAAAGTTGAAATGAAAAGATATAAACAAAGTCCCTCAAAGTACGCGTGCGCAACGCCGGCCGATATATACGCATGTTGCTAACATTTCCGAAACAATTTAAACACAGAAGAAGTAGTTCGAAACATGTTCCTTTCTTAAAATATGATCTAAATTTTCGAAACACATAGAGAACTATTTCCGTGGCCATTTTGGTTTTGAAGTGTTGGCTTAATGACGTTTGTAATTCGACGGCTATTATAGAAAACGTTGTTTATGCACAAGCTTAAATGTCGATATAAATTATGAAAAAAAAAAAAACATTTGATGTTTAGATACATTACCTACTAATTACACAGGTTTACAAAAAAGAAGTTGTCTGGATCTGGGGTCAGACCATACGTTTCTTATGCATTTTTCGACGCTGAATTCGAATCTGTTTTTAGTTTTGCTCTATCACGTCAGGATTTTGAGATATTCTAACCTAAAAGTTAGACATATTTGAGGTTATGTAGCTTTGAGATTTTTTTTCTCAAGAAACCATGTATGGGATCTTAAAGTATAAATCTTCCTCTTTAAAATGACGTAGAGTTTGCTCAAATATCTTTTTTTTTCGCTGAGATATCGAGTTTTTAAAATTGTCTGTTCAAATGATGTCTTTCCCAATGCATTTAATTAGTACGGAAACATTATGGTCATTATTTAAATTGCAATATCTCGGCGAAAAAAAAAAGAGATTTGAGCAAACTCAACGGCATTTTAAAGGTGTAGACTTGTACTTTAAGATCCCACACATGGTTTCTTGAGAAAAGAAAGTCTCAAAGCTACATAACCTCAAATATGTCCAACATTTAGGTTAGAATATCTCAAAATCCTGACGTGATAGAGCAAAACTAAAAACAGATTCGAATTCAGCGTAGAAAAATACATAAGAAACGTATGGTCTGACCCCAAATCCAGAACAATTTTTTCTTTTTGTAAACCTGTGTTATTAACATCAAAATAATCATTAATCATATGTACTTGTTTTATTTTGTAATTAAAAATATAAATTATAAATGGTTACATATTATGTAAGGCGCATTTAAAATATCGAAGTATTTCCCAAAAATAATCGATAAAAATCTCGTCACATAAGTTTATTCTGACCAGACATCTGCCAAAAACTAGATATAAGTTTTCATACTTTCAACATGTACCTACAATATTATTTTATACCTGTTTCCACATTGAAACAACACATACCTATTCTTTATTATAATAGATAATAAGACGTTTCGAACCTTATTGCACACACTCCGTTCTCAATAATATTAGTAATAAAAACATTGATATATTTGTGAAACTATTTAAAAAGCTGTAAGCTACAAATTAATGTTTCTTAAAATGCTACTTGGGTAATGATCTAGTCCATATAGATCTTTATTCTAACTTTGAATGGACAAATGGAATATTTTCTGGTCCAGTTATAGTATTTCTACTGTCAATTTGAAAATTCAGTCTAAAGCGTTGCTACCAAGATAAATCATTACAAAGCCTAAATGTGATAGAAAAAGAGAGAATTAGGATAAGAACCGAGACCGTGCTTGAATATGTTATGTGCTTACCTCAAACGAAATTAGTCGATTGTTTACCTTGCCCTTCATTAAATGTCAAGGGGTTCATTTGGTTGGTTCATTCTTAATATTACCGGTAGCATAGCCATAGATTAAATGATATTTATTTACTTTTACTGGATCATTTATGGAGTTTTTCACTAACATTATTTATTATAAATAAATAATTTACACACTGCCTATCAATAATAATAATAATAATAATAATTTATTGGTCAACTAGATACAAATTGTATATGTGACAAGTCAAGAAGAGAATAAAGAAATAAAGAAGCATAAGGCCAAGTATATGTCGGCATAATTGAAATATAATATTAAGATTTAAAATAAGGAACAAGTACAAATAAATATAATATTAAACTAGAAACAGCACAAACATTACTGATTGTAAAAAAAGCGTAACAAATAAACACATAGTAAGTAAATACCCGCATATGTTATGTTATTACAACATTAAGATAGTACTGGTTAAAACTATTTATCGCTAAAGAAATCTGATACCCTATAGTAGCATTTCTCATATAAATAGAGTTTTAATTTACTTTTAAATTTCGCGAAGTGCGACATATACGTAAATGGTTTCAGGATATTGTTTTCGACACTTTTTATGATTTTGGGTGTTAGGCCATCAAAACCACTAGAGTTTTTATTTTTGAGTTGTATTATAATATTATGTATTTCTTCACTATTAATGTAAAGTAGCAAAACAATATTTACAATAATTAAAAAGTGGTTCTAAAAATTGTCGGTCGACGCTCATGACCATCACTGGTTATATGAAGTCCTTTCTAAGTATTTTAATTAATCTCTATAGAGGGCGCTTCAGTGAAAAAAGTGAGGTCAAACTTTGCAAATTGACTTTTTCTTAAATATCTCGAGAAATATTGATCTAACAAAAAAAAGTTAATTTTTTTTTAAGAAAATGGAATTTAAGAGAAAAAATGTTTCATGATATTTTGTTCTAGGACAAACAGTTCTATAGTAAAATGGTGTTTAATAAGTTATGAACATAACATTTGCAATAAAAATATTTTCGTATTTTCTCAGATTTTTTTGTAACATTTTTCAACCACTCCACCACCCCCACTCCATCACTAAAGAGGTTGATAAAATAAAATTGAGATATTCACTTGAAATTTGGTACACGCATTATAACGACATCTGGAACCAGTTTTGGGGTTAAGTAGGGGTAAATAAGAGAAAATAAGTAAAGCAAGCTGGTAAGTGTAAATGTACTTGTGATTTGGTGTAAATACGAGAAGCCAAGACCTCAGCTTCCTTTATAATATTTTTCGAACACCCACCACCTCCACTCTATTATTAAAAGTGTTGATAATATAAAACCCCCCCCAGATTTCTCACCGAACTCTCTTTAATGGTAAATATCTTGACTATATTGGCACTCTAGTATGTGAATATAATTGGTCATAGAATTTTATTAACATAATATCTGAGGCAGATATCATAAAAAAAATTGAGGCGTTGGCTTCTAGTACATTCGTTAAACCGCTGCCTAAGGAATCACTACTTCCACATCCATATTTTGCATTCAAGTCACTTTAAAGGAAACATCTTGACTATATTTGCACTACAGTATGTGGAAATTATTGATCATAGAATTTTAATAATATTTTGGGCAGATGTCAGAAAAGTTTGAGGTGTTGGTTATTACCATATACATTAAAAATGAAATTTCTATTCACAACCTACCACCTTCCACCCACTCAACGGAATTATTTCAATCAGATGTCATTACAATACATACGTGAGGCCTTCGCTATACACCAAATCGCAAATTTCTGTACTCTTACCAGCTTGCTTTACTTATTTTCACCTATTTACTCCTATTCAACCCCCAATCCTTCAACGGAATCATCTCAAAAATTAATCTACTTTCAGATGTCGTTATAATACATACATACGTGTATCAAATTTCAATTGAATATCTTGTTTTTATTTTATCAACCCCTTTAATTATGGAGTAAGTATGGTGACGGGTTGAAAAATATTACAAAAAAATCTGAAGACAGGCATCTAGTACATACACCGAATTTCAAGTTTCTATACTCTTACCAGCATGCTTTACTCATTTTCCCCTTTTTATCCCTATTTAACCCCCAACCCTTCAACGGAATCATCTCGAAATATAATCCAGTTCCAGATGTCGTTATAATACATACGTGTACCAGATTTCAAGTAAATGTCTAAATTTTATTTTACCCCTCTAATAATGGAGTGGGGTTGGTGAGGGGATGGAAAATATTATAAAAAAATTTGAGGCCTTGGCTGCTAGTACATGCACCTATGTTCAAGTTTCTGTTCTCTTACCAGCTTGCCTTACATATTTCTCCCTATTTACCCCTTACCTACCCCACAACCCTTCACCGGATATGTCCAAAAAATCCAGTTGCAGATCTCGTTATAATATATACGTGTACATAATTTCAAGTCAATATCTTAAACCGTTCCGGAGAAAACGTGCGGACAAAAAAAAAGTTAGAGACCGACAGATTGACAGACAAAGATTTTTTTCGCTTAAATTTAACATCTCGACATTTCATGACATTCTAAACCTCTTAAAAAAAATAATTATTTTTTTTACGATTACTATACTTCCAATCCACTACTTGGATGTGGAAGTAATTGAGATATTCACTTGAAACTTGGTACACGTTTGTAGTGTAGTGATATCTGATTGAGATGATTTCATTGGAGGGATGGACTGGGGGGTATTTACCCGGGGGAATAAGTAAAGCAATCTAATAAGAGTCCTGAAACTTAATTTTTGACGTATATGCTAGAAGCTAACGTCTAAAATTCTTTTACAACATCTGCCTCAAATACCATATTATTAAAATTCTATGACCAAATATTTCCATATACTAGAGCGCAAATATAGTCAAGATGTATTCTTTTAAAGAGACTTGGATGGGAAATCTGGATGTGGAAGTAGTGATTCCTTAGACAGCGGTCTTTTTAGTATAGAGTACGTCACAGTCAAATCATAGTCGAGTAGTATTCATAAGTGCAAATTATTAATTTTCTAAACCTTGCGCAATTAGTTGCCAATATTACCTTCATGAGTAGGATACTAAAACTATTACACTAAATAATGCAGACGATTTGGCTTCATAACTTCCAACAAGAGCTGAATGTTGGAAGTCATTCAGTCAAGCCCAATGCATAATATAGAGGCTGAATTTAACATACGAGGACTTTATAACTCTGTTTCATTGTATTCATACTTGCTCTATGCACATATACGGTCTTCTATGGCGAGTCCATTTTATATAACAATTACTTTGGAAACATGTAGCGTCCAGTCTGTTATGGTCACCACATTTTAATTTACCGTTTATTCACTGTGGTACGTGGAATTTGCTATTATAATTAAGTACATATATTTTTCATGCATTTTCCCCTTAATTTTATTCTGTAGGAAACATTTATCGATGGTATTTCTTAACAATATCTAAAGCAAGATCATTTAAATCGTTAATATAAATGTTAAAATTGTAAACACAACATTCGAGGCATGTTTTACCATTCAAGTTACTATCTGAAAATGTTTTAAATGAAACTTAATCCAGAAATGTAACTTGCACTTGAATAATTTTTGTGCGATTAGAAACCTTCAGCATTACTTGTTAAAAATTATTCTTAAGTTATTAACATATATTCTATGATTGTTCTGGAATATTTTATGTTTGTTAAGTGCTATGTTTCATATGCGGTGCTCGGTCTAATTATCATTAGAAGTATGCCTTACTTTATGCACTAGTGCTTAAAGAGTTTACTTTTTGCACTGGTCCCAACTGGCACTAAAGTGACAGTAACTGAGATGGGAACCTCGCATGAATAACCATTATGTAGTTGCGACTAAATTTACGACTTTGATGTAAAAATAAATTCATTTGACAAGTCTACAGTCCCTGCCTCGTAGTTTCTACCACTAATGATTACTTTACAGTTATGCAATTTCTACGTAGCTTTCGTGGTACATGGAAAGGTGGTAGTTACCAGTGGAACGATTTTCGGATTTTCAGAACTTGAAGGTGGTAAACGATAGCATGAGCGACTAGCTCACATCACTGAAATGTGACTTCAAAGTTGCAATCACTTTCAAGTAGCTTTAATAGTTGCCGCGACATTCTGTGAACCTTCACTATTCCTTTAAAGTAGTGGAACTTTTAAGTAATATTTATAGGTGTTAATGACGTTACTGCTACCTACAGAACTGTGCACGGCTACTACAAAGTGCACGTCACCTCTGAAATTTACCATGAAGTAAATTTCACCATCTATTTCCCAATGTTGACCATAGATAAAGTTAATGCAACAAACCTAACCTGTATATGTTTTCCTAATCTAGACTAGAATTATGTGCTGCTATATTCATGATGTGCAACATTTTATATTCAAAATAAGGCAACAAAATTTAATATTTCAACACAGTTTTATTACACCTACCTACCTTTTCTTCTATATTATCTATCACTGTAATAATATATTATACCAACGAGGTTTATGTGTATTGAGTCGTTGATATAGGTATGGCCGCATACAAGTAAATTGCGACAGCTGACTGGTTTTTCAATGTGAAGATAGGTAAATAATAAACAGCAAAAGCTAGGAGCGCGTTCAGTTTAGACCTCAACGTATGGCTACGTTCCGAATCAATATCGGGAAAAATGTAACCATGAAGTGGCAGCGGCAACTTTGAAGAGGTAATTTGTGGTAGTCACAACTTTGCTACGACTTTAAAGTCCTACAGTCCCATTCAAAGATTGGTAGTAATGTAAAAATAATTCACAGGAAACACAATTCCTTACGACTCATTACACCCACATCAACAAAAAATGGCAGCATACAACTCGATGATCCACAGAGCTTTTTCACTACCTCTGTCTGAGGCTGGACTAACAAATCTGGAGTTTATAAGTTAAAATGTACAGAGTGCAATAGTATCTATATAGGGCAAAGCGGTAGAAATTTCAAAATACGGTATCAAGAACGCCTTAGATCATAGAGGTTACAGAAAACTGATTCATCTTTCGCGAACCACTGCCTCGAAAACAACCATAGTTTTCCGGAATCAGACGACATCGAAATTATATATTTCTCAACAAAAGGTTTTAAATTAAACATTTTTAGAATCTCTGGAAATTTATAAACACAATAATATCAAAGAGTATAATTTGTTAAACGATCAATTAGATCTTATATATTCACCTTTATTTACAGCCGGCATACCCATATACCGGATTCGAGTTACGAGGGTGAAATGGGGTGAACTTTTAGGGGTGGAGATTGGTTTTTCATGATTTTCAGCGAAACTTTTTTCGATAAAAACTATCGAAAAAAGTTATATATAAAAGTTGTAGGTAATAAAAAGGTCTATAACTTGTGTATAAACCATTTTTTCACATAACCTAAAATTTTCCGAGATAAATCGAAAAACCGGTTTTTTTCGTTCTTGATTTTTATCTCCCACAAAAAATTTTTCTTCACGAAATTTGGTGGAAGCTTACCTTTTTATGTTCCATACACGCTGTAATTTTTTTGTATCATAATATTTATTTTTACATTTTATTGTGATATTAAACCAAAGAAGAGGCCTCATTTGACCCGAAAATACTCATGTGCTGAAAACAGTTAAAAAAAAAACAGTGGTTTTTATTTTCGTTGAAACGTCTACTTTTAGATGATGCAAAAAAACATTCCTATGGGAAAATTGCTAGGAAATACGAAGAACTGAAAAAACTAGATTTTAAAGTTATTTTTCAATCATTGTTTAAAATTTTTCATTTTTTATTAAAATTCACAGTTGAAATCCTTGAAAAATGTAAGATATGATGTTACATTAATAAATTAAGTAATTAGAAATCGTTGAAGTGTGGGGAATGCAAAAAACGTGTGAAATTAGTTAATTTTCCAAGTTTTAAATATTAGGTTTGAAATGGTTTCAGCCAGAAAAAAGTGATTACTACCATATTTTTAATATAAAAAAGTTTTAATATAAAAAAGTTGATTAATTCATGTACAGTATTACATTTAAATTTACATAAAAATTTATACCTAAAATTGTAAACTATACAAATTAAATATTCATGAAAATTATTGCTATCATTTTTACAATATTTTTATTTAGATTTATCACAATAATTAGAAATATAAGCAATTATCCATTAGTCTTTGCCTCTTTGATGGCAGTTCTTCATCGTCAGATTCGATAAATCTTTCGGATTCTGGTGGATCTTTGAAATCTTCAATACCGCCATCGTCTTCAAACCCAATATTTTGCCTAATATTTATCGGTTCATCGTCTATGATTTCTTCTGAATCACTTACTTCCTCGTAGATTAGAGCATTTTTCAGAACCATGGCAGTTTGAACATAAATTTGTGCATTTCAAACCGTGTTTTCGACAGCCGCATTTTTGACTGTTACACCCACTTTCACAGCTGCAACAAACAGATTTAGCAATATTTCAGGAATCTATTCTTTATCTGTCAATTTGGGCATAATTCCATGTTGGTGTTGCTTTCAGTCCCAATCCGTCGCTGTTCGTTTGTTATCGAGCCAAGTTTGAAGCTGATGGTATGCCAACAATGTTGTTCTGCTGCGTCTTCAGTTGGTGGCAGTTTTTCCAATTTAAAATATGATTTTATTGTTGCTACTTGATACTTCTGGAATCTTAATTGATTCAAAGTCACATTTTTATTTTTACATTTATAAATTGACTTTATTAATTGCAATTCATTTTCAGCGATATCTTTTTTGTCTGCATCTTTTTTATAAAAAGCATCGGCCAAACTTGACAACTTCTTATCGGCTAATAATGATTTTACTATTGTTTTTTTTTTCATTTCTGGCAAATGCAGATATTATATCGCAACCAAAAAAACAAGCAAAAATGATGCATTGTTTTTGAAGAATTCATGCTTGAAACTATTTGAGGTGTAAAATATATATTTTATATTGCCTGAGCCTGGCTTGTGTAAGTAAATGTCATAATTATTTGAATTCAATTGATTTAAACGTCCGAAAAGGTCAATTTTCTGGCTGAAACCATTTCAAACCTAATATTTAATACTTGGAAAATTAACTATTTTCGCATGTTTTTTGCAAACCCCAAACTTCAACGATTTCTAATTACTTAATTTATGAATGTAACATTATATCTTACATTTTTCAAGGATTTCAACTGTGAATTTTAACAAATAATGAAAAATTTGAAACAATTATGATTGAAAATTAACTTTCTATAATCCAGTTATTTCAGTTTTTCGCATTTCCTGGCAAATTTTCCCATAGTAATGTTTATTATGTTTACACTATCTAAAAGTAGACATTTCAACAGAAATAAAGACCACTGTTTTTTTCTGAAAATACTGTTTTCAGCACATGTGTATTTTCGGGTGAAAATGAGGTCTCTTTTTTGGTTTAAAATCACTACTAAATGTATAAATAAATATTTTAATTCAAAAAAATTTCAGCGTGTTTGGGACACAGAAAGGTAAGTTTCCACCAAATTTCGTGAAAAAATTTTTTTTGTGGACGATAAAGATCAAAATCGAGAAACCTGTTTTATCGATTTTTCTCGGAAAATTTTAGGTTATGTGAAAAAATGGTTCAGACAATAGTTATAGGCCTTTTCGTTACCCACAACTTTTGAATTTAACTTTTTCGATAGAAAGTCTAGTTTCGCTGGAAATCGTGAAAAAACATTTCCACCCCTAAAAGTTCAGCCCATTTCACCCTCGAACTCGGATCGACTAATTTATTTTTCCCGTTGGTTGCGCTATACTTCCTCCCTTTGCCAACAATTCTCACGCTGTTATTAATTTTTTTTTCCAAAAATTATTTGCACTGGTCCATAAGCGTATTCAAATACTTTTATAAAATTTTATCAGGGCAATACCTTTTTTGTAGACCTGAGTTATTGAATTCCATAGCAATTAAATATCGGTATAGTTTTTTATATAGGTATTTTATTACTCAATATAATACCTAACATTTCTAAAGAGTGGCTGTGTAATGATAATATAATAAAATTTATTATACCGACTTCTGTCCATTTTTATGCTTCGGGGAATCCAGTAATGTCACCTGTTCGTGTCAAAACTCAAATGTAATTCTATCGGCAATTCTATATCCTATTCAGTTAGGTAAAATCGATAACTTAAATATTTTATACATATCTTTTTCGGTGAAAATACACATTTATAGGAAAACGCAACGGCACGGTTGAACTTTTCGTGAAGAAAAGTTTCTTTTACTTTGCTTGTGATCCGCTGGGAAATTTATAGCAACTAAATGTAAATAAGTCCGTTTTTGAAATATTTATAAAACTGGAAATATATTTGAATACAAAAGCTCGTCCCTTAATAACAGCTTAATTTTTAGAATTCATGAATGGATAAACTGTATTATTGGTTCATCTAGATATATACAGATTGTCTCACGCAAGAGTGTACTGCCCTTATAACTTTCACACAATCCAGAGGGCATGTATTTAATTCTCACCCAACGCAGTACACAGTTGATAGAAGCCATTTTTATTTAGTTAATTCGCAAGAAATCGATTTCAATTTTAGCTTTTTCAAGAGAGAAAATACTGTTCTGAAAAATAGTAAAACACTGTTAACTATATCAACAGTTATACGTAAATAGTAAGTATCTATGGATATTGAATATAACAAACATTCTTAGAGCTGTGTATTTGTCATACACAGCAAAAAAGATTTTTCAAAAAAGCCTTGAAAAAGGAAACAGATTAGATTTCCGAAACGTCGGCGAAATATTTAATTTCAAGTTTTTGTACTTATTTGTGTTTAAAGGATTTTGCAAACAGCAGAAAAAATAACTATCTATAACTAAAAGAAAAACTTTGAGTAGAAATATTAATGAAATCTTTGCATTCTTTCGATAACCTGAATTCTGGTTATGCTAGCAAATTAAAATCCTAAAATGAATTTGTCTAATTTCTTACTTGACAATTCTCATTCTAACACTAGCATCCACACAGTCCCCTACGGCCATGCAGATCAAACTAGTATCCACATAACCCCCTACGATTATGAAGATTCAGTTAAAAATGAGAACAAAGACCTAAAATGAATTTATTTATCTACCTTGTCTTAAAAAATTGTTCATTCCAATGGATTACATTTTTTAAGACAAGGTAGATAAATAAATTCATTTTAGGTCTTTGTTCTCATTTTTAACTGAATCTTCATAATCGTAGGGGGTTATGTGGATACTAGTTTGATCTGCATGGCCGTAGGGGACTGTGTGGATGCTAGTGTTAGAATGAGAATTGTCAGGTAAGAAATTAGACAAATTCATTTTAGGATTTTAATTTGCTAGCATAACCAGAATTCAGGTTATCGAAAGAATGCAAAGATTTCATTAATATTTCTACTCAAAGTTTTTCTTTTAGTTATAGATAGTTATTTTTTCTGCTGTTTGCAAAATCCTATAAAGAATGTTTCAATACAATTATAAGCAAACAAATAATAATTCATTTTTAAACTTATTTGTGTTGTTTATTAAAAAAAAAACCAACCTCTAACTGAACCTTTGACGTAAACGTCACAGGCGTAGAGGTTATTTAGCAGTATCATACTGGTTAATTGTGATATATTTTGTAGATTCCCCTAGCACAGCTTAAAAAGAAAACATACATGTGGCAGGAAGTCCCAAAGAATTGAAGAAGGAAAAAGAAAATTAAGATAATGCCACAAATAACATTTAGACAATATTCGTATCATGGCACTTATGGATTCTAACGTATGGACCTAAGACATATAAACTACGGCAATGTTTGTTATATTTGGTTTATTTAATTTTTATTTTATTCGTACTCCATCTAACAGTACAAAACCACTTACAATCATCATGCAAAAATTAGTTAGATTTAATAACATGCATTGCAATTAAAATATATAATAAAACCAACATAAACATTAAACAGAACAGAAAATTGATTACTTATGGAGAAGAGAAAAAAAATACATATGTACAAATATACATGGTTTTAGATAACATCTCCTATTTATTAAAGATATCAATATCATATTGTCTGTGGTTATAGTTAATATACATGCTGTAAATTGGTGAAAACTTTAAGACGTTAGTTCGCGCAAGGTGGTTATGTCTTAAATTAATCCATGCAATATGAAAATTAAGCCTTTGAACTATCTCACTACAGTAATAATCGTAATGGTTCATTGTCTTAGGAGAATGTAAAGCAAAAGTTGTATCTTTTTCCACATCAACAATTACTAAAGCATGTTTGGTCATATCCTCACATTATAGTCCAAAGAATTATGGCATATTATTAATGGTCAAATCTGTATATTCCTTGAAATTTTAATTTTAGAAATTTAGTAAAATAGCATTGCACATTTCCTAATTTAGAGTTGAATGAATATTACAGTAAGGCTGCTAAACAATAGACGTATGCTCTAGCTTACTCAAAAAAATATAATAATTTTAATACCGAAATATTTGAGAAATTACGTCAATTCTCTATAATAAAACCAAAAGTTTCATTTACGTCACAAATTAACGTGTCCATATTGTTGACAAAACTTAGTTTTTGGTCAACTTCGAGGTCTTTCGAGGAGGGTCGAGTTAGAGGCTCGTTATATACTAAGTAGTTAAATCCATACGTCCGTGCGGCAGATCCGCTGGTCAGACAGGCGACTGACTACGACTCCAACGACGCTCCAAAGCACAAGAGACCGAAGCTCCAGATCCTGGATAACGGGCTAGTATAACTTAACCGTTTCTTTGTTTCAGCCCGACCTTCAAGCCACGCTACAAGGTGACAATGATTAAATCACCCGATCCCAGGGGTATCAAGCAAACAACCAGGCCAGTACCCTTACCCTAACCCGTGCTGGCCTCTGACGCTAAAATAAGCGTCTTTGGCCGAGCACAATCCTTGAGCTACACAGTTCACACTTCCCTTCGATGAAATCGGACTACATGATGCCAATTGGCACCCTGGGCTTCCAACTAGTCAACACCCCCCAAACCCCTCTAAACTCCGAAGAGCTCAGCAACAGCCGTTCGCTCTCACGACAGTTTAAAGACGCTCCCGAGAGCCGACATACCAGCGAAGAAAGAAGACCAAGGCAGAAGAGCGCCAGAAGAAATGACTCAGCTGGCAGGGTACAACAGCCAGGACCAGAGGAGGTCTGCTAACATCGCCTCCACCATCCGCATTTGCGGGGAAATAGGGAAAAAAGCAGGCCCACCCCTTGAGGAGGGTTCAGGCCTACAGCGATGATTGGGGCAAAGAGCTCAAGCTTGTCCCCTAATCATCCGAGACCGTCATCTTTAGTCAAGAATATTGGCTCGAAATAGTTAAATGGATAATAAATAACAATATTTAATATGTTAACAATATTATTCTGTAGGTTTATATTTACAATAATTAGTCAAATCGCTCAGAGTATTCCTTATTCCATTCTCTGGGCGATGCTTTATATATTTTCAGTAACTTAAAGTCGAGCTATTGTGGAAGCCACGACAGAATTGTAATTCCATTGTCATCTAATACTTCTTGAATCGAGATGAATGGCAGATCTAAATTCATCTGTTAAAGAACGAACCCCGCTGCTTATTGTATATGTATAGTGTATATTTCAAGTTTAAAGGGCTGGGTAACTCTCTCATTCTAAATTAGTGAAACGGGGAAGGGCAATGGCATCTTAAATAAATGGATTTATGCTGCGACTTAAAAGCAACTTACTTTTGCTCACGGTTCAGGCTAGAATTTTGAGTAATGTTAGGCATATTCCGCTGACTAAATAAACCGAATTAGTTATACGAAATTAAATGAGGGCACATTTCAGGAAGCAATGTTAATATTGTAGTATATTTTACAAATAAGGAAACTTGAATTTCTTATAATGTGGCAAAACGTTTTTACGTTAATAATAAATGCTTTCATTCATAGAAGAAATAGTACGAGTTCAACAATAACTCTTCTGTTTGCCCAGTACCACTAACTTAAAATAAATATAATTGTAACTGATTATATAATTATGTATTAATAATAATAGTAATAATAATAATAATAATTTTATAATTATCCCTCTACGATTCCGATTTTAATACTAAAATCCTGTTCAAGCAAACCATTGATCATTGTGGTATTTACTATAATACTTTTCAGTTAGTTTTAAGCTTTAGAAGCCACACTGAGGAGACATAAATGTCGAAATTGGTGTCTATAGATGTTTTGAAGTTGGCTATAACGCTATTTTGGTAAGTGCTTTTGTTTGTCTTTGGTTTTACTGAACGGGATAGTTCTTATTAAAAATTACCTTAAAACAGTAGTAATGTACATAATAATTCACGAAAAAGTTGCTGTGATCAGGACCTGGGTTTCTCCATCTTCGAGGGTGCTGAACACGATAGTGATATCTTTAGACCTCCTATTTTTCGGATCGGGTTTTTCTGGTAGTGGACTTTGACCGTCAAACATATTATCGACCCCCGGGGTTGAAACTACTCCCTCCCCTGGTACTAAGATCTCCCAAAAAATTTCAAAATTGACACAAATCTGTTTCTATTGATTTGCAAGGGTGCTCAACACTATAGCAACATACTTTTCACCCCTACCCTCCACTAACGACCACCCAAATTTCCGAAACCACAACATTTCTACATTTCTGGCCACTGGGAGAATCGTTGGATCGAGGTTTGTTGAGGATATTTCCTGCGTATGGATGGACTGTAATACTTTATTTGGTTGTTCTAAATAAAAGCCCAAATTGCTTTTGTATTCTGTTTACTTTAATAATAAAACTGTACTGGTTTCACAGACATGAGCTCTACGACAGTAAAACAAAGACTACTTAATAACTACGGACTACCCTATTCACAGGTGAACGGCGTTGCCGGTTTTCCATTAAGATATAATATTTAAAGAATTATTGAAGTACTCAACATTCCCCCCACCTTGGAAGGCTGTCTTTCAACAAAAAATAAATAAATAAACAATACTTATGAGCTAACAGTTTAGATAAATTGTAATCAAACAAGCTATTATTCGCTACCACTTTCAATAGGAAGAGGGCACAGTTTTGAAATAGAACGTTTAATTTCACCACACTCAGTTTTAATCACAGCGACACGAACTTTTTTGTCGGGTCCTGGATGTAACGCACTAATTCTGCCAAGTCTCCACTGGAGTGGAGGAAGATTGTCTTCTCGGATGAGGACTAGTTGACCCACCTTCAAATTGACTTGATTTGTTTGCCACTTATTTCGGCGCTGCAGTTCAATGAGGTATTCTTTTGACCAACGTCTCCAAAAATGCTGGGATAACATTTGAATATGTTGAAATTTTGACAAGCGATTTTTTGGTATATCTTGAAGGTCTGGATCGGGTATAGATGTAAGTCTCTTACCGATGAGGAAATGGGATGGAGTTAAAACGTCCATATCATTAGGACTAGAAGAAAGGGGAACTAATGGTCGGGAGTTTAGAATGGCTTCAACCTGAGTAAGCAGTGTATAAAACTGTTCAAAAGTAAAGGATACATCTATCAATACTCGTTTTAAGTGATACTTGCAGGACTTTACTCCTGCTTCCCATAGACCGCCAAAGTTTGGTGAATATGCTGGGATAAATTTCCAGTTGATGCCCTCGGTTGCAAATGACTCGGATAATGAGTGAGACTGTTCTTTCAAAAAGTCACCCAATTGCTTTAGCTCTGTATTAGCACCAACAAAAGTCGATCCGTTATCCGAATATACACAATTTGGTTTCCCCCGTCGAGATGTAAATCGTCTGAAAGTTGCTACAAAAGCTTCAGATGTTAAATCTGATACCAATTCAAGGTGTACCGCTTTGGTACTGAAGCATACGAACAAACAAACATAACATTTTGATATTTTAGCCCCACGGCCTTGTCGATTTTTTATCAAAAAGGGACCAGCGTAGTCAACTCCTGTCGTAAAGAATGGAGGCATTGGACGAACTCTCATTTCAGGCAAAATGCCCATAATTTGATTACTACCTCTCGGTTTAGCTCTATAACATTTAATACACCGATGTACTACTTTCCTAGCTAAATTTCGGCCACCAAGAACCCAGTAATTCTCTCGTACCGAGCTTAATAGTAATTGAGGCCCAGCATGTAACAATCGTTTATGTTCTGCCTCAAATAATAACAATGTGAACATATTCTTTGAAGACAATAAACTGGGATGTTTTTTAGCATAATCTAAGTTGGATAGTTGTAATCTACCCCCCACCCTGAGAACCTCATTTTCATCGATAAAAGGATTAAGAGTAGCGAGACTCTTTGAGACATGTGGCTTTTTTCTTTCCAAGTTACGAATTTCTTGAGAAAAGGATTCTAATTGTGATAATTTTACCAGACATTTCATTGAGTTATTTAATTCCAATGTTGATAAAGGACCAGTTTGACGTTCCTTTGAGTTCCTACAATTATAGGCAAACCTGAAACAATATGCCACGGTTCTTTTCAATCGATTTAAACAGGAAAACCTATCAAAGAGAAACGAATTGGCAATTTGAACAACTTTACAAGTTTTGATTTGCTTCCTCACTTCTGGGAGGTGTTCTACTACTTCAAAGTTTGGCCTTGGCCATGAATCTTTGTCGCCGCAAAGCCATTTTGGGCCACTCCACCACTTTCTGCACTCTATTATTTTATCTGGCGGTATCCCACGAGACACTAAGTCTGCTGGGTTGTCTTCCGACTTAATATGATACCAATCGCTAGATTTACTCAGACTCTGAATTTGAGAAACCCTATTCCCAACAAAGATTTGCAACAAATTTGGTGCTGTGGCAATCCAGCAAAGGACAACACTTGAATCTGACCAAAGATACGTTTTAGTGATACGAAGGTTCGTGGATTCTGTAAACTTAGCTACCAATTGAGCTAAAACTAAAGCCCCACATAGCTCCAACCGTGGTATTGTCAATGTTTTCAATGGTGCCACTTTGACCTTCGAACAAACTAATGATACCTGTACATTCCCATCGATATCAACACTTCTTAAGTAAACACATGCTCCATATGAATCCATGCATGCATCCGAAAATCCATGTACCTCAATTTCAGTAGGTTCACAACAAATGACATGTCTAGGTATTTGAAGATTGTTTAGACTAGAAAACTGTTTCCTTAAATTGCTCCATTCTGTGTAGATATCAGCAGGGAGAGATTCGTCCCAACTAATTTTTAATGACCACAATTTTTGAAGCAAAACCTTAGCTTTGATCACACATGGACCCAGTAAACCTAACGGGTCGAAGATTCTTGAAATCTCTGAAAGCATTGATCGCTTGGTGACTGTATCAGAGTTGGAAGAAAAAGCAATAGTATATTTTAGAACATCGATTTTAAAACACCAATCTAAACCCAGAGTTTTATTCTGATCTTTCTCACCCAACTGAATTTTACCAACATCTAAAGAACACTGAGAAATTTGTTGAAGAACCCGTTCATCATTCGATACCCACTTTCTTAATTCAAAGCAACCAGATCTGAGAATCGAAGCTACCTCGTCACATAACTGAACAGCAGATTCAGTATTTTCGGCGCCAGATAACATATCGTCAACATAAAAATCGTGGAGGATAACATGCGCTGCCCTAGGGTACTTTTCAATGCTTTCCAACCCAAGTTGTTTCAGACACCTAGTGGCTAAGAAAGGTGCTGATTTGGTTCCATACGTCACCGTATTCAACATATATTCATTAAGTTCTTGCTCAGGATTGGCCCGCCAAAGAATCTTTTGCAATGATCTTTGATTTTCATTTACCAACACCATCCTATACATCTTGGCAATATCTGCACAAACAACTATCTTATGCTCCCGAAATCTTAATAGTATAGTTAACAACTCATCTTGGTTACATGGACCTTTCCCCTGAATGTCATTAAATGAAACCCCAGTATCTGTAGGAGAAGACCCATTAAACACTACCCTTAGTTTAGTCGTCAAACTTTTTTCATTTAATACTCCATGGTGAGGCAAAAAATATGAACCTTGATCTCGATTAGAAGATGATGGCACTAATGACATATGACCCATAGTTTCATACTCTTCCATAAAGTCTGTGTACATCTGTTTTAACTTAGGATTTTTTTCCAACCTCTTTTCCAAAGCGAAAAACCTCCTCAAAGCGGTTTCTCTCGAGTCGCCCAATTTTGAAGGAGATTCCACCAATGGAATTTGTACTACAAATCTACCATTCTGATCACGTTTGGTAGTATCTCTAAAAATTTGCTCACATTTCTCATCTTCCTCCGACAAATTTAAAGATAAAGATGGAGGTTCTTCTAAGGCCCAAAATTTGGCCAATTGTTCCTGAACATCTAAATTGACACTAAGATTGCACCGAAAACGTGAACCGCTGTTGATCGGTAACAAAGACCCTGACATTACCCAACCCAAACGTGTTTTCTGTAGAAGAGGCTGATTTTTGCCTAAACTCATTTGCCCAATGCAAAGTAAATTATAGAAAACACCTGCTCCTAATAATATGTCTATTTTGCCTCTCTTTGAAAACCCAGGATCCGCCAATGGCAAATGAGGCGGAATTTCTAGATGAGACACATTTATATTTTGATTAGGTATTGACTCACATATTTGAGGAACTATTAAACATGAAATATTTTGTTCGAATCCATTATGCAGTGATTGAATTTTAATGACACATTTTTGTTTTATAGTAGATTCCACCTGATTGATCCCAATGATCGAAATGTTAATATTTTCCCTTGGCAAATTTAATTTTTGACTCAAACTATAAGTAATTAAATTCGATTGTGAACCATTATCAAGTAACGCCCGACAGGTATGTGGGTAGCCATTTGAATCTAAAACCTGAATTAGTGCAGTTGACAGTAAAACTTCTCCCTGAATAGTGTTAGAAGTTTCAGCTGACGTATTGTTACGTTTTTCACAAAATACGGATTTGACTAAAGACTTTTCTTGTGAATTCTCTAGGTCAGTATTGGGTACACTGTGTTGATTTACTGTTGCAACAGCACCAGGACTATTTGTATTGTGGGTCCCAGCCCCTTGACTATTATTCGCAGACAGCACCTGTTTTTCATAATGCAGTAAGGTATTATGCTTCGCACCACAAGTTCTGCAACCACCCAATTCACATTCTCGACTGATATGAGAGGCCCTTTTTAGACAATTTAAACATAACTTTAGCCGTTTAGCTTGCTCAAACCGAGAATGAATGCTTAATTTTAAGAACCTTTCACACTGTCCAATGAAATGTTTTTCTTTGCAGTATGAACATACCACATTCGCAACAACAAATGATTTATTTGACTTTATTTTTGACTGATTTCGTTTGTTATCGCCTCTACTATTTTCTACAGACTCCAATAGTTCTGCTCTAGATTTTAAAAATAATTTAAATTCATCAAAATTCGGTAACCTATCTCTAGGTTTCTCCTCCTCCCACTCACGTTGAGTTTTTAAATCTAACTTTCCACTAATAACAAATATAATAATTACATCCCAGGATTGAATTGATTGTCCAAGATGTTCTAAAGATCTTAAATGTTTAGTCATCGAATCTAAAAGGTTTCTTAAATCCGCAGCAGATTCCTTTACCAACGAAGGTAAATTAAATAATGCTTTTAAATGATTATTTACCAACAACGATGTATTATTAAATCGATCACATAAAAGATCCCACGAAATTTTATAGTTTACCGCAGAAAACTCAAAAGACTGAATGATCTGTTTGGCATCCCCTTCCAACGCGCTTCTTAAACGATGAAATTTCTCAATGTCCCCAATTGAGTCATTTTTATGAACCATGGACTCAAACGTATCTCTGAATTCCAACCAACTATCATATGAACCATTGAATTTAGGAATTGGAATCGGTGGTAAACGAGGCCCCGATGTTCGAGCCAATACAGAGCCAGAGCCACTATGACTAGAATGAGAATTTACTTCATGTGAAGTAGCCTCTAAATCGATATTTTCCTCATGATCAGTCAATAGCTTTTTGCATATAGCCTCAAGTTTAAAATATGAACTTTCAAAATCACTACGTTCTTTTATTTGTTTTTCAAGCTCCTCATCTGGAACAGAGAGCTCAATAGCCCCTTGATATTCCTCAAACTCCGACAGTACATTTTCAAATTTATTCAACCTTGACTCTAGTTCTATCAAAATTGTTTTTTCTATTGGTTGGTCATCAGTTCTATTGTCTAAAATGTTATCCACAAATTTTTTTAAAATAGTAACGCGAGCTTTTACACATCCGCGCTTTTTAATTAAAGCTTTTAGGTCTTTATCTGCCATTTTTTGTACTTTTTTAAACCAAATTTATATTAGAAATTAAATTTTACTTACTAAAGTGAAGCTTTATGGACAATAAGGAGAAATAAAGGCATGCAAGAGACTCACTCTTTTTTAATTTCAATACAATACCAATCCCAATCGCCACCACTGGACGTTGAGCCACTGTACTGCGTTGTTTAAGCTGTCGTCTCGCTGAACACGCTGCTCCAGGTCCTCACCAAAGCCCCCAGCTGCTCCACTTGTTGCTTCGAATACAATTTCTACAGGCGCGCCTCGATGTGCGCTTCACGTTGTTTATATTCTGTGCCGAGTGTCCACACAAATGTTAAATCTCGCTTAGCAACACGTTAGCTCGTCTTTGACTGCACGTGTCTACAATGAATTACTTGTTCATTTAAACGACGTAATACCTAATTGTTTTCTTAGGCACAGTATCTATTTTCACCAATAAACCAAACCAAAGTTTTTGTAATTAGCATTTTACCAATAATGCACCTTTTCTAAACACTTTTATTTTTAAAAACTATGGCCTTTGTTCAATATTTACCATTATTGCACAATGTCTTGTAATTTTTTACTTAATAGTTTTTTGGTTATTAATTTGCCAATTGTCACTTTACCACCAACAAATATTTTAATTTTAAACAGAACCCAATGTTCATGTTACCAAAAACAGTCTATAAACACCAATTGTTTATTTTTAATTATTATTCCAAGACACCAAAATTCACAAATCCACTCGTAGGACCATATGTTGAGGATATTTCCTGCGTATGGATGGACTGTAATACTTTATTTGGTTGTTCTAAATAAAAGCCCAAATTGCTTTTGTATTCTGTTTACTTTAATAATAAAACTGTACTGGTTTCACAGACATGAGCTCTACGACAGTAAAACAAAGACTACTTAATAACTACGGACTACCCTATTCACAGGTGAACGGCGTTGCCGGTTTTCCATTAAGATATAATATTTAAAGAATTATTGAAGTACTCAACAAGGTTCTTGAACAGATTTGGGTATTGTAGAGCAGGTTGAGTGGCTATACACGCAATCACCCACGGGGTTAAAAACTATCTCCTCCCCTAATGCTAAAATCTTCAAAAGAACTCAAACTTTGTGAAAACCATGTATCCCCGTTTTCGAGGGTACTCAACACAACATAATTTCCCCCCTCACTCTTCACTGAACCACCCTCATATCCACGAAATCACCCCCTCGTAATATTTCTCGCTACTGGGCATTGGGGATTATATATATTAGTAACAAGAAATATGGCGAAGGGGTGATTTTGGGGATTCGAGGGTGGCTCAGTGAAGGGTTGGGGAGGAAATTATGTCGCCACCATGTTGAGAAAGCTCGAAAGCGGGGATAAACAGTTTTCACAAAGTTTGAATTTTTGGGAAGATTTTAGTATTAGACGAGAGGGTAGTTTTTAACCCCGGGGGTGATAGTATGTCTTGGCACGCAACTTGCTTTACAATACCGAAATCTTGTCAAAAACCTCAATCCAACAATTCCTCACGTGTAAAGTGGGGCTAGTTTCAGTGATTTGGAGGGTAGGGGAAAATGTATGTTGCTATCACGTTGAGCACCCTTAAAAACAAACATAAACACATTTTTTTTAATTTTGGAATATTTGGGGAGATTTTAGTATCAGAGGGGGGGTAGTTTCAATCCCGGGGGTTGATAATATGTTGGACGGTCAAAGTCCATACGGCCTACCTGAAAAACCTCATCCGACAGCCCCCACGTGCCTAGAATGGAATGGTTTTTTGCATTTTGACGTAGATCTTCAAGGGTTGGAGGTCTAAAAATATCACCATTGTGTTCAGTGCACCCAAAAACAGGGGGATACGTCAGGTCTCGTCCTGGTCATAGCACTTTTGATATTTTTACAAATTTTTCATGGACTATAATGGACATATTTTCTGTCTTATAATTTTATACGAATGATATAGATTAAGTAGGAGGAGTTGGCTGATTGGCCTTGACCACCGCGACCCGGATCTATTGTGGCAGGCTCCTGTTTCCATGGAGCTCCTTATTCAGCTTTGCTCTGTGTACTAGAGTTCATAGCCTTGGTAATTATATGTGTATTATTTATTGGTGGAATAAACAGGTACAGTTAATTTAATGTCCATTTAGTGGTAGATATCATAATAGAAATTGAGAGCATAGATTCTAGTATACAGTATGTCTCATTTTTCATGACTCCTATATCACAGCTCTCTTATTTACGATGCGATTTTTTTATAATTTGGGACAAAGGTACTTATCCATCAGGAGATTAAGTCACGGTAAAATATTTTAAAATCCACTAGTGGCGTCCGTCGTTATGAAGAAAAATGTAACTAATTTTCCAAAAACAGATATTAGGCAAAGTTTTAACTGTAAAACAATCTCATAATTTTATTCGTTGTTATCAAAAACTCATTAATACCAAAATTAAATAATATAGGGAAAAACAATTTTCTTTGTAAAGTACCAATTATTAGTCATAACTTTATTTTCGGACGTAATTAAGCTGAAGAAAGACGATCGTCCCATTTAGAATTAATGATGTGATATATTGAGCAAACTGTGATTTAGTTATCTATGTAAATTTTATTATGTATTGAATTGTTTGTGAATAAAATTTATATAAAATTGAACTTTTTTTAATTTCAAAGTCAATTATTGTTTGATTTTGACTGTTAAGTAAATTGACTGAAATCACGTGATTAATTCTAAATGGGAAGCATGTCTTCCTCTAGCTTAATTAACTCTTAATTACGTCCGAAAATTAAGTTATGATTATAACAATTGATACTTTAAATAGGGTGAACAGTATGTTATTAAAATTCGGCTTCAGTGACTTTTTGATAACAAGGAATAAGATTATGAAATTGTTTTACAGCTAAAACTTTGCCTAATATCTTTTTGTGGAAAATTAGTTACCTTTTTCTTCATAATAACGGACACTACTGGTGAATTTTAAATTATTTTACCGTTACACAATCTCCTGATGGATAGATACCTTCCACTCAAATTTTAAAAAATCGCAATTTGCTTACATGAAAAGTGGCTCCCTGTAGGTCTGTGGTAGTACTTACTCACTCACGCAAAGTTTTTCATGTATCTTATTCATAGTAAATCTGTGGAAAATATTATACCATCTATATATTGCAGTTTCCAGCTTCTTGACCTTCGTCAGCATGAATGATGCATAAGTAGGAAAAACAGATTAAATCTCTTCTCTCCACACGCCAGTTGAGTAAATGTATTTACGCAATCCATGCTGATGAAGACCAAGAAGCCCGAAACTGCAATATATGGATGGTATAAGATTTGTCTACTGGGACTTATTGCAAGTCAGTTTATTTTGTATTGCACATAATAATATTATATTAACGAGCATCGTTCAATATATTTTGCACTAATGCATTGTTATATAAACATGCTCTTAAAAATCTACTAGCAATAGTTACAAGAGGGCATGGAAAATAATATATTCCTGAAGAATGATTTCCTGTATATGGACCTCCGGGAAGACACTCACTGACAAATTAATTTCGACAGATTAGTCCGGTTCTGCTCACAATAAATCCTAGACCCGTCCTTGATCTACTTTTGGATTTCCAAAGGTGGCTTATTGTTCGATAAAGAAGATCCGACACACGCAACGATTAGATAATCTGATAACACAACCATGATTCACCCTTAAACATACAAGGGAGATCATTTAGGCACGATACACATCTTAAGCAAGTTCTACTAATAAATTGTAATGATGTCAGCTATGTCAGATATCTATTGTTGTAGTATATTCAAATTTTCTTGCTTCTCGTTGGAAATTTTGCCACTTCCATTAAAATATTCGAAAAATTAAGGAAAGTGATCTCTGCGGTAAATGGATTAGAGATAGGTTGTATTTGAATGCTTCTATTATAAAATGTCTCACATCTAAAATTATATACAATAAAGTTACGAAATGAAAATTTAAAATGGAAACTAAGCACTGTTAACGTTTCGGATAATAACACAGGTTTACAAAGAAAAAAATGTCCGACCAATGGGACTCCATTTCCGTAATCCGAAGATGTTTGATGTGCTGAATACGATGCCGTAGCCCGTTATGCGCCATCACGTCAGAATTTCGAGAAAACTTAACCTAAAAGTGCTAAAAATACATTTTTCTCCTATACGTTCATGCGCAAATTAATTCACTCAATATTTTGGCCTGAATTTTGTTACTCTGGGGTTTTTGGGGTCGCTGATAACGAATCTGAAGTCAGAATTAAAAAATTTTCGAATTTAAAATGGAGGATCAAATATGGTGAGGCCTACTTTCTTTATTACAGTATTTTTTCTTATATCAAACTTCTCACTGCGAAAAATTAATACAGGATGGAATATAGGGTTGAGATAAGTATTATTATATCTACAGGGTGATTCAGGTATGCGGTCATTAATTATCAGGAGTAAATCTATATAAAAAAATATGACAAAAAGCTCATATAAACATGGGTCCAGAAACACTCCTAACGGCGCTGCGGTCCTCTGAACGGGGCACCCAAACTTGACATTTTATTTAATATCTCAGGAACTCTTTGAGCTACAGCGACTAGTTTTTGCAGGTGATTCGATATCAATAAAGGTCATTATCTGATCTTATTCACCAAGGATAAATTCGATCAGGAGTGCATAACATTGGAAAAGGAGGACTTACTTCTCTCCCACAATTTTTTTAGTGTGAATTATCTGTGATTGTCTCATTGATCGATTGTCGTATTCGCTATAAATACACCAAAGAGGTCATCTTGTTGTAACGCCGTAGGATCAACCGTTTTCGAGAAATTTGAATCTAAAGTAACCTTTCCAGTCTAGAAGCTTGTGTGGAAACGAATGGCGCCTGTTTTGAACATTTAATTTAATTTGTTAATCTTTGAAACCTGTCGAGTCCTTTAATTTAGTAATAGTTTGTTATTTTTCCTTGGTATGTAATTACACTAAGGGTGCCCCCTTCAGAGGCCCGCAGCGCCCTTGGGAGGAATCTCCCGACCTATGTTTTCATATTTTTTTATGTAAAATCACTCTTAGAAATTAATGACCGTATAGCTGAATCACCCTGTATATATAATAATACTGATCTCTTGACTTGGTCACCAAGCCTTTTTTATGGAGAAACTTAACGAATATGGTCTTAGGGGTAATATTAGTAACTGGTTAATCCAGTTACTAATATTACCCCTTACTTATCAGGCAAGAAACAGGTAGTAGAGATCAATGGAACTAGGTCATACGAACGAGATGTTAAAATAGGTGTACCACAAGAGTCCATTATAGGACCCCTGTTATTTTATATATTTATTAATGACTTGCCAGAAATTGTTGAAGATAAAAATCTAATAATGTTTGCAGATGATAATAATTACTTATGTATAAACTCTAATACCAAGGACGCTCTAATAAAATTGCAGACTATGATTAACTGTTTCACCAACAGGTTTACATCTAATATCTGAAAAACGTGTATTAATTACTTTCGTAGTACATAAATAATAATTGTAAGGAAATAGTATTTCCTTACAGTACAAAAATTAATATTTCCTAATAGTTATTTTTCGTTGCCTGGCAACGACTAAATGTAAGGAAATATTGACTTTTGCTTCTAAAAATTTTGTCAAAAATGTCAATTTTTATCAACGATTTTCGGAAAATTATATTTTTTGCACGCTCAGGTAATTTGACACCTTTACTGATTTGATTAAGTTATTTGTAAGCGACGTTTACAAATTAGTGATCGTTAAGTAATCACTAAGGAAGCGGTAAGTAAAATAATAAATACGGAAATTTAAAGATCAATTTTTATTATAAACAAAATTAAGAAACAAAAAAATTTAATATTTGAGCGTGCAAAAAACGTCATAAGCACTGCGGTCATTAAGTGTTTTACTGGTTTCGGATGATTTGGAGATCTCGACTTTGCCTCGATCTCCAAACACACCCACATATAAATAATACTTACCGACCCTAAAGGCGCGTTTACACCAAAGTCTTCCACTAAGTTTTCCACAAGTTGCGGCAATTTGTTGCTTTTTCTACAAAATACAGCTTTTACTGTCTTCCA
The DNA here is from genome assembly GCA_963583905.1 of Stenurella melanura. NCBI lineage: Eukaryota > Metazoa > Arthropoda > Insecta > Coleoptera > Cerambycidae > Stenurella > Stenurella melanura. The sequence goes on along the minus strand of OY757309.1, from coordinate 233,634,902 downwards.
CTTGTGGAGAAACAAATCTTCCATTAAATTTTGGTTTCCCGCGGAGTGTCGGTAAAGATCAAAGAAAGTTGACAACTAAAAGTGGAAAATTTGTTGCTGCGCGCTTTGCGCAAACAACTTGTAGGAAACTAGAGGACAACTGTTCCCCCTCCACGCGCCCTGGACGTCGGGCGCTAGCATCCCCCCGTCAGCGCACGTATGTACTTCAGCTGCAGGTGTTGTCGGTGATTTCGTGTGTGTTTTCGTTGTGTTTGTATCAAGATGGAAGGCTGTAGTGAGAACGAATGGACCAGGACCATGTCACTGTCACTGTACCTATCCCTAGCCTTCAACGAGGGTCTTACCCAATATCTTCGGGGACCTCTTGTACAGTGGCTGGCTATGATGACACAGGCAGCCGCGGCAATAATTGCGTCTTTTTCGTCCGACTTCCTTGACACTACTGCCTAACCTTTCGCGACAATTCTTTGACAACAAGTTTTCCAGTTGTTGCTCTAAATTTGAGAAGAGCAACTTTTAGTTTTCTACAAAAAATCTTCCACTTGTTGCACTAATTTGAGAAGAGCAACTTTTAGTTGACAACTTTTAGTTTTCTACAAACAATCCTTTGTCAACTTTTAGTTGTCAACTTTGGTGTAAACGCGCCTTAATACTTGTATTATATTTTATTTTTACTTATTTTGCCTTTCAAGGTGTGCGACCAACTCTTGCAAAAATTTATGAAGTAATACGAAACGCATCTATCCTTGTTCAACAAAATTATAGCGGATTATTTTAATAAGTTTTTCTTTAGTTAAGTTTCTTTCTTTCCCCAAATTCATCACCAAGTCCCATTGATCCTATGATTGTTATTCCACGTGCGTTCACAAATTTCACATTTTTCGAATTCTCCTCTTCTAGCGTAATTTCTATATTCATTAAGCCTTACGTTGAAAGGTTTAGATAATCCATCTAAGTAATGATTTCAGAACTGACAAGTATCGCAGTAAATATAATTTTTGGAATTTTTATAATATTTATTGGCTTGATTTAGGATTGCTGATAAATATTTAGTTTACTATTATTTTTAGGTCTGAGACATTTTGGAACCGAAGCATTCACAACAAACCTCTGTCTGATCCATTCGGCGCGACAAGGTGCAGAGGTCATCGTTAATTAAATTTTTATAAATTTTACAAAGTGTCCAACGGAAAGCAAGAAAATATGTATCGATATTTTAAAGTGTGATCCGAAATTTAATTAGTGTCAACATTGACTTAAAGCGATGACGCAAATTTTCAATCAACATGCTTCTAGTCTACACACAACGTAATTAAGGCGGATGGTATCTATGATAGAAAATTAATATGAACATATTTCTGTCGCAAGTAATTAATTTTGGCTATAATAATCTTGATAATAATATAAATGTAGCAGATTTAAACGTCGATGTACGCTGTTGACATTGTTCCAATATTTAAAGAAGAGAAACTGTGTTTTGTCTGCTGGCTACGCGAAATTATAACTTTGCAATGAACATAGAGCTGAGTTTCATGAAACATTTTACTAAAATTGAATAAACATTAATACAACAACTCTATACCAATTATCGACTTTTGTATTGAGAGTTAGTTAATTTTTAGGTTTTTATAACTACCATATTTGTCATTTTAATTATCACCCGATGGTATTGTCTTGACAGCAGAAATGGTCAACAGTGCATTTTTGTGACTACAGAACCTTGTCAAAGCTTACTATACTCTTCATATGCACTTCTTATCTAACAGGCTTCATAACTTTCTTATTTACTGATCTACTTCTTTCAAAAAAATAGGACTCCTCCTCTAGATTACTCTGTTTCTAGCGTTGTTTAATATTACCCTAATCTGATTATACTGATAAGAACAACAAATAGATACTCTGGAGGGTATATAATTAACACTAATCTCTCGCTCAAAGTTTCGAATTATTAGTTGTGAAATACTTGCACTGAAAACTGTCAAAATGAATACTACCAGATGTCGGTACACTTATCAAAACGGCAACACTAGGAAATCACTATTTGGTTCCAACAACACAATTAAGAATTTTCATTACACTCAATGAAAATTCTAATATCTTCTTTTCCGTTTCTAAAGTTGATCTCTCTTTGTAATGAAAAGTACCTGATAAATTCATTATTTTTTTACCAAGTGTCAATAAATACATAACATCTTATGACAATTAAATTTAACGTAACTAGATTTAAACACAAGAAGTTACACAACCAAAACTAAAGGAATTTTCATTGGAGTAAAAAAGGTAAAAAAGGTTTTTAATTCTTGAGACAGGAGGAGGTAAAAAAATAAATGAATCCGGTTCTGCACCCTTTTCCACCCCACGGAACATTGTTGAGTTATAAAAAAAGTAATGTTGCAATAACTTATTGAAAAAAATCCGTAACTTATGCAAACCATGTTATAATACATACGTGTATCAATTTTCAAGGCAATATCTTGAACCGTCTCAGAGAAAACATGCCCACGAAAAAAGTTTACAGACCGAAAGCTAATGCTTCAGCTGTCAAAGTCAAATAGGGACATACACCTGGTCAACTAAAGCGAAAGTAAAGCTAACTGGTATGTCTGTTTTTAGTATAGAGTCTGATTATGTTAAAAATATAAACTTCAGAGTTAGATTGGATACCTAATTCTGGAAAGATTAAGACTAGACGTAGATTACAGATTACAGTTGGGTTGTTCAGGCGTTTGACCTCTCCTCACCTCGACCTATTAAGATCTTTTGTGATTATCCCATATCTATATGTTCCCATCCAATCCTAGACTCCTAAGGAATCCTAGAATTTTCCTGGGGGCTAACTTTGACACTTCTGCAGGTGTTAAGATCACCTGTTCCAAGTGTTGTAGCCTTTGCCGGATTAATACTTCGCATGTGCAAAGTATGTGTTCCGACGTTTCGGTTGTTTTAGTACAGAATCGACAACTTTCATCCTCAGCCTTGCCCATTTTTTCAAGATGGTATTTTAATGGGCAGTGACCCGTGAAAAGACCTGTTAGTAGTCTTAATTCCGTTTTGCTGAGTTCAAGTAGCTCTTTAGCTATCTTTTGCGAATAAGTAATGAACTTTTTCGCTTGTTTTTGTCCTGGAGTTGAGTTCCAGTAGGAGGATTTTTGTTCATCCTCCCATGTTCTTACTTCCTTCGTCGTGTTACTTCTTGCTATCCCACAAAACGGTTCTGGTCCGATGAATGACGATTTGGCACCCTGTCTTTCAAGGTCGTCCGCAATCTCATTCCCTTCTATTCCTTCATGCCCTGGCACCCACATCAAGTTGACCTTGTTGTTTCTTGCCAGTTGCTTTATTGTTTGTAGACATTCTCAGGCAATTTGTGACTCAAAGGTGAATGAACTCAGAGTTTTGAGTGCTGCCTGGCTGTCTGAAACTATATAGATTCTTGATCCCCGTGTGCCTTTATTTATGCACTGTCGAGCACAAAGATCTATGGCATATATTTCTGCCTGAAAGATGGTGGGAGTGTGACCCAAGGCTATTGTCAGCCTGCAGTTTGGGCCGTATACACCGGCGCCTACTCCCTCATCCGTTTTGGATCCAGCCGTGTACCAGATGAGTGATCCTTTTTCCCTTTGTGGACCTCCAGACCTCCATACCTGGAAGACTAGACGTAACTCATATAACTTCTTAGCCTCACAGTTAAGTTTTTCCAATATAGTATAGGTTTTGTGCAATTTTATAAAATTTCCAAGAATATTTTTGTATTTTTGCAACTTTTCTATATCACTTTTGCAATCAACTACCTCTTCCGCCCCAACCAGCTGGCTCCCACTGGAGGCAAGTATGCAAATGTTAAAGTAACTTCGAAGGCAGTTACCAAAACATTTTCAATTATTCCTCCCTCTTTCCCAACTAACAAAGTTGCTCTATAAATTTAAAATAATACTACAGTTTTATTTTATTACTGTTACATTACTGCGCTGCAAAAGCTATTTTGTTTTATTAAAACTGCCAAAGTGATTATTTAGTCTTCGCAACTAAATCATCATATGAATAAGTGCTAAGAATGTTCTTACAGCTACATTATAAAACATTTTGTAGAATATGATTTTCGCTGTTTTATAAACGTCTATACAGCAATTACTATAGGATATTTTAGCTCATGGAGCAAAATTGATGTATAGCAGATTTATAGAAATGACCCCCGGCACTTTTTGGTCAATTTGCGAACATCTATAAAACGATTCTTCAAGAGTTTAACTACACATTAATAAAACAATTTTATTAGCACTCTTCTTAATACAATATTATTTCTGAGCATTTTGTATTCGGCGGTAGCTGCTAAACAATTGTTATATAAACTGCTCTCATAAAACATTTATAAAATAGTTAAAAAACCGAAAATTGTGCTTATAAGCTATAATATGTTCTGTGCCATTTTTATGAAACATGGCTAGGTGTTTATGCGTCATATTGTTTTCTCATTAACAGTGGTCTTTTACAGGACTCTGTCATCTCGAGCCGCTCGCCATGTTGGATTTAGGATGACGTCACATAATTTATCGTATTCTACACGTGTACAAAATTTTAAAGCTCTAGATCAATTAGAACTAAGTAGTCGAAATTTGTATTACTAGATTTGTCTACCTTGGTGCAAGTGAAGCTAAATAAAAGCTTTTAAAAGAGTTACATATTTCAAAGTATACAGAAAAATACTATTTAATTACAACTCGTATTTTATTTATTTCATTCTGACCGTTATTTTTTCATGGGAAATCCTCGTAGTTGATTAAAAGGAAATAGCAGCAAAAATTATTCGGAACAAAATATGAATGGAAATTATCTTTGTTTTTTTCAATACGCTTCTGTTTAATTTCAAAAAATTGATATATAACAATTCTTCGGAAAATATAGTTGTTTTATAAGTGTTTTCTTAGTAATAAATACGATTTATAAGATGGACGCCATAATGTTAATTATGTTTCAACAATTTGTATAGCGGCCATTTTGGACTTTAAAATAAAAATAGTTCAAAAATAAAAATTATTGTGTTATAACTGTTTTAACAACAATCTATTATTGTGAAATACATTATCTGCGAAACACAAAAAGATCGAATAGAAAAATTTCATTTTCACTTTATATGTTTAATTTTGATAAATATTCGTTAGTTTTAGAGTGCACAAAAATTTCATTATATATATACCACATGTTTCACAGAAAAATTTCCTTCGCAGCCGAAAATCGCTAAAACATTTTTAAAATGTTTGTATCAACTATCTCGTTTTATAAAAAAAAGTGTTCTGTAAACATTCTTTCAGCTTCCACAAAACATCAAATTGCTAGTTGGATTGTATTCTCAACTTAAAATCTCTATTTAGATATGTATATCGTGTATGAATAAATAAGATAACACAAAATTACTGTATTAGGGACCAGGTATAATCGAACTTTACAAAATTTTTTGAATGACTTGGGTAGTCCCAAAATTATTATTATATATTAAATAAACCGAATTTTTACGATTAAGCTCTTATTTCGTGGAGAGGGAGTATCTATTATCAATTCTAATTTAGATTTCAACGAATTATCTCATTAATTTATAAATTTTCAGTCACATTCTAGTCGCAGATAAAGGTAATATTCCAATGTTTTATTCTAAAATAAATGTTATTGTGAAAATGAATTACTAAGGAAATGATTCATTACTAAAAAATATAGCTGTACTTTAAAAATATAGATTAAACCGTGAAATAAATGCAAAGAAAATTTGAAATACAAATTTCGACACGTTGTCATTAAATAAAAATAATTTATGAAAAGGTCATGTGTTGATTTATATCCAACATTTTATTCATCTCTGTTTTCATCTGATTCGCATGCACCATTGTGTTTAATAATCAATAAGCCATGATATTTTTAACTCTATTAATAATTCACAAAACTAAAGTGAATTGAATTTGCACCTGCCAACTGGTGACATATTTAGGCTACGCTGTATCTAAATGCAGCAAACATCTAATTTATTACTTATATTGAATATAGTCAATTGGCTCTAGACCCCAGTCCTCAAGGGTTCTGAGCTAGGATTAAATAAGCCTTATGATATGTCTTGGTCGATTTTTAGTAATAGAAAAGTATTGTCCCGTGTTTCCACCCCTTAGGAAATCACCCTTTAAAAGCCGTGGGTTCAAAAATTATAACAAGAGATAAGCACTAATACTATTTATTGAATAACATACTAAAAACTTCACAATACTTTCATTACCTAAAATAGACGTTTACTGTCTAGGACAATCTTTACCAATGTTTTTTAATTGACATTTTCACTTTACTGTATACTTTGTATCTAACCCTAATTCATTAAAAGCTTCCTTCCCAGGTATTTAAATTGGCTTATATACTCTACAAAGGGCATCTAGAAGCATTCCAACAAATTTCCAAACATTTCTAGTAGAGTCTTGAGCCATCATCGAGCAGTAATCTAGACCAATGTTGCAGTTTCTAGAATAGTCGTACTACTAGTGTCTCACAGATGGCGTACACATTAGTAGCACATTACATACATGTGTAAGTAAGCATTTTTCGTTATGAAAATTGCACTCCAGATCATCGTTTTATTTTAATGTTAAGTATACTAAATAAATAGTAGCTTGTATTAAATTGTAAAAGCTAGGTGAGAATATATAAAGTAAAAAGACATGCGTATTGCAGTATAATATTCTAAAACACAGTCTAGCCCACACCGCTGACCGATTATATTTTCCCGCAACCGGTGCACACTCCGAACACGCAGTTCTCCACTCTGGCAGTGCTGTGTATGACAGTTGCAGCAAGCCAGAGTTGGTGTCCGACCAACCACGACGATAAACGTGCGCGAGGGATAGTGTGTAAGACAGCGAGGAAGTAAGTAAGACAAAGAAAATTGGTAAGCAACGACTTGGCTAACTTACTTTTCAGCTAAGACGTCCGCCACTTTGCGACGTCCCGAGCTTTCTTAGTTCTTCAGTTAGCAAGAAGAGTTGAATGTTGCAAATTTCTGACGCTCCCAACTGAGTTTTCTAAGTTCTTCAGTAAGCAAGGAAGTGGATCGTTGGTACCGGGTTATGCAAACTGGGAGATAGCTGGAGGCATCTTGAGGGGAGTTACGTAGTTTCCTGAGAGCTTGAGATATTGCAGGTATATCTTGGGGCGAAAGGGGGCCCCATGAGTTAGCACTGGTATAGATCTTCTAGTGCCATCGCGAAGGCCCTTGGACTCTTAAAATACTACCTAGGGTACCTGTTAGAAGCGTTGTTGTAAGCACCTGGACGCTGAATTTATCGCCAGTGGTAAATTAGGCCGAAAGGTGAGACCGAGCCAGGGGAGGGCATTTGCGTATTTTTATTCTGTCTGTTAGATATCTTCGGCCGAAAGCGGGCCCCGTGAGTTAGCACTGGTGTAGATCTTCCTCCAATGTCGTCACGAAAGCCCTTGGACGCCAAAAATATAGTGAGTGTTACGTGAGTGTTACGTTTTTAGACGCTTAATTTATCCAAGGGAATAAACTGAGCCGAAAAGCTGAGATCGTAAACGTTTATTTATATGCCGTGTGTATTTATGTTTGTGCTTTGAGCTTTATGGCACTTCGCATTAGCCGAGTCGTGTTTATAATTTCTTGTAGACTTGTATTGCACGAGTTTTGGTAATTGCTTCCTCCCGCTTGGTATCTGCATTACTACCCTTTTGGTAGTTTTGGCTTTCCGCGCCGCCCCCCACTCGCTCACTGCCTCGTCATTTCATTAGCCGTTAGCCACCGCCTATCTCACCCTAGCTAAACTTCGTTCACCATTGCCTAACTTTAAGCCCTAACTCTTGGATGTCTGTTTAGGTAGAGTAGCTTTAAGTAGTGTAGCTTTAAATAGTATTGTGATAGGTAGGTCTTAAGATAATAAATAGTATTCTATAATCTGAAGCGTGCTTTTTACTGTAGTGTATGTAAAGTCTAACTATCCCTGGACCCGCTGGGCATTACTGTTTCTTCACTGTAGCTACTCAAGTCCTGCTTAACCGGATTTGAGGGTAATTGGTTGTTCCGCCACAAATGGAACTGGCGCTCGAGCTTACTGCCAACCGACTGCTAAAGCTACCACACATGAGCTATCAGCTTCAGCTCCTAGGGGTCGTAAGCGCGTAACAGTATTTTAAACAGTTGATGTATGTACTTTCCAGGAATAGATCTTGATCTACTTCATATAATGAATGTTGGATTTTCTTATCAAAATTTCTCTGGAGTGTTAAAAATCTGCATTCAGATTTTCCCCTGATTCCAAATATGTGAAGGATGTATCTCTCAAGATTCGTTTTATAGGTCATGAATGCACGATTTATTTTATGTGTGTAAATTGCAAGAGATATCAATTATTCCAGTTTTTCATGTGATTTTAAAAGATAAATAATATCCCAATGTTGTGCTGTGCCACTATGCTCCGAAACAAAAGGAGACCACAAATTTTCTTGCAACAAAACTTCCTCAAAGAAGTTGATAGCAATTCGTCCAGATAAATTTGTGCTAACAAGGCATTCACGTGTCTGCAAAAAACATTTCAGTCCCGAAGATTATACATTACAAAAGAATTTATGAAGAAAAATCGTACGTAGTTTTTTAACTTTATATTTTTAGTATGCTTATCGTTCATAATTCAAGATAAATATATTAGACATTTCCCTTAAGAAAAAATTGTTTAGTATTTGAGCTACTTTTTTCTTAAAAAAAAGAAGCTTTCTGTCATGTCTTGAAGCCTAATTAATCAAAAAGCTTGTTTCAAACAATAATCACAACAAATTTATTGTACATATTAGAACTAAAGATTTCTTGTGACGTCCACCACTTCTTCATTTTACTAAAGGGGTCGGCAAAACAATAAGAATAAATTTACTTGAAATTTGGTACATTATGTATTATTACGAGATCACTAACTAGATTATATTTTGAACTTACTGTTCAAGGGTTGATAGGTAAATATGTGTAAATAAGTAAGTTAATAAAAGTTCACGAACTTTATATTTGGTGTTATGCTGGCAACCAGGGTCTCAACTTTTTTATGACATGTTCTAGCCTTCACTACCACCCCTAGTCTATTCTTAAAGGGATTAACAAAATAAAATTGTCATTTATTTGTCTGTGGCATATCATTATATTGGTTTTTGGGGCAGACGATTTCAACTATTATATTATTATAATTCTAAGCAATTATTTCCATATTTCCGTCTTTTAAAGACACTTGGATGGGGTATCTGGTTGTGAAAGTGGTGGTACCATAGGCAACGGCTTTTATTACTGTCTCTTTTAGAAAATTTTCTTTGAAATATGAGAAAATTATTCACAGGTCTTGTATCTTCTAGCCTCCACTACCACCAACAGGTGTTGTATATTTTTGATTTCATAATTTCATTAGCTTATGTCTAGATATGTATTTATTTATTTGTTTATTGCATACACTGTTCAACAGGTAAGATACCCAATTACAGAACAGGAATAAAGGCATAAAAAACATTAATTACATAATATACAACAACATAGAAAGAAAGAAAAATGAAGAAAAAATTTACTTAAATGTACGAATTATGAATAAGTAATGATACGAAGAGAGAGAAAAAAATAACATGGAAAATGTTTAAATATAAAAACTATATATACATATATACACATATGTGATTCAAAGTAAATTAAGAAAAACAAAGAAAATCACTGGTTATTTAATTTAGAACATTTTGTTTTATGTCACTAAGGCTGCAATTAAAAATATCGAAGTCGCTACATAATTTGTTAGAAGTACTGCAAATCGTATATAAAGATGAATTATTTAGTACGTTGATATGCGGCGCAGCTAAATAGAAAATTTGGTGATTACGAGAGGTTAATCTGGGAACGTGAAAATTAAGCTTACTAATTATTTCGGGTGCGTCAAAATCATTGGGTAGTAATTTAAACAAAAACACTTGAGAAAAGTACGTACGCCTATCCTCAAGAGTAATCATAGAATATCTTTCAAGCAAGTTACTTTGCGGAAAACCAATCACTTGATAGGTACCGTCGGATTTGAACCACAGTAATTTAAGAAATCTACGTTGAACTACCTCCAAGTTATCCTTGTGAACATCATAACTGGAACTCCAAATTAGCGATGCGTACTCAAGTTTCGATCTGACGAAGTATTGATAAAGAATTTTCAGAGTATCAGTATTAGTGAACTCTCAACTAGTACGAACGATGAATCCAAGGGCGTTGGAGGCTTTAGACACAATGGTATCGACATGATCAGTGAAGGATAATTTAGTATCAAAAATTACGCCGAGGCCGCGAAATGTTATAGGTCTTTGAAGTATGACATTATCTAACCTGTAATCAAAAATAAAAGCTGATGTTTTTAAAGAAAAGGACATTACGTTACATTTATTAGGATTCATGAATAATTTATTTACTATACACCAGTTATTTATTTTGTCAAGAGAAGTTTGAAGTTGAAAACAGTCATCGATTTCATCAATTACAGTGAAAACTTTTAGATCGTCGGCATATAAAAGATGAGGCAAATTAATTTCATTCACTATGTTGTTAATAAATATGTTAAAAAACAAGGCCCCAGAATAGATCCCTGGGGAACTCCAGATGTGGCAGCAAATTCGATCGATTTGAACCCATTTAATGCAACGTACTGACTCCTATTCATTAAATAAGATTTAAACAAAAGGAGCAAAGAATATGAGAAGCCTATTTTTTCTAATTTATTAAGTAACAACTAGTGATCAAGTCTATCAAACGCTTTGGAGAAATCGGTATATATGACATCTACCTGCCCACGTTCATCTAAGGATTCAGAAATATATTGAGTTACACAAAATAAATTTGTTGTTGTTGAACGCCCTTTCGTAAATCCATGTTGATTAATAGAGATTTTGGTGTTAATTTAATGATGTATTCTATCATGAAGTAATATTTCTAAGACTTTACAGAAGTTACAAATTACAGAGATGGGTCTAAAGTTCTCAATATCTAGTTTGTTTCCCTTTTTGAAGATAGGACATACTTTGGAATATTTCCATAGGTCAGGAAATAGGCAGTTTTTTAAGATTAAGTTAAAAATTAGAGTTAGAGGATATGCAATCCTTTAATAAAAAAGCTGGAATGGAATCAGGACCGGTCGTCATTTTGGGTTTAATTCGTTTTAGAGCCCGAATAACCTCATCTTCACTGAAAGAGTTTATGCTAACAATAGGGTTATTGTTAGGTGTATCGGTCTCAATGTGATGTTCCTCGATATCTAATGAGGACTCATTATAAGATTGACCGAAATAATTGGCAAATGAATTTAGTATATCAGAGGGATTAAAGATAGATATTAATAATATTGTTAATATTTGCTGCTGATAAATCCACGCACTAAATTAAACATTAAATAACGCATCTAAAAGACACTTTCCATTTAAAAAATTAATTAGATTTAATTGAAAAGTTGCAACCCTTCAAATAACCTTTAGCCTGAGGAAGTAGAACAGAAGTGGGGACTAAAGCAGATAGGGAGACTTTACACTTTTATGCCGGAGTTGTCAAAAAATCCATTATATATGTTTGTAGTGATGGTGCTCGGGTCTAAAACGGTATTAGATCTAACCATGCGTAAATTTAGTAGTATATTTACTGCAGACACAGAAACATTTCCGAGAAATTTTGTGTTATAGCCTTAGGTGATTTGCTAATTTCAATAAAGAAATATTTTTTTTCGCTTTTAAAATGAAAGGCAAATACTGTAGGTTCTAGGTAGCTTTTCTATTCCAGTTACCACTAACTGAAATAAAATCTTTATCCATAAACCTATAGTATTCTATTCGCATATAACGGCTACTATTATACACACTGGTGGTTAACGACACTCGCCTGAGGCTCGTGTCTTAAACTTCATCCTCGTGAATAATAGCCATCATTATATACCTACTCGTTGAATAATATATATATATGATTTGATTTGATAAAATATGAAAATTTGTAGGGGTAAATATGTAAGCGGGAAATGTTTACATCTTTCAAGCTAGATATTAAGCATTATTGGAAAGAAATAAAAATAAAGGACGAAGCCAACTTTTGTATTTGAATCTTTTTTTTTTCTAGGATTTTTGGTTTTCGAGAAAAAGACCAATGACGCATAGCGTGAATTTTTTGTTTCATCAACGCAACGGTTCATTTATATTCTAGTTCTGCTATATATATTGGTAGTGTACATATAAATTTAGTAAATGGGGCTCTTTCTCGTAAATTACAACTTAAATCTATTTAGAATGATGAATAATGCGAATCACTAATAGCCAAGCATCCCAAAAAAGCTATGTAAATGTAAATTTAACAATATTAACGAATCAACGTTTATGATTTACTGTTTTGTATTTCATTTTCGCAAGCGGGATGAGAGGTTTGAAATACTATAATGGCCATGTCGTTGGTTTGGAGATGTTTGGTGATGACAGTTGCAACTGAAAAATCCTATAAATCACGTTGCCTTCACGCTACAGCATTAGTAAAGCAACATCTCAACTAAAATATGTCGACTTTTTATAAAACATCCATCCCGCTTAATGTTGATATTTTGCAATATTAGTTATTACTTTAAATCTCTTTTCCAACCATTAAAACTGAATTCTTTTATTCTTAGGGCACTTATATTGTGTCATAAAAAGGAATAAAATATACCTGGTGAATATGAGCCAAGTTCTGTACAATTTTATACTCTTCAACAATATTAAATTTAACAGTTTATTGTATTTGATCGAAACATTTCTAAAACTATAAATATCGCTAATACAGGGGAAATAAACAGATCGCTGTTTTATTTTTAAAAACGATTTATTATTTGTTTGCTTATAATTGTATTGAAACATATTCTTTATAGGATTTTGCAAACAGGAGAAAAAATAACTTTTGCTCTCCAACTTTCTGGAGCGGAGATTTTTTTTTAAGAAATTCTTGTGGCGCCATTGTTTAAGATCAAGGGCTCAAATTTGCAGGGCTTATTCTTGAATATTTATATTTTGAATAAAAAATTTTCGGAACATGATCGGCCGTTGCTGAGCATTGCAAAATCAATGAAACTCGGAGCTCGATGCTGCGACGAACTCGCCCGTCAGCAATACTACATCTGCAGAGTACTGTTAGGGTGGGGGAAACTCCGATTTGGCGTTCTCGCACATAATTTCCACTATAGAGGACGCAACCTTTCGGATGACTTGAGGCCTCTAAAAAGAGGCGGGCTTTCATTCATTACTCTAGATTGCTTTGGGGTGGATAAGGCCCAGTAACTTAAAAATTGACCAGGATAATCTCGTCCGGAAAAAAACACTTTCCGATCAGGTGGTGTGATATCGCCCTACTTTTATTGTGATAATGTTAGTGCTACCGGGTATAGGTATTTGTGGATTTGAGTTTCTGTTCCAAACTTAAACTTCATGTCATCAGATTTCAAATTAAACGTTACCCCATTCAAATTGTCGCTGGCAACTGGCGTTTCTGCAGTAGTTTATAAAGTATAGTTTTCAGAAATAATTATCTTCATGCTCGTTAAGGCTATTGTATTTTTTTGGCCCTTCTGGTAATCAGTTTGAATTTGGGTGCAAACGATTTTCTCCTTTAACGAAGTAGTTTTTTTTTGCTTAACTTTTAAGTTGAATTTTCTTTCGTTTTAATTTAAGTATTAATTATTGTTGTTCTATTTTCTAAATCGATTAATTTCGTGTTCTTTTGTAAAATATAGTTTAAGTATTGAAACATATTCTTTATAGGATTTTGCAAACAGCAGGAAACATAACTATCTATGAGAACTAAAAGAAAAACTAAGTGTAAAAATATTAATAAAATCTTTGCAAAGATTTCATTAATATTTTTACACATAGTTTTGAATGAAACGTTTTCAGAGGCTAAGCATTTCCAAGAAAGAGAATGATAGATTTCATGAAAATGTAATCCATTAGAACGAAAATATTTTAAGACAAGGTAGATAAATAAAATCATTTTAGGCCCTTGTTCTCATTTTTAACTGAATCTTCATTATTGTAGGAGGTTATGTAGATACTAGTTTAATTTGCATGGCCGTAGGGGACTGTGGATGTGGATGCTGGTGTTAGAATGAGAATTGTCAAATAAGAAATTAGACAAATTCATTTTAGGATTTTAATTTGTTAGCGTAACCAGAATTCAGATTATCGAAAGAGTGCAAAGATTCCATTAATATTTTTACACAAAGTTTTTCTTTTATTTATCGATAGTTATTATTTCTGCTGTTTACAAAATCCTATAAATATGTTCCAATACAATTTTAAGCAAACAAATAATAATTCACATTTAAACATGCATAGAGTATATAGGCTTTAATACCTACTAGTTAGCTAATAGATAGGTGAGGTTATTTTTATCAGTCAATGTCAAATATAATTATTTCACCCTTATTCATAGAAATTGTCTTAGTTTTGCATGAAGCATCTTTATGAGTGGCTTTGTCTTTCTGGTGAGCTCCAGAATAAGGGCGAAAAACGTTTCAAAGGCTAAGCATTTCCAAGAAACAGAATGATAGTTTTCATGAAAATGTAATCCATTAGAATGAACATTTTTTAAGACAGGTAAATAAATATATTCATTTTAGGCCTTTGTTCTCATTTTTAACTGAATCTTCATGATCGTAGGGGGTTATGTAGATACTAGTTTAATCTGCTTGGCCGTAGGGGACTGTGTGGATGCTAGTGTTAGAATGAGAATTGTCAAATAAAAAATTAGACAAATTTATTTTAGGATTTTAATTTGCTAGCGTAACCAGAATTCACTGTTTTACTCATCGAATTCTAAATAACTTCAAAAATGTCCATCTGTCCGTATATGTCTATTAGTATGTCTGATCATCTGTTCGCCTATCCGTTTGTCTGTCTGTCCTCTGTCCAGAGCTAGGTAAAGTACCTACTCTGGTAAAGTGCTTTGAGTAATGCTTGGGCCTTAAACACTGTGCCTCAATTACTTTTAAAAGAGAGTATTTGGTACTTGACATTTGAATTATTTTGCCTAAGTACTTGGTGCTTTAATGTCCTTTCAGAGAGCTTCAATTACTTTAGAAAATACTTCAATTACTTTTAAAGTAATTGAAGTTCTTTTGAAGTGCTTTAAGTACTTACTTGCAAGCTCTTTTTAAAATTCATTCAAAGCCCTTCTAGACAAGTCTCATCATTAATTATCAGGAATACAGGAATTAATAGAAAAACAAAGCAGCTTGTTTTCAGTGTTTAGTTTAGGAATTAATAGAAATACAAAGCAAAATTTTTTTCATTATGTTTTTTGTGGTTTAAATAATTTTGAAATCATTTTGTTTATTTAAAAATATATCCAAATAGGTTTAGAATGTCATGAAACGTGGAAATTTTAAATTTGATCAAAAACAACATTTTTCCATTATTTGTTTCCTTTAAACGGTCCACCCTGTATATTTTCCAGTGAAAGTCTAACCATATCTTCCGTGTCAGTAGCATCAGCTACCTACAAAATTTGGTTGTCATCCATCAAGTAGTTTTTTAGTTAATGCACCAACAGACAGATCGACAGACAGACAGACTGGCGGTATTGAAAAACCTATATTTTCGTAATCTACATGATTTGTTCTTCTCAAATACAATACTTCTCTTCGGTATGCGATGGAAGTAAAAAGGCACTTTCTTAAAAATTAATTTCTACAAATTAGGGATGTGTACCGTAACATGGTTGGGCTTATTATCTTCCTCAAGAGTTGTACTTTTGACAACAGCAACATCAACACTGACATCATCAATATCAACATAAATAACAATAATTGGGCAAAGTCACGTGCAGAAGAAAGGAAAGTTAAAAGAAGTCCGCTTTTTTGCAAAACTAACGCGATATTTCATTCTATCTCATCGAGCTACCCCAAATCCTTTGGCCGTAACTTTTTGTACGTCCACAGGAAGCCGAAATAATGATGACTTTTTTTCTAAAACTCCCTTTTGCCCAGGCTATAGGTCGTAACCCGTAACGAGAGGAGCGTTATAACTAGGTTATTTTAACAATAATAGCTGTGTTTTTCGAGAAATTTAATACTCTTAGGGCCGGTACTTTCATCTATAGATAGCGACATTTATTCTTTAGAATAAGTCTTATCTAGACGATAAGCAAAAAATCGGTATTTTCACCTACAAATAGTGATATCAGTCAGATAAATATGCTTGTTCCTAGGATAAACTATTCGGTGCCCAAACCGACGAATAAGACTTTTATCTACTGGATAAATGAAGCCACGCCTACGTGCTTGCGCTCTGATTGGCAGTGCTATTCTATTTTCTAACCTAAGTTTTGAAAAGTTCTTTATTGTTTTGTGTTTAACAATATTTTAGATAAGGTTTGGCCAGTGGTGACTTTTATAACTGGGTGATTTTACGGACTTTCACAAGCCACGGCGGGAAGAATAATAAAAAAATGTAATAACTGCTATTTATGTATTTCCTCACTTTGTCCAAAAATGTATCACATGAAACACAGTTTTATTTTATATATACCATTTAAAAATATGCAGACACAAACCGCACAATAAAAGCCATTGTAAACACAATACTCACAATTACAAACAACCAAAATGACTCAAATGTCATTAACAGGTAAGAAATAATAGTAGGGGATTATTTCTGTCTTTATTTGAAGTACATAGGCTTCTGCATACATTTCTCTTGTTTTACCACATCTTAAGTTGGCAACATTTACTTTGGGAAGTGTCTAAAATCTTACCCATCGAATTGTTAACCGAAGGTGTGATTTGAATGAAAGTACAGATAGAAGACATCCAGTAGATAGCAAATTCTGGTTAACTTATCCTTCGGATAGTTATCCGCCGGATAAAGTATATTTAAACTTAAGTGAAAGTACCGGCCCTTAAGGTAAGCAATATTCTGAATACTTAGGACCAAACATTGAACAATAGCAATAGCAAATTCTGGTTAACTTATCCTTCGGATAGTTATCCGCCGGATAAAGTATATTTAAACTTAAGTGAAAGTACCGGCCCTTAAGGTAAGCAATATTCTGAATACTTAGGACCAAACATTGAACAAACCAGCTATGAAGAAAATGTAATTTTTGTCCGACTTGAACCAAATTTTACCAAAATATAGAACGAATTGGTATCTACAATTGCAATGCCACCTGCGGTACCAAAATTAATTGAAGAAATAAATAAACCATATTAGGCATTTTTTTACAGAAAAACTTTATTAATGAAAGTTGTTCAGAATTGTCCAACCTAGATGAAAATTCTAAAGGAGTAGATTTTTTTCTAGATATTTTTACTGAAGATATAGCGGAACACATTATTCGAGAAACTAACAGGTATGCCATGCAACAAAAAACTAATAAATGGAAAGATTTACAAATGAATGAGTTTTTTATATTTATTGCTATTACCATGGCAATTTCATCAATATTAAAAAACATTGAATTTTGTTTTTGAAGTCCAAACTTTCGACAAAATAAAAAAAATCGGTAACAGAACTTCCCTCTTTATTTGTGCATGGCGGTCACTCTAAAAAATTAATAATTACGAGATGACATTGAAAATAATAATCGGAATATAGTTGTCACTATTATTACAAAGAAAACCTGGTAAATTTTGGTCAAAAGAGTACAGAGTACTCATCCAACAACAAAAGTTCAATACTAAATGACAGGTGCCAAATATGGAAGACTGAATTATCTCTTGGGATTACCACCCTGTACATTTTTCAATACGTGCATATGCCAAATATTATTGCCATCTGTTACATTTTCAATTCCACATTCACGTAGTGGAGTGGAAGTAGGTATAGTGGTGGTTAAAAAAATTTCATTTTTTCAAAAATGTAGGTAAAAATATTTTCATTTTTTTTTTCTTCTGAAATAAGTTTAGACTATCGAAACGCGGAAATTTTAAATTTGAGCAAAAAGGCAAGTTTCCTGCTATTCTATAGTAGTGGTAAAAAATATTGCGAATATATATTTTTTTAAATAGGTTTAGAATGCCATGAAACGTGAAAATTTTAAATTTGAGCAAAGAAAAAAAAAATTTCCATCTATTTTAGTAATAAAAAAATTTCAAAAATGAAAAAAATTTTCCAAATTTTTCTTTCTGAAATAGATTTAGAATGTCATGAAACGTGAAAATTTGAAATTTGAGCAAAAAAAAATTTTTCCGTCTATTATTATAAACGTGGATATTTTAAATTTGAGCAAAAAAAAAATTCATCTATTCTATAGTAGTGATAAATAAAAAAATTTTCAAAAACATTTTTAAATTTGTTTGAATAGGTTCAGAATGCCATGGAAACGTGGAAATTTTAAATATGAACAAAGAAAAAAAATCCATCTATTTTAGTGGTAAAATTTTTTCAAAAATGGTAACAAAATTTTCTAAATTTTTTTTTTAATAGGTTCAGAACGTTATGAAGCGTGGAAATTTTTAATTCGAACAAAGAAAAAAAATGTTCCTTCTATTTTAATGGTAAAAAATGTTTCAAAAATGTTGGTTAAAAAAAAATTAAAACATTTTTTTTTTAAATAGGTTTAAAATGCCATGAAACGTAGACATTTTAAATTTGAGCAAAAAAACATTGTTTTTCATCTATTAGTAGTAAAAAATTTTTCAAAAATTGTGAAAAAAATGTTCAAATTTTTTTTTTCTGAAATAGATTTAGCGTGTCATGAATCGTGGAAATTTTAAATTTGAGCAAAAAAAAATTTTTTTTTTCATTATTTATTCCCCTAGGACGGTCCACCCTGTATATTTTCCAGTGAAGGTTTAACCATTTCTTCGATGACAGTAGCGCCAGCTACCTACCAAATTTGACTGCTCTCCGTCAGGTGGTTTTTTAGTTAATGCACCAAGAGACAGACAGACAGAGACTGACGGAATTGAAAAACCTATATTTTCGTAATCTACGTATTCTGAAACGTCAAAATCCGAAAAAAAATCGGAGGGTGATTTTTTCAAACAAAATTATCATAGCACAATTTTTTAAAGAAAAAAAAACAATTTCAATGTTATTCTCGGACTTGAACATTGTTTTAAACTAAATTTCAGTAGTCCTTAATATTGCTGAAATTTTGGACTCTAGGTTTTTGGACAATTCTGAACAACTTCCATTAATAAAGTTTTTCGCTAAAAAAATGCCTAATATGATTTCTTTATTTTTTCCATTTATTTTGGTACAGCAGGTGGCTTTGCGTTTGTAAGACGCGAATGTTTTTTTAGCCATAAGTAGATCCTAATTTGTTCTATCTTTTTGTAAAATTTGGTTCAAGTCGGACAAAAAATAAAAATGTTATAAAGGTGTTTTCATTTTAAATGGGTCATACTGTATATATTTTAAAATAATACTTGTAAGTACTGTAATTTTTTACATTTAACTCATTAAAGAGTCTACAATCATTGGATTTTTCATCAGACTAGAAGAAATAGGAATAGAAAAATGAACACAATAATACTAGGAGACTTCAACGCGCATATAGGAAAGGACGACCAAACACATGAAGACAAGAATATCATAGGAAAAACCTTACTTCACACATGGACAAACGATAATGGAAGCTTGCTAAAAAACTTGACACATCTGTTAGATCTAACAGTTAGAAACACATGGAGCAAGAACCTAACCTGCCTTAATACCTGGAATAAAGGAAACATCAACCCTCAAATAGACCATATCCTAGTGGATAGAAAAATAAGGGACAGGGTCAAAAATATGAAGGCAAAACAAGCAACAAACGTCAAAACAGATCACAAAATATTATATGGAACACTAGTAATAAAGAAACAAGAAGAAAAAAAGAAAAAAAAAGATACAACAAAACAGCAAATGACACATGGAACATCTCACTGCTGCAAAACAAAGGAATAAAAAAGAAATACCAGGAGGAGATAGAAAAACAGTTAACAGGAAAGGAACTAAATTGGTCAACAATGGGTTTAAAAATCAAAATAGCGGCGAGGAAAACGTTGAAAAGGAACAAATCCCCTATGACCCCAAAAGAAAAGACACGAAAAGAAATTACGAAAAACTAAAGAAAATAAAGGCCACAGGAAAACAATATACACCAAACATAGACAAAAAGATAATAGAAGCGAGGAAAGAAAGAAGAGACACAGAGAGGAGGCACGAACAGAAAAAAAAAAAATGCAGGGAATTCTTCGAAAACATAGAATCCACTCCAGCAGGACAGAGATTAAACCAAACCTTTAGACACCCCAAAACATACAGGAGAAACAACAATACGCAGTCAAGAAAATACATACCACTGCAGCATTGGGTCAGGAAATTAGAAGAAGGAAACGCAGAGAGAAGTCAAATAGAACCAATACAAGAAATGGACCACTGGCCTCTGGGAAAGCCACCGTCAAAAGACGAACTACTAGAAATAATGGCCAGAGCTAAAAGAAACACGGCCCCGGGAATAGATAAAATAAATAACGAACTAGTATACTATGGACCGGACAACATAAAACAGCTAATCCTAGAAATCATCACCAACGCATGGACGGAAACCACACCCCTGCCTGAGGAATGGAATACAACCATACAGATACCGCTCCCTAAAATCAAATCACCACAAAACGTGGACGATTACAGAAGAATAACACTCAGCAGTGTAGGGTATAAATACTACGCACAATTCCTCCTCAGAGAAATGGAAAAATACATCGGCGAACTACCAGATTATCAAACGGCATTTATCAAGGGTAGATCGACAGACGACCACATGTACACCACCAGACGGATCCTGGAAGAAAAGTGGAAAGAAGGAACAAAACTATATATAGTCTCAATTGACCTCCAAAAGGCATTTGATACTATAAGGCATGAGGCTATAGTCAACACTTTGCTCAACAGGGGAGTACCGCAATACTTAATAAACAGAATAATAAAAGCATGCCTACACGAAAACACTGCAATACAATGGTTTGGACAGACGACGGAATCAAAAATGAAGAATATAGGAGTCAAACAAGGATGTCCCCTATCCCCCCGACTATTCACCACAGTCCTGGACCAAGTCAAAACAGCCTACAGAGTCACAAGAGCTCTACTACCCTTCATTGAGGACAACAAACCACCATGGTGCCTAACCAAAAAGGTATACACGACCATCATAATGCCTACTACGATGATATATGGAGTCAAAAACGCAGCAACGATAAAGGCCAACCGAAGAAGCCTGAGAAGAGCTGAAAGGGACATTATCCAACTGCTAGCGAAAACAGGAAAACCACAAAAACGACAGAAAACGTCAACATTACTAGAGGGAAGAACAATAATCAAAAGAATAGAATCATACGCAATGAAATACTGGAGACATGTCCAAAGACGGGACACGACACACCTACTGAAGAAAGCGCTGCGAATGAACAGCAACAAACTGAAAATAGGGAGGCCAATGCTACACATGGATTACAACAATCGAGAGAATTATGAATAAGCTAGGAAAGGATTATACACACTGGGAAAAGTTTGCACAACAAAAAATGGAATACAATAAAGAAATATCAAGGATATACACACTGCCAGACTCAGAAACAGAAGAAACAGAAAACTCAGAAGTAGAATAGGAGAGAAGATGATCACAGACAGAAACTAAGAAGAAGCATATCACAAAAACCTGAAAGTAAAAAGAAGCACGAAAACCTAAAAGAAGCATCTCACAAGCGCCTACACTTTCCATCCGATGAAGACAGAAGGAAAACAAGAAGAAACATCTCACAAACACCTACACGCTCCATCCTATACTCCTACCCCATGCGTCATGCGGCTCTCGCTGCTGACAACAAGCATGTCCAATGTCCAATCCAGCGTATGCAGCTGGTCCGGCGGTATATAAAAGCACTGGGGGTTTGTTCTGGCACACGGTGGGATGATCGGTGGGCGATCGGGCTGCGTGGTGGAACAAATCTCCCTGCACCGGAATTGGCAGCAATGCCCACCTTACGCTGGCAAATCAATCAATCAATCAATCTAAAATGACTTTCCAACGGTGATAGCCGATTAATAAGTCGTATCTACATTGGACGTGCAAACCAAAGACCAAAAAATTAAATATAAATAAGTGTAGTTCCACCAAATATCATATATATTGTTATTATATAATTTGGCTAATATATCAAAAATCAAGTAGGTACATTCAGTTAAAGTTGCAGGCTAGAACATTTTCGACTCTCCTGTAAAATTATCAAATTTTGGGTTACGCCCTATTGTACCTAAGCTAGCGATATATTCAATACGTAATCAAATCTATTCTGTCTTACGTTTGTTATGCCCGGTGCTACTCAAGATATTGTTATTTTCAGTCATAGCAATTTGAAGAACAAAACTGGTATTCAGTTTAACGTGCAACAACAATAATTGTTAAAGATTTCATAACAGGACTTTGGTTAGCTGATTGTTAGGAATGAAATTCGGTGTATGCGCGGGAAATTTAGGACCTTTCAAGTGATCAAAACTCAAAAGTGAGACGTCAAACGCGCGAAGGCTTTCAGCATTTTGTCTTGATTTACTGTTCATTTGTGTTTGTGAATACGGAAGACAAAAAATCAAGAGGTAAAAGAACAACATATGGTCAAATGTCTATGTTTCTCCACTTCATGCAAGAAAACAGAATTATTATAACAGGAAAATGGCACCCTTTGGAGGCTAACCAGCTAAAAATCAGATGGGATGCGTTAACGATACCTACTATCATTATTCTCTTCGCCGATTTAACGCACTTTTTATATAATTGTTGCACATTCTGTAGTATACTCTCCACATTTCATAGTAAATAAAAAATAATGTTTACTTATATTAGCGACGGCCTTGCCTAACTGCGAGATGAATGAAGGCAACCAAAGCTTGTTCCATAATCTTATCGCATTTGTTACAGATTTACTGCTATTACGTTGGTAAACATTAAGGACTATTGCCTAATTAGCCGGTTTAGCAATGTAGCCATATTATATAATATAAATATATGAATTTAATAAATTTAAATAATTATAATGATACCTAAGAAAGTTGTTAACTTTCTTATGTATTGATCGATTTTGTTCCAAAATAATACGGTATTTCCTCTAGCTGATGCTAACCTACTGTCCAAGTTCCAATACAATCGGACTTTTCGTTCTAAAGTTATCGCGCTTACAAAAACGTGTCAGACGGACAGACAAACAGACAGACGGACAGACAGGCATACAGACAGACGGGCGAACGTTTTAAAAGTTTTTCAGAATTCGATTACCAACACAGTGATATGAAAATTTGTTCTCTACGAGCGCTATTACCAGTCTTAGATGTGTGCCGATCGAATGCAATATATTCCTCGTTTTGTATTTGCGAAGAGTAAGTATAATAATACTGCCGTCCTAAGCCAAAAAGATATATCTCAAGTTTTGACCGAAATGCATATTTTTATATCTTAAGATAGCTGGAGCTATTTTCTATATATTTCCATAGCGAAATAAACGTGTTTCAATTTTTAAGTAGGTATTTTTAAAGTGCTAAGTTTGACGCATCTCAAATTTTTATATATCAATTCCTTGGCCAATTAGACGTATCTCATTGTAGAAAAAAAGTAGTAACCTAATTAATATAAATTCATAAATACACCATTATTAACTTCTATATTAGTACACACTACAAAGTACTACAAAGAAAATATTAGTAAATATTTGAAAATATTGATGCGATGTCGAAAATTCAAAACATGCTTATATTTCAAAACAGTGAAACCTTGAGATACGTCTTTTTGGCTTAGGAGGGCAGAATAGTCCAGTCACTAAAGTAAAAAATACACCAGAAGCTCGCAAAAATTGTTATCTGAGATTTTTCTTCCGTAACTGTTAGTGTGAGGATTAAGCATCACAAAACAACAAAAATCAGTTCTGAGGGTGCTGCGCAACCCCCCGAAAGAACCATCCCTTCGGTGAAAAATGCCTTATTTTACTGATAATTCGTTAACCGTTGAAGATATAAAAAAATTGCTCATCATAAAAAAAATGCTCGACTAATTGCCTAAAAAGAAGTCCTTTTGTCATTTTCTTGTATATGCCATGGTTTTCGAGAAAATCAATATTGACAAAAATTGCAAAATTTGTGTTTTTAATGCGTGCGAATATTCGTTTGTTTGAAATTGAATTGCTCCAAAACCAAACAAGCTAGGAAGAAAAATCAAAATGGGTTTTGAAGGGGATATAAAATACTCTCTTGTATTGCCATTTTTGAGGGCTATTGATATTTATTAGT
Source organism: Stenurella melanura (assembly GCA_963583905.1). NCBI lineage: Eukaryota > Metazoa > Arthropoda > Insecta > Coleoptera > Cerambycidae > Stenurella > Stenurella melanura. The sequence goes on along the minus strand of OY757309.1, from coordinate 233,610,599 downwards.
ATATAAAAATAACAACATAATATAGTTATCTCTTGATTTTTTGTGCATCTAACTATTCACAGGCCCATAAAAAATAACTGACTATAATATAAGTTATAAATGCATTATCTTTTAGGTAGTTCAAGATAGTACTTCAAGGCAGAAAAAGTTAGAAATAAATATATTCACCTTTACAAATTTAGCAGCATGTTAAAGTTAGTAAAAAAAATCCAAAAAAGGCTGCATAGTCAATTTTTTGATGATATTTTTCTAATGCAATTTTTTAACTATTACAATTTTTTTTTGAGCTAAATTTTCAAGATGTTTGGGTCTTTCTTTAATTTTTAGGAAACAGTAAAAAATTGGCCAACATTTGGCTAACTTCAACGTGCTAGTAGTAAATGTGAATATTTTTATTCCTAACTTTTTCTGCATTGAAGTACTACCTTGAACTAAAAAAATAATGCCTTTATAACTTTACATTAAAGTCAGTTATTCTTTTTGGACCTGTAAATAGTAAAAAGTGCAAAAATCAAGAGGTAACTACCTATATTATATTGCTATTTTTATATACTAATAGATATCAATAGCCATCAAAAATGGAAGCATAAAAGAGTATTTTATATCTCCTTTAAAACCCATTTTGATTTTTCTTCCTAGCATGTTTGGTTTTCGAGCAATTCAATTTTTTCTATAGGCCGCGCGCAAAAAATTTCAAATAGAACGAAAATTCGTGCGCATTAAAAACACAAATTTTGCAATTTTTTTCAATATTGATTTTCTCGAAAACTATGGCATGTACAAGAAAATTACAAGAGGATTTTCATTTAGGCAATTAGTCAAGCTTTCTTTTCTATGATGAGCAATTTTTTATATATTCAACGGTTAACGAGTTATCAGTAAAATAAGGCTTTCTTCACCAAAGGGGTGGTTTTTTGGGGGGGTTACGTGGTACCCCCAAAACTGATTTTTGTGGTTTTATGATGTAAAATCCCCCCACTAACAGTTACTGAAGGAAAATCTCGATTTTTTGTTATGGAAATTTAAGCAAAATTACCTACAATACAAAATACAAAAAAATTCCGCTTCTTCCATTTTGGTATATTGAAATTTTTAATATAAAACACTTTTGTTTTAGTTTTTATCAGAGTGGAAATCTAAAACTAGGAAGGAAGCGAGAATAGTTAGAGAAAGTCAGGTTGAGAATCGTTTGGCAGTGATCAATTAACAGCGCTGGAAATTAGATAATTAAAAATATCCCTTATACATCGGCAGTGTAATCTTCTTCTTCTAAATAAAATTAATTTGTATAATTTGCCTAACTAAGAATAACATGTAATCATACTGACTGATATTATGCATTTTCCAATGCAGAAATAAAATAAAAATAAACGTTTATAGCCACAGGGTTCATTCTTGACGCTTAGACTTACTTTAATCAAATTGTTATGTACTTAGCAAGCACTAAAATGTAGTTTGAAAGACATATTGTTAAGTAGACGGTTGAGTTTGTTATACAGAGACGATCGGAATAAGATTTTGTAATAAGTGTTGTTGCCTGACAAGAAATTGTTAAGCAACAATAATAAAGCTTGCTAACTACAAACAGAATAGATCTGAATATTATATAATTAAACAATTTACATAGGAAAATGCACATCACCGCGAGTGTCTTATTATTTTTTAAAAGTACCTACTACGACAAGAATATCTGTACCCCACGTTAAAAGTTATCCTCAGCTTTCCTATTAGAGATAGGTAAAAATGCATTAACACTTCTCAATGTAAAATTTCATGTTCTACCATTTTGCTTAATGCTTTTGTCGGTATAAAACTTCGTTTTCACGATATAAACGAAATACTGTTTTCAAGATGGTTTTAGTTTTTTCTTGCCCTTCTCGGAATGCTAATAACTTGTGTTTACTAACATTAAAATATATCTACTACCAAAAATGCAACTTTCTACTGATTATCTCAATTTCAAGGCTTGATTGGACTATATCTAAACATTTATAAATAATTACTTACCCCTGTATCGGCACTTTAAACATTATTTCCTGTCATTCTATATTGATAAAGACCGGTTGCCTTTAAAATCCATTGCAAATAAAATCGAATCACAATTCACCAAATTAATATCTATTTTTATATAGTGTACCTACACTTATGCTGAACAAAATACACTACGCACTTTATTACACAATAAACTTCTACTTATTTACATTACTTGAAACAATGAATCAAATATATTCCCTCAATTGTTAGTCCGACAGAAACAAACAGTAATCCAGTTCGTTGTAAGAAACCGCGAGACAGTGATCGAAGCGTGATGGATAGTTCCGTATAACGCCACCAGATTGTAACTTTTCCGCGAATTTCAACAATCGCGCTGTCTGCGTGATGTCTCCAGCGGCCAACTTGATTGTTTACTTCAGTTGATGCTACTGTTGACGGTGCGGGGTTTCGGTAAACAAAAAATAATGTTGTGAAGTGTTAAATATCGAGTTGAAACACTATAAATATCATCGGCTGTCATTAATTAATTATTCTAATTTTACAGACGGTGTTTATTAAACCCTGATTAAACAGTTATATTTACCAAAATGTCAAGTTGGTTAAGTTTTTCCAGTCGTACTTTATGTTTAGGGCTGTGAACTATTTAATACGCACAAAGTGTTTGAAAAACCATAAACTAGCATTATTTGTCGTTCTTGAATACAGTGAGAGAAATAGGTCAGTGCATTGTTACCGGTGATGTCAGTGTTAAAAATCAAGTACGCGAATATTGTGAAAATACTCCTTGCTACGAGGTGACTGACCTGATATTCACAGGATTGTGGATTCGGCAAATAATTTTAACAGTGGTCCGTGCATTTAATAAAATAAAAATCTATGTGTAACTTTACCATTTACAATTTGGTTAGTATTTGGAGAATATTTTATTTTGTTTACAAGTGTTTGGTGTCATCAGATGTTGTGCAGCATGGCAGATACATCACCAAAAACTTATTTAATTATTTTGGTCCTGGTTTTGATCTCGTTGTCCATTATGGAACTAGGAATTGATAAACAAGTCACAAAGCTGCAATGGTGAGTTATAAATATTTTAAGTACAAACAGGTATATCTAGATTTAACATTCGGATACAAATTTTTATTTACAAAGTGGCATGCAAATCCAACTATATATTCATGTTTTGAAGTCCCAGGTACACAGAAAAGTGGATTTTAAAAAATATCTGTACCTACAGATTGCACCTGCAAACAAATCGATTTCCAGATACACCAAATGCAATGATGCAATTAAATAGTCGAACCCAACTTGACTTACAGACAAAGCGAACACTTCGCCTTCACATGAAAAAAATGTTCCAAACGATTTTTTTGCTTATTCACGTTCGGGACGACTAAGCAAATTGCAAAAATCGCTTTTTTGGGCCGAATATTTTTTAGGTTGTTTTAGTCATTTTAAACACAAAAGATCTTTTGTTATTTTTTCATATACCTAGTTTACCGTTTCAGACTTATAAACCAGGTTGAAATGCAATACCTATTAAAACAAAAAATTGAGTTCACCAAAATTCTTATACAATCTTTGAACATACGTTAACAAAATCTAGAAGAGTAAGTGTAGATTTTTCATTCTAAAGCTTAAATTTTTAGTTGTTAAATATTTCAATTGTTTATAAATCGAATAAATCGGAAACGGTCAACGTTACAAAAATATGACGGGAGACCTTATTTGTTTAAAATGACCAAAAAAATCATTCGGTTCAAAAAAAGCGATTTTTGTAATGTGCTTAAACTATTTCTTTTAACAAATTACAAAAATCGCTGGAGTTCAAAGTGTGTCGAATTCGATGATAGGTATGGCCGGCCCGTGTTTGGTGGCTTCTGCAGGGTCTCGAGATAAATCCGGATAAAACGGTACCAAAACTTACGAAATTGCATTGAATTAAAGCGTAAACAATTCTATATTGATTGATATAAATTAGCACGATTCTGGCTATTTCATCTAGTGGATATTTGATTAAATTATTTTGGTGTATATAAATAACCCGAGGAAGTGTACTACCCAACCGTAAAATCTATACCTGGATTGGTCCCTTCTTCAAGTGGGTGATATAATAAGCAACAGGCAGTCAGCTGTGAATAAAACAGATGAGTTTCTTTCGAATGAAATAAAAAAATACGCGGAATTGGCAAACGGAAACTAAAACAAAAACTGATTGCTTAAAAATCGCCTCTTTATTTGGTCATGGCGGTCACTCTAAAAAATTAATAATTACGAAATGACATTGAAAATAATAATCGGAATATAGTTATCACTATTATTACAAAGAAAACCTGATAAGTTTTGGTCAAAAAAATATACAGAGTGCTCATCCAACAGCAAAAGTTCAATACTAAATGACAGGTGTCAAATATGGAAGGCTTGCGCAAATACCTTAACAAATGTCCACCATGACTGAATTATTTCTTGGGATGACCACCCTGTACATTTTTCAATAAAAGTATAATAGGTGCATATGCCAAATATTATTGCCATCTGTTACATTTTTCATTCCACATTCACGTAGTGGAGTGGAGTTATAGTGGTGGTTAAAAAATTTCATTTTAGTATTGAAAATACTACTGGGCGCATGATATAGGACCCATCTTACGAAAAACGTATCGAGAGCGACAGATCTGTCTAGGCCGCTGCGCCGGCCTTGTAACAGTAGCGTTCACTCAACGCCATCCTATTAGGGATATCACATTTCAATAATAATTCAAGCAGTATTTCGAAACTAAAATATAAACGTTATTTCTTACAGAACACCGTCACTTTCAAATTAACATTAAAAAAACAAAATAACCCAATAAAACATAGACTAGCTTAATTCGATCGTATGGACAAATATATTTAAAATTATGCAAATAAAATTATCAAACACATCTAAGTATGGTAGAAAAAAGTACAGTAGAAAAGCAGTATACATAGCTGGGTTAATCTAAACAAACTTTATCAATGAACATGGGTCCAATTACAATGAACCCAAGTGGTATTATTAAATTTGATAAAAGTTTTTATTTTTTTTATTTTATCGCTAATGGTACCTAATGCAAATGCTAAAAATACCTATCATCGTAGTCATCGATACTTGGACTCCAAGAGCAGTATAGTTGCATCTGGTATTTTCAATACGCTTAAGATAATTGCGAAAGATGCAAGATCTGTGATTATTTTTTAATTTTTTAAAAATGTTGGCAACAAATTTTCATTTTTTTTTCTTCTGAAATAGGTTTAGAATGTCATAAAACGTGGAAATTTTAAATTTGAGCAAAAAGGAAAGTTTCCTTCTATTCTATAGTAGTGGTAATTTTTTTTTTTTTTTTTTAAATAGGTTTAGAATGCGATGACACCGGTAAATTTTAATTTGAGCAAAGGAAAAATTTTTTTCTATATAAGTATTTTAGTTATAACAATTTTTTGAAAAATTTTCAAATTTTTTTTTCTGAAATAGGTTTAGAATGCCATGAAACGTGATAATTTTAAATTTGAGCAAAAAAAATTTTTTTCCATCTACCTGTTCTAGTGGTAATTTTTTTTTTCCAAAATGGAAAAAAAATGTTGCAATTTTTTTCCCCCAAATAGGTTTAGAATGTCATGAAATGTGGAAATTTTAAATTTGAACAAAAAAAAATTCCATCTATTCTATAAATAGTGATAAATAGATAAATAGAAATGTTTTTCAAAAAAATGTTTTTAAATATTTAAAAAAAAAAATTAAATTTGTTTGAATAGGTTTAGAATGTCATGGAAACGTCGAAATTTTAAATCTGAACAAGGGAAAACATTTTCTCTTTCTATTTTAGCGGTAAAAATGTTTTCAAAAATGTTGGTGAAAAATTTTTTTTTCCTGAATAGGTCTAGCGTGTCATGAAACGTGAAAATTTTAAATTTAAGCAAAAAAAAGTTTTCCTTATTTATTCCCTTTAGACGGTCCACCCTGTATAATTTCTAGTGAAAGTTTAACCATTTGTTCGCTGACAGTAGGGTTAACTACGTACCAAATTTGACTGCTCTCCGTCAAGTAGCTTTTTAGTTAATGCACCAACAGACCGACAGACAGACAGACTGACGGTATTGAAAAACCTATATTTTCGTTATCTACGTGATCTGAAACGTCAAAATTCGAAAAAATCTCGGAGGGTGAATACAATACAAATACAATACTTCCCTTCGGTATGCGAGGGAAGTAATACTATAGAATATAGGATGGAAACAAATGTTTGCTCAAACTTAAAATTTACACATTTCATGACATTCTAAACATATTTCAGAAACAAATAATTTGAAAAAAAAGTTTTTTGAAAATTATTTTAACTACTATACCTACCTAGAATAAACGGTGGACAAATTTCTTCTTTGCTCAAATTTAAAATTTCCACGTTTCATGACATTTTAAATCTATTTCATAAAAAGAAGTTCAAAACAAAATTTGAAATGTACAAGAAAAAAAATTTTTATATTCTTTTGCTACTAGAGAATATATGATGGAAAAATGTTTTTGTTGCTCAAATTTAAAATTTCCACGTTTCATGACATTCTATATCTATTTCATGAAAGACGTTTTTCAAAAAGAAAAATTGTTTGGAAACTTTGTCAAAGAAAAATTTTTAAAAGATTGTTCTGCTACTACAGAATATATGATGGAAAAAAAATTTTGCTCAAATTTAAAATTTCCACATTTCATGACATTCTAAACATATTTCAGAAATAAATAATTTCAAAAGAAAAAGTTTTTTGAAAATTATTTTACAACTACTATACCTACCTCGTAACTACTATACCTAGAATAGACGGTGGAAAAAAAAAATTTTGCTCAGTTTTAAAATTTCCACGTTTCATGACATTCTAAACCTAAGTATTTCAGAAAAAATGCTTTTGAAAATGTTTAGAATTTCTTTAAAAAAATTTGACCACTACCACCCGGTATAAATAAAGCTTCCCTCTTTATTCTGTGTAAATGCCTTTACCGATTTTAGAATATTGTATTCAACCTTGAAAATGAGACAGTTTTTGTGTTTTTTCAAACATTAAATTATTTATAAGTTGGCAACGGCCAACTTTACGAAAACATGACGAGAAACCTTGTTTGTTTAAAACGACCAAAAATATTCACAGATTTCGCAAGTCTTGCAACCATCGGTACATTGGAAATGACAACACCATACATAAAATAGCTATGATCCTCTCTCGATTGCGACACCGCTGTATTTCGACCTTAAATGAAAACTGGTAACTAGACCCCCTGCGATATATGCAACCCATATTACATTTGCATATATCAACCGTTGCATATATGACAGTCTCACTCGACCGCGACACCGCTGTCGAAAACTAGTAACTCGACCCCCATATACGAACATAAACATTTCCAATGTTAAAACCTAAAAAAAATTAATTCGGGCCAAAAAAAAAACGATTTTGTTTATAAAAAATTGTTTAATCAAATTAGGATCAGATTATCGTCCGACAGTCTTCTTATATGTCCCGAACGTGAATATGCAACAATATCGTATGGGACATTTTTCTCATACGAAGACAAGGTTTTCGTCTTGTCTATCAATATTTCTAAGTTATATTTGGACACATCGGATTTAGCTCAATTTTTTTTATTAATAGATGCGGTCATGCCTCATCTATCCGACATATCTTTCATGTAATTAATTTATATTAGTAACAGATAGACAGGATTATTAAGTAAACAATGGTTTTTATATTACAAAATGGTTAATTATAAATAGCCTTTATACGAGAAGTACATTAGATATAATCTTTATTGCTTAAAATATACAAAACAGGTATATAAAAGGTGATTTAATGAAGCAAAACAAAGGGTTGTTTGAAAGATTAAAATTTTAATTAAAGCAGGCAGCATTTCAGAAAAGCTCTGCTTAAGGGAATTAAATATGCAACAGCAAAAAATATTACACATGGCTCACGACTAAGACCGGCAATGTTTCTTATTCGCATTTGAGTTTAATTTCAAAGGCCGCGAGAATTGAATAGAATGCGTTCACTCTAAATAAAGCATATTTATATTTCGGTTGTGTATTTTTGAGAGAAGTTCGCTTTTAATTGCGCGAAAATAACAAAAAGCACGTGGTTGTTTTATGTAGTGTGAAACAGCCCACCGAATTATTTTAACGCCGGAACTGAATATGTGAATTCGAATGAAGTTATTGATTATGTTCCTTTGTTAATTATGTAAATGCAATTTTATAGCATGCTGGAAATTGTTAAAAATATTGCTGTACAAAATTAATGATACTAACATTGACACATTTATTCTGAAGAATAAAAGTCACATACTGTGTGCATACAATGATGTAAAAGTTAATACAATAGTTCAGGTGAGCATAACAGGTATAAGAATAGTTTCAATACATACCGGGTAATTCAATTTGGTATTCGCCCCCCCCCGCATCTTTCTTATTTAAAACAAGAGTACAACCAACCATATGTATTTGTAAATCGTCTGTGAAGCTCTATCAAATGATGACCTTAAATCGTATCTGTGATCATATATGTCAAAGTAACGATAGTTAACTTTTTTTTTTCAAATGGTATGCTATACTTTTTTTACCGATTGTTGTAGAGATTCATTTTCTGCATTCACCTGTCTACAAAAGTATACACTTCCATAAGAAAAATTTCGAGAAAGTTAATAAAATATGAAAAAACTTCATTCCAAGGCATTGCTTCGGAATCAACATAGTTATTTAGCCATGGAAACAATTGAATTTTGACATTGTTAGTAATATTGTCTAAATGTTATTTGTGGCATTATTTTAATTTTTTTTCTTCAATTCTTTGGGACTTCCTGCCATATGTATTTTCGTGGAATCTACAAAATATCACAATTAACCAGTATATTAATGGTAAATAACTTCTACACCTGTGACTTTTACGTCAAAGGATCTGTTAGAGGTTGCTTTTTTTAAATAAACAACTCAAATAAGTATAAAAACTTGAAATTAAATATTTCGCCGACGTTTCGGAAATCTAATCTGTTTCCTTTTTCAAGGCTTTTTTTGAAAAATATTTTTTACTGTGTGTGATAAATATACAGCTCTAAGAATGTTTGTTATATTCAATATCCATAGATACTTACTATTTACATAGAACGGTTGATATAGTTAACAGTTTTTTTAGTTTTTTATACAATGTTAAGTTTGTGAAGTTCTTCTTTTAACATTGGCAACCAAGTTATACAGACATCCTCATTGAATGAGGATAGATGCGTATCGAATTGTTCCGTAGATGTATGGTGCGAAATTCTTAACGAACAGATTACAGGACCAAAGCTTCAGGAAGGCACACTTACCGAAGATATCTACAGTTTTTAAGAGAACAATTGTTAAACATAATAGAAGACGTTCCATTGCATATTAGGCATAATATATTACAAGATGGGGCACCGCCACATAATGCCATAATTGTAACGAACCTGCCAAATCTCCGGATCATATACCGTTGGATTTTTTCCTTTGGCCCTATGCAAAAAAAAAATTACTTTATACCTCTAAATGGCGTCGAAGATCTTAAAATAGAATACGAGTTGAATGTCGCTGATTAAATGTTGAAGTTCTTGAACATATATGTATCCAAGGCGTGATAAAGACAGGGCAATTATGTTTAGAAGCGAATGGAGGTCTCTTCGAACATGTGAAGTAACAAATAATGTTTTTATTTCCTTAATTATTAATTAGTTACCTTAAGTGTTAGCAGTGTTTGTTTTGTAATTACTGTTTATTTGTAATTGTCCATAAATTAATGTATGTCCATTTCTTCTTCATTAGTGTAAATATATTTATAGGTATTGCATAAAATAAAAACTAATAACACAATAACAAATAACAGTATCTTCAATTTGACGTTACGAACAATGTAAAAATTCGATTGTTTCCATAGCTAACTACGTTGATTCCGAAACAAAACCTTTGAATGAAGTTTTATCATATTCAACAAAATATTGCATTAATATTGTCTGTAATTGTTTATTTGTGGCATATTCAGATTTTCTTACTTTTTATTGGGTATTTTGCCACTGAAAAATATCTAAAAATTTTAATGAAAAAACCTCTGCGCCAAACGGATCAGACAGAGGTTGGTTCTTGAGTACTTGACTGTTTCAAAAAGTCTCACACCTAAAAATATATAAACTAGAACAATATTGTCTGTAATTGTTTATTTGTGGCATATTCAGATTTTCTTACCCAATAAAAAGTAAGAAAATATTGCATTAATATTTATAATTTAGAAAATTTAAATGTGATTTATTAACATTTGTAACATAAATGAGTGTCCTGGGTTAAAAACTTACCACCTACCTAAATTATTCGAAATCTCTGCATCTGCATCAATACACAGTTCGGTACGTCGAATTAAGGACATACGCACTCCTTTCAACACTAAACGCTAAACTATCAACAAACGTCGTCAATGAAGAAAAATAGAAGAAAAACTTGGTCCAAAATTCAAAAAGGAATACAAAAAGAACGAACAAGTAAGTTGTGTCTGTACGTAATCAAGAATTTAACGACTTAAACGGTAAGTCATTAAAATAAATCTTAACTATAAATACACAGTGACCCGAAATTCAAAAATAACAAAAACAACGAACGGCGGGTTGGACGTGTGTACATAACGAAACACCCACAGTAACTAAAATATTTCGCAGGGGAGATACGGAGTATAGTTTTCTTCAGATCAGATCTACTAAACACTCGACTAAAACGTCGACGTCTTTCATCCTTACCGCATCGCTAAAGACCGCCGACATTTTATGGCTGTCTATACAAATATTGAGTATCATAGACAAAGACACGCGCGACGATCTAAACCTACCTCAATATTCCAGCAGTTCTCAAAAAATTGTACTGAAAATTTGCGAAATTTTTGTTTATTTTTTTTCCAAAACTATGAGCTTTGGACCCCATGTTATATAAGGTTTTTTTTGTTTGTCTTGTCGTTCCCTACCACCACTTTTTCAATAACATGAAACTAATTACACCCTGTATATTCACTAACTTAGTAACATGGGAAATTAGTTTTGATAATAATACGTAGAATAGAAATCAATTTTGATCTCAATTTTAGTGACTTTTTTGTCACGTGACCTTCATTCTTTCTCGATCGCACTGTAGTACATTAATGAAGTGAGAAATGAAAACGAATAAATCCTAACTCTCAATGTTTGTTTACAATTGCATCTGGTCATACTTTCTACAAACTCGGTAAAAATAAACAATAACTTTTATTCACTATTATCTGTGTGCATTTGGCAACTTCGCCATTTAAAATATTTTGCATTAATTTGCGAATTCATATTTTCATATAAAATTATGTTTCCTAAGCATCACTACACACGCAAATATCTAACAGCTACAAATCACGGAAATTTTATTATTTTTTATTTATAGAAATAGCAACAGTATTTTAGACTAGGAAATAGTTATTTCTGAAATTTTGTGATATATCAACAGACTATAATTCTATTTATTTAATTGTCACAATAAGTATAAATAAAAAAGTAAGATTTATTTATTTTTATGTAGGTGGGCGTGTAAGACGTACATATATAATAAATGTGTGAGGAGGGTATTGAATGCCAATAATCACATTGAAATATACTAATCTATGATGTATGGATATAATTTCGAAACATAAAAGACAGTGTACATAAATCTTACGGAAAGACAACCGAGTCTAATATGAAAATGTATTAAAATTCGATTAGATACATTTATATTCGACATTTTTCCCACTTTAGTAATAATTAATTGTTATAAATGATAGTGGAAAATAGAATCGTGCTCTTCCAATAGCCGCTTGTACATAAATTGCAAAATAATATAGTATAAGTTATTGTAACGGGTGTGGAAATAATAATTGAGATTTAATTCCTTGATATAATAATGACTGAATAATAACATACAATACAAAAATACGTGCAATACAAAATAATTCAAATTAGAAGAAGCTAACCATTATACTCTTCGCCGATTTACTGAACTTTTTATATAATTGTTGCACATTCTACAGGATACTCTTCATAGTCTTTTTTTGCAAATAATATTATTTTTAGGCATTTCCTGTTGCTACATTTTGAAAAAAAATGTAGTGTAAGTTTTGCATTTTTCCGGTGGACCATCGAAACCCGAAAAAAACGTCGAATCGAAATGAAAATCATATCTATCGACTCGAGAGCGAATTTATAAAAGTCCGTCCGTCGGTCAGTCGGTCTGTTGGTCTGTCTGTCGGTCTGTCTGTCGGTCGGTCGGTCGGTCGGTCGGTCGGTCGGTCGGTCGGTCGGTCGGTCGGTCGGTCGGTCGGTCGGCCTGTCTGTCGATCGGTCTGTATGTCTGTCGGTCTGTCACGCCGAGTTCCCCTAATCCGTTTTCGGATCTCGATGAGACTTGGGTGGTTAATAGGAGTTCTTTAGGAAACCTTAACGCCGGAAGCTCGGCTCCGTTCGGAAACCGGAAGTACCCGATATAGACGTTTCGAATTTTTTGGGCAGAATTGAATAACTCGGTAACGGATAGTCGGATCGAGATATTTAAAAAAAGAAATAGTGCCGCTGGCAAAGCTCTGCAAATAAGTATACTAGAGACTATGGCGAAAAACAAATGAAAATTTATTTTTTTTGCAAAAACTGGTTTTCTCGAAATCGGGCTAGGAAGCACGATAACTGTCCAGAATATTGGATCAATTTCGATGAGACTTGGTGGGATCAAAGGTACACGGCCACAAATGAATCCTGTTACTGGCGGCCCGAATCCGTTGACCGCAAGTATTTTTTCCAGGGCCGAGTATGATTTTTCAAAGAAATTAATAACTCCCGAACCGAAGGTCCGATTTTGGTTTTTAAACATGGCAATTGGAGTGCTCGATTAGGTCTATTAGTTGACTTCTGTGGGAAATTTGATAAATCAAAAGCGAATCTACAAATCCTGGAAAACTTGATTTTTTTGATAAGTTCTACAAATTCCGAACAGTTTCCTAATAAAAATCGAAAATTATGCATTCCATACAATTATTTCAAAAAATATTACAAATTGATAATTTCTCCGTGCGACATAGGTGCAAAAAAAATAATGTAATGTTGTATTTAAAATATCATCATTCATTTCCTTATTTTCACTTATTAAATAAATATTAAACCGAACCCTTTCTGTGTTTCAAAATGAAGTTAGCGTTTACTTTAGTCAATGCAAGAAGAAAAATTAAATTAAATATGTCAAAATGTACTGAGTCATCTTGCCACCCTCTGCTGAAAATGAACTGAATCATCCCAACAGGGATAAAAAGCATATCAAAATGTAGTTTTTTAGCTAGTTCAATTACAAAACAAAAATACATATTTTTTCTAAATTGAAATATTTAATCATTTTGTTATTTATTGATAATATGGTTGTTTTCCTGGTGAACACTAACTTACTGTAAAAATTTCAATACAATCTGACGTTTCGTTCTTTAGTTATCGTGCTTGCAAGAAACGTAACGGACGGACAAACAGACACCCAGACTGACAGACAGACGGACGGGCATTTTGAAAGTTGTTCAGAATTCGATCACCAACACAGTGATATAATTTTTTTTCCTCTACGAGCGATATTACCGGTCTTAGATATGTGCCGATTAAATGCAATATAGAGGAAAGGGGGGGATATTTGATCACAGTTTTGCTTAATACAAAAAGTTGAAAAACGGTTTGTATGATTGGAAATAAATCAGATACATTGGAAACTAGGTATTTGATTATTTATATTTAGAACGACCTTGTAGATTTTTGTCTTTAATGTGATTTGCTCAAGCATCCTCACTAGGTGGGACACTTGATCAGTAGGTACGGGACACTTGATCAATGAATTTATATAAATATTAAATAATGAAATAAGCACTATGCAATGATAAAAGAATTATAATTAAATTGAATAATGAAACAAAATTTATAGGTAAAATATTCTATAATTATTTATAGAATATTAGGAACCATAAGAGATGTCTACTAGCGTTTCTCAAATATATCTAAAGGATTCACAAAATTGTAATATAATTGGTCCCCTTTGTCACAGTTTCTTTCTTAGTAAGTTTGGCAAGAAATCTTTTATTCGCATTTTCTGCTTGCCTTTTCTATCTTCCTATCATTTTTAATTATTATCTTCACTGGCGTATCAGTTAGAACTGCAGACTTCATTTTTTCACTTCCTTTCTTGGGTTTTCTTTGCACCTGCTTTAGGAAATGGCAAGACTGAATCGGGACTAAATAGAAGAGACGTTTCTGTTTGAACTGTAGGTGTAGATGTTTTACTAGGCCCTGCAACTTTTAATGAGATACGTTCAACTTATGAGATTTTTCTCTGCCACGGACAACTCTTTTGTTTCCTCCTGATCAGTGACAAATGAGGGCAAAAGGTCATCTTCATTAAAAATTGAAGAGTTATGTAAAAAATTACCTACCTAAAACCTAAAGCATGGGATACTTGATCACGTGCTCAAGTATCCCACTCTATGTGCTGATCAAATATCCCCCTGAACCGTTAGATAAAAGAATGTAAATACACACTTAACCCCAACTTGTAATACGTTGTTATTCTTTGTCGAAATTCACAAATGTACACTAATTTCCCTGCTATTGATTAATTTGGACAAGTATAAACTGTTAAAGTCAATGTTAAGTACAGAATAATTTTAGTAATATTTAGTTCTTTACGGTAATATAAATAAACACTGTCAGGTACCAAACACTAAAATGAATTCAAACGGGGATGTGCTTATATGTTGCTAGATTATGTAAATGTTATCCTAAAATTGTCGATTCTAAAACATTTGTCGTTTTAACTGAACAATGTTGCAGGCCTGTAGCTAGAAACTGTTTTAAGGGCGGGCAAACAAATTCTCAGAGCGGGCCCGTGAGCCTAAATATTTTATTGTTATTATATTAATAATAATAATGATGTTAGATTTATTGCCCAACAGAATAGTCCTATTACAGAACAATGTAAATGACAGTAAATGACAAAATAGTTATAGTAAATACAAAAAAGGTCATAAAGAAGGTGTTCGGCTTCTTTTCATTATCACAAAAAATTGTCATACATATTTCCAACGAGTTAACACCGTGGGCCGATCCAACTGTAATTGGTTGAAATTTACCTATCGAATTGATGATTGGTTGAAATGAGCTATCTAGTCAACGTGGACTTCCAGGGGTGGAATAACTGTTTTTTTGTCATAAAACTTTAATGAATAAATTTATTAACTTTTCACATTATTGTTGAAATAAATAGTTTATCTTAAAATGAAATTTTGCGAAAGAAAAATTGTTAAAAAGAACATCTAGATATGATAATGGTAAAAATGAGAAAAATTGCGTAAGTATTCAAATCCCTTAATTTATTGCATAAATTTGAAAATACATTTGAAGTCCAGTCCTGTGTGCTGTACAACTTAACGCCGGTGGTGTACTAATTAGAAGCGATCTTTGCTTTTTGCATAAAAGAGATCTCAAACTATAAGTAAAAAAAAAGAGGTATTATGAAATGTACTTTTATTAAAATCATCAATTAATAAAACAACATGTTATAGGAATTAATTAAGAAAAATTGTCAGGCAAACAAGTTGTATTAGATAGAAGAGATCTTAAACTTTATTTCAAGGGGGTGTTATGAAGTGCACTTTTATGAAAAAAATTATGTATAATAAATTAAGTCTGACAAATTTATTAACAAAAATTCCCACAAATTTTTTCGAAAATAGTTCATTATTTACCACAAATTGTGTAAATTTCAAGCAGGTGTTATAAAATGTAAAATCTTTTCTTTTATCGAAATTGAAAGTCATAAAAAATAACAATTAACAAATTTTTACTTGTCTGCCTAGCGTAACGTGATTTTTACATGTTTTGCAACCATTCACATTTTCATTTTTGCAGTGGAAGCTTGGTCTACGTCCTCTTAACAATTATTTCCATTCACCAACTGCGGTTTGGGTGTACTGTGATGGTCAGTGATGCAAAATTTCAAATTTCATTTTGAAAGTTTCAATTTCAATTTGAAATTTCTGAAAGTTTCAACGTACCCTCATAAATTTCTGAAATATCTGAATTTTATGAAAGTTTCAGATTAATCTGAAAATTACCACATTTTTGAAACTTTCATGAAAGTTTCAGCTCCAAAATCTGTATTTCCGTTACATCTAATGAAATTTGAATTTTGCGCGCCTTTTTAACTTGTTTTCAACCAATGAGGTAAAGTCTTTTTTAAAACATTTATTTTAGAGGTTAGGTTAGCTATTCAAGTATAAGAATCCTTGTTTTTCATTTCTTTTGTTTATTGCTAGGTTCCCGAGTTCTATTATTTTTGCATTAATAAGAAACTACAAGGGACAAGGACCCTATTCTTGAATCAGGGAGTGGAAGAATAGGGGTCCAGGAGATTTTGTGAATATATTAACAAATTACCTACTCGTGTAGTTTGAAAAATGTATTATTTTTTTCAATGGTCTTCTTTAGCTCGAAATGTTGTACGTATGTATGTTCAAATCTGGTGATCGAATTTTTGAACACGTCCCTATATCCAATCATGCAGAAATTTTGCACACAACTTTGGTTCTGAAGACAATACAATATAGTATATTCAATATTATGGTAGATCCAATATGGCGGCCACCACAAAATAGCAGATTACATTTTTCTTGATAACCCTCTTGACATAGGTATCGAATGAAAGGGTATATAAAGTGGTACAATAAGCTGTGTGACATTCTAAATCAAATGGTCGCCGGCACAAAATGGCGGATCACCTATTTTTTTACAACCCCCTCGGCGTAGGTATCAAATGGAAGGGTATGACAAGTAAAATACAATAAGCTGAGTGACGTTATTCTAAATCCAATATGGCGGCCGACACAAAATGGCGGATTAACTATTTCTTGACAACCCTCTCGACATGGGTATCAAATGAAAGAGCATATAAAGTAGAATACAATAAGCTGTGTGACGTCATTCTAAATCCAATATGGCGGCCGGCACAAAATGGGGATCACGTATTTTTTTACAACCCCCTTGGCATGGGTATCAAATGAAAGGGTATGACAAGTAGAATACGATAAACTGTGTGACGTTATTTTAAGTCCAATATGGCTGCCGACACAAAATGGATTACCTACTTCTTTACATCCTCCTTATATGAGTGTCAAATGAAAAAGTTTGACAAGAGTAATCGAAATGATGGCATCTGAATTAAAGAAAATGAGGCAGACAGGAAACTAAATAGTGAAAAATAAATAAATAAAAAAGAAATTCTTAAAACGATGGTTTTCTTTTAAAAGTGAATTGTACTAAAAAGTATAAAATAATTTTGATTCAGTGATTAAATTACAAAATGATGAAAAAGAAAACCATTGGGCGCTCATAAAGTATTTCTGTTGCTGCTATATTACAACATATTATTCATAACGTTCTATAACAATGCTAATTGTTGATAAAGGCAAGATATATTTTATGAGCATCCAATGGTTTTCTTTTTCATCATTTTGTAATTAAATCACTGTATAAAAATTATTTTCTACTTTTTAGTGCAATTCAGTTTTAAAAGAAAACCATTGGTTAAAAATTTCTTTTAAATTTATTTATTTTTTAATTTTCACGAACATGTTTGTAAGTTCTAATCTTATTGCGGAGAAAACAAAATATATTTTTTTATATTAAAAAAAACATTGAAAAATAAAAATGTATGAGACTAGTTTCAAAAGCGGGATTTATTACTCTTTATCTCTCGGAAGCTAAAAAAATTGCGAATATTACATAGAATTCAAGTTTCATCATTTAAAATATTTCAATGAAATTTCACTTAACTTTCTTAATATTAGGGAATTATTCAATCAAATTTCATAAAATGAAAGTTTCATTGAAATTTCACGAATGTTTCATAACACTTAATGTTTATTTTTGTATTTCAGAAATTTCATAAATTTCAGATGAATTTCGAAACTTTCACAAAAATGTCACTGAAATTTTCGCCTCTTTTAAGTTTCATGAAATTTTGCATCACTGGTGATGGTAACTCTTCTATATTCTATATTCTGCAGTCGCCGCAGGACGGGCAAACATTATTCCAGGACGGGCCATGTTCACTAACCTAACTAGTTTAAAGGAGAAAATTAAAGAGAGCAGTTTTTCCAATGTGGAATGAAACGAGGTTCACGACAATTTGCCTCCTGTTCCATTGCACTTTGCAATTAATGTGAAAATAACAAATATTTAACGACTAAACAATCGAACAGGTGTCTGGTACAGACGGGATTCATGTTCAAGACAATCCGCTAATTAATAACAGTAATACTGTAAGTAATGGATCAGATCGATTTGTGGTTGTTATAGCGCTTCCACTGGGAAAGAACACTGTCTGCCTTCCGCTTGAATATTAGAAATGGAATGCTAAATTACTTAATACTTAAAGTTGGGCAGGTGCCAACCCTCACACAGTTCATCGTACAACTTTCAATAAAAAACTTCCAGGTGATGCGCACCTCACATTCTCTAAATAAACCTGAAGTTATTTCGTCCAAAAGACGGATACTTTAAATATTTACTATGCTCTTACGCTTAATAATTTTAAACGACCAGCGTGAGTTTTTTTATATTCTGTTTACTATATTCTTTAATAGAGTAAATACAAAATAAAAAACTTTAGCTTATCTATTAAGGCTGAATTTCCTTACTCCAGGTCAACGTATTTTTGTGGAATTTTCTATTTCTTCACTGTCTTT
The DNA here is from genome assembly GCA_963583905.1 of Stenurella melanura. Lineage (NCBI taxonomy): Eukaryota > Metazoa > Arthropoda > Insecta > Coleoptera > Cerambycidae > Stenurella > Stenurella melanura. Next base: position 233,591,792 of record OY757309.1, on the reverse strand, counting down.
GTGATTTATGTAATGATCTAATGAGCGTCTCCTTGCTATTATATAGCACCACCGACAACCTAGTGATATATGTCGTGGATACCTGTTCAGTGTACCGCCTCAACAAAGCTTTTCTCATAAGTTCTTGGTCTTCATCTTCACCTATTGCTATATGCTCGTCTCCTGGACGTTGGTGACAGGTGTCAGTAGGTGGAAATACGCCGAGGTTAAATAAGTGAAGAAAGAACCTTTAATAATGGGGTCATACAAAACAGACATTAGTTTTAGTATATAAACAAAATCTCAAGTTTCTGGACTCTTATTGTCTTGCTTAACTTGCTTACGCTTATTTTGTAACGAAGTGAATTTTCTATTGCCAAAAATTTTAATTAACAATAAACTTCGTTATTTGCTCCGCTTACATTCGAATCTATGTACTGTAAATTATTATTATAGATTTATCTTATGTTAACTAGTTGAAACCGCGATATAGGATTCGATTTTATATAGAAAATATGATAAACCTGGCCGTGGGAGGGCTGTCCGTAACATTAACCATAATTACAAAAATTAATATTGAGGGCGTTAGTAAGTGAGCTGCGTAAATTAGTTTCATTAGAGAACATTAGAATATCACTTCTGTCCGATCCGTCAAACAGCACAGTCGAGTATTATTCTGTATATTCACCACATGTAAGTACACCGTTTTATCATTGCCGCTGGTTTCTTGTCGACCTATTTGTGTTAACACCGATAAGAGTAATTCACTAAAATGTGTGTTTTAAAGCAATAATTTGAAACCGATTCCGTTTAAATGTATCAGAATATAATTATCATTTTCCGAAATTAAATAAATTTAAATTTAAATTATTACAAGAGTAAGTGAGTCAGAGTTAGGACCTGTTAACTGCTCCGATTTTATCCAAATAGCTATGTTCTCAAGAATTTTCAGATGGGAAAAAGAACATAGATGATATGTCGAGAGAAAATCGTTTACCGTTTACCGTTTATATTATTTTAATCGAGAACATTTGTGATGGTACTGCGATAAAATAATATCTGTTGTTCTACCAAATGTGTAGAAATTATAATTACCGTCTATTTTATTTTAGCTAGTTCGTAGCAAAATAAAATATGTCTTTGCAAAAATAAGTTTTGTGAAATTTGTTGTAGTGTTGTTGTTCTACTGAGTAGAAATTTTAATTTACCCTTCATTTTGTTTCCAATATCTTGTACTGATACGAAATGGAACAAAATTCCTTACTTTGGAATAATTTGTAGAAATTTGTTATAATCCGGGAATTGAGAATAAAATCTAGGTATCTACCGTAAATAAGTTAACTAACATTATATTCTGATACATAGAAATTTTCCGCATCAAATCCGACAAGATACCACGTGGCCGAACCGAAATGCATTTAATTAAGGCACCCAGCTGTGGGGTTTGAGGCGCTTGGCAAACACCGCATCAAGTGTTGACGTAATTTCAACATTTCCGAACCGAACCGAAATACCACCGTTCTGATTATTGTTGTCTGTCCGTCTAGGCAGAATAATCTCCGCCGTAAGCTGATAGCAAATCCGATAACCGTTTTATTTTCCGAACCGAGTGTAACCAAGGTTACACACCGCACCGAATCCGAAAACCATTTTATTTATTTGGTATCAGTTTTATTAAATTTTACCAAGTTCTTCACACCTACACTCTAATGCATCATGTAGGCATGATTATTGCTGTAGATAACCGCTTGCTTTTATCTGGTACTTGCACGCTGTCCATTTTCTTAATTACTTACTTGTGTAGTTTTTTCCGCTTACTGTTTTTTATATACCGCTTTTACTACTGTTTTTTTACCGCTTTCACCGTTTGCTTGCTTACCACCGCTTGCTTCAGCATTAATGAGTAACTAGTAGCTAACTAGCTTCTCACCGCCTAGTTACCCGTACGTCACAAAATGGCGCCCTACCTAAATAAAATTAATCTAAAATAGCATATCTTAAGTTTTTTTTATTTTATGTATAAAAAAACTCCGTATTTTGGTACCTACCAGTCTTTTATTGTTCTGTAAATTTTATTGAATGTTAATAAACTTTGCTATTTACCGACATCTGCCTTTTACTGTTGAATGTGAATGAAAGTCTAATCTGCCGTCCAGACCTCTGGACATACCGTGTCTCCACTGTAGCTATCCCAGCCCTACTGCAACAGGCTGCTTTTAGGAGGCTAATGAGGGACCTTTGCCCCACGTAAAAATTGCGAAGGTGGCGCTCGAGATAACCGAATTTAACCGAAATATAGCTCAGCGCTAAAGTGACGCTTCCACTTGCCTATGCGCTAGGCAACTGCAAGAAAGCACGTCGCAATTTCACCCCCAACTCTAAGCAAATAAGCTCAAAATATAATAATATAATAATAAATATAAATACACAATCTTGTTATAATGTACCAAACAAGTCAATATCTTTATTTCATTATGTCAACTCCGAATAATTTAGTGGAAGTTGTGACGTTTTATTCGCCCGGCAGTTGGTGATAGAGCGTCATTTTGACACTCGATCTTTGTCGGTTGACGGTAAGCTCGGGCGTCAGTTCCTTTTATGGTGGAACAACCAATTACCCTCAAAGTCGGTACCGCGGGGCTTGGGTAGCTACAGTGAAGAAACGGTAATGTCCAGGGGGTCTAGGGATAGTTAGATTTCGCATACACTACGGTAAAAGCACCCTTCAGATTACAGTATACCATTTATTATCTTAAAACCTACTACTTACAATACTACTTAAAACTACACTGCCTAAAACTACACCACCAAAACAGACAACCAAGAGTTAGAACTTAAAGCTAGGCTACGGTGAATGAAGTTTAAGCTAGTGTGAGAAAGGCGGTGACGAACGGTTAAACGGTGAATGATACAATGAGGTGCTGAGCGAGTGGCGAGGCGGTGCGGTAGGCCAAAGCTACAACAAGGGACGACGTATACCAAGGGGTATTTTATCAGAGTTGATACGGAAAATGCTAAATATCAAAATACTAAGATAGTTCATCTTTACAGTTTTTCTAGATTTTTGCACTAAGTTCCCGTACTATAACAATTTCCCTCAAATTCTTTGAAGTAACAGATTTTATTTTAGTTCGTAAACGTTCGAAAAAGTTAAAATAAAATAAACGAAAACTAGTTTCTACCAATCCAGTAAAATGACACGATATTACTTTAACTCGAACGGTCTAAGTAAAAATAATTTGAACGGAAAACAGTTTTACGGGTACTACACAATTACTTTACTAATAATTTACATTCACCAGGAAACATACCTTAGTAGTTCGGAAATCGGCAATCATATTTTGATACCTTTAATGGGAATTATTTTAAATTATCACTTTTATACGCTTATTCGAGTAGAATAGTTTTACCTTGTAAAAGGTAAAAACTCGGACAAAAAAGTGTGGCCCGTTCGCTTCAGACAGCTGTTATCTCCACGTGCTGGTTTCATCAGCGGTGAGGGACTAGACTGTGTGCTCGAATATTATACAACAATGCACACGTCTTTACACTTTACATATTCTCACCTAGCTTTTACAATTTAATACAACATAATATTTATTTACATATTTAATATTAAAATAAAACGACGATCTGGGGTGCAATTTTCATGCTTTGTTAAAAGGTGATAGTGGGGGTGGAAAATGTTATAAGAAAAATTTTGAGACTTTTTCCTCCAGCGTATGGACTCTTGCTAGCTTGCGTTACTTATTTACCCCTATTTCATCCCAACCTTTCAACGGAATCATTTCAATATAATCTAGTTCCATATGTCATCATAATACATATGTGTACTAAATTTCCAGTGAATGTTTTAATTTTGTTTTATTAACCACTTTAATAATGAAGTGGGTGGTGGGAGGGACAAATGTTATAAAAACAATTAAGGGGAATATAGTAGCAGAAGCTGGTAAGGTCCAGAGAAATTTGAGATTTGGTGTGTATGTATATACTAGAGACCAAGGTCTCTATTTTGTTTATAACGTTTGCCACACCCCACTCCATTATTAAAGGAGTTAATACAATAAAACTTTGATACACGTATAAATTATAACGACATCTGGAACTAGATTATTCTTTGAGATGATTCCTTTGAAGGGTTCGGGGTTATTTAGGGGTAAATAGGGGGAAATAAGTAAAGCAAGCAGGTATGACTACAGAAACTTGAAATTCGGTGTATGTACAAGAGGCAAAGGCCCCAGATTTTTTGATAATTTATTTCAGCCCCCACCACCCCTACTCCATTATTCAAGGGGTTGATAAAATAAAATTGAGATATTCACATGAAATTTAGTACGCATATGTATCATAACGACATCTGGAACTAGATTATATTTTGAGATGATTCCGTTGAAGGGTTGGAGGTTAAATAGGGTAAATAGGGGAAAATAAGTAAAGCAAGCTGGTAAGACTACAGAAACTTGAAATTCGGTGTATGTACTAGAAGCGAAGGTCTCAGGTTTTTTTATTAGTATTTTCTATTTCTCCCCACCACCCCCACTCCCTTATTAAGAGTTGATAAAATTAAATTTAAATATTCACTTGAAATTTGGTACATTTATATATTATAATTATATCTGAAACTAGATTATATTTTGACATGATTGCGTTGAAGGAGTGGGGGTAAGTAGAGGTAAATAGGGAAAAATAAGTAAAGCAAGCTGGTAAGAGTATTGTAACTTGAAATTCGGTGTATGTCCTAGAAGCCAAGACCTCAAATTTTTTAACAATAGGTTTCAACCCTTCCACTACCCTTACTACATTATTAAAGGGGTTGATAAAATAAAATTGAGATATTTACTTGTAATTTGGTAGTATGTATTATAACGACATCTGGAACTAGATTATATTTTGGGATGATTCCGTAGAAGGGTTAGGGTTAATAGGAGTGACTAGGGGAAAATAAGTAAATCAAGGTGATAAGAGTACAGAAATTTGGGATTCGGTGTATATACTAGAAACCAAGGCCTCAGATTTCTTTCTAATATTTTTCAAACTCCACCACCTCCGCTTCATTATTAATGGGATTGATAACATCAAATTGAGATATTCACTTGAAATTTGGTATAGGTATGTAATATAACGACATATGGAACTAGACTATATTTTAAGATAATTTTGTATGTGTTTGTACCTATGTACAAGATGCCGAGGCTTTAAATTTTCTTTAACCTCTGTCTGGTACTTTTCTATTTACCTCTTTAAACTGCATCTTGCTTTGAAGTTTTAGAACCCATTTTACATTATTTCTTGAGAATTTACCTCTCAAAAATCAATATTGAATTAATTCTTTCTGACAAGACCATTCAATTATTAACACCTACTGTAAGAGTCTCTTTTAGTTCAAAATTTCACGTATCAAAATTATGACCATATTACTACTAACTACATAATATAATGTAAATTACAGTAAATACTGGTTATTCTGTATGATCCTATAATTAAGGTTACAATATAAACTATTAGTGTAACAGTGAGTCCTTCTAATTTAATATCTATTATTTTACGGTAAAATAATAGGGTATCTTTAAATTACTAAGTTTGTTGTTTTTTCAGTAAAATTAAATTTTCTGCGAATATGTGGAGGAGAGAGTGTACTTTTCCCTTCCATATACTTGTTTCAAATAAACTAGCCCAGTTTTCTTCTCCCGACACATACATTGAAACAACTTTTTATTTAGGCACTCCAAAACTGCGGTTCGCGAAATTTATTATGAAACTTGTATATAGGACTGACAGAATGTACAATTAGAAGTAGATTAAGGGATCATATAAATTCTTAGTTCAAAAGTAGCTGAATTTTCTTGCGTTCTTCTATATACTGCGCTTTCGATGACATTGTAAAAGACATATTCCAAATAGGTTGCCGTATTGTCTGCTACACCTTTAAGACATAGGCCGTTAGGGAGGATGATAGATAGCATACCGATGCTTTCAATAAGTGGATTTGGAGACACATGAATACGAATTTCCCTGATAGCTCGATCTTCCATGAAATTCGCTTTAGCATAGTTTAAGACAAAAGAATAAAAGGAAGAGAAGAAGGCTGATATCACCAAGAAGATGATGAAAAAGAGCTCTCCTGAGACTGTGCTCCTAACAGACAACCGCGACTGATAGCATGATGCTGTCGGACGTACTATACAGTAAATGGGAGACAACTAAAATAATGAAAGAGCCGGAAAACTTCTACCAAGACGTCGCGAATAAGAGAAAATAGAAAATTGATTTGTAGGTTACGATGAATCAACCCTTTTAATTAGTTACCTACTTTGCCAACTTAGTTGACGATACGCGTGTCGATGTTAGCGCTCGGTGTTTTGGTATGTGTGAAAATTATTTCAGTTCCACTGATAGTGATCAATATGTTTTACTTGGATTTGTTTTAAGTATTTTGTATAACAGACGAAGCAAATACTCAGATCTTATACGTACGAGCTAATTAACCAGCATTATATGCACCTGCGTTGCATATCATTATGTGCTGTTGCTGCTAATAGCACCGAATCATTTTATAATTTACCACACTGGTTCTATTTATTTTATAAACAAAATTAATGTGCCAACTAGTAGCTACATGTAACATTTTAAGTATTTGTTGAATGCATAAATTATAGGATAGTTTACATGATTGTTTAAGCCAATAGATAATTTATGTTGACTATAAATATTGAACAATTCGGATGGTCTAATAATTGATTGGTATTATTAGAAATTATTTTTCAACAAATCGTTTGAAAAATACCTTAATTTTGAGGCAGCTTTAAAGAACATTCTTCCAGTTTATCATATATTAAATATTAAGAATTCAATAGATGGTACGAAAGCACAGAGGGGCCATTAATAGTTTTGTTTTAGTAATTCCGAGGAAAAACTTTGAATTTTATTAAATTCAGACAAAAATCTCGGAGTGTTGCTTAATTCCGAGATAAACGTCCTAATTTTATAAAATTCCGAGATAAAAGTATGAATTTTATTAAATTCAGACAAAAATCTCGGAATGTTGCTTAATTCTGAGCTAAAAGTCATTTGGCCTTGCCCAGAGTCGACTCTGATGCACCACATCAACCACAGACACGTAGGCACAGAGTCACATAGACAGGCGGCGCGGCATCCCAATTCGGACATGTTTGCAATTTTCGGGCTTCAAATTGTCTTTTTTGAACATAATCTGAAATTCTAAATTTTTTTGGGCGATAGTGTTTTATAGATGAAAAAATAATAGCTAGGGAGCTGGTGGCAGAAATTATCATACGATTTTATTGTGTGATTGAAGTTGAAAAGTGTAAAGACGTCATAAGAAAAACCATTTTAGTCATTACATTGCTGATTTTTTAATTAACAGTTAATTAAAAATGCAATAAAAAACGCTCCTATATGATTTTATTGTGTCAGCCACTTGTTTTAAAGGTTGCTTAGCAATATGACATTGATATAAATGCAAGCGGCTGAAATCTATGTGTCTGCGTTATTTTGCAATTGAATTTTTTAATTTATTTATGATATACTAAAAAGCAAGTGATTTAATTGTCGATGTACCTTATATCAAAAGTTTCGCAAATTAATAAGAAACGATAAAGCAAACTTCAGTCACCTGTGTACTGCTGAGTTTAAAGGGGGTGAATTTTCAAAAATGGGGTAAAAAAAACGCCCCTATAGTATTTTATTGTTTCAGTCATCGTGCAGGAAGCTTCAGTTGTTTATAAAGAACATAACTGAAATCTGCTATGCTGATTTTTCATTGGCTGATGTTTCTTAATAATTGAAAAATGAAAAAAAATGTTTTTTCCAAAATAATTCGGCAAAATATTCCAGACAAGGTTGGAGAGGACAAAATTTCCAACATTTTTTGTATACACATTTTTATTGAAAGTCTAATACGTAACGAGATACAGCCGTAAGAAAATTAAGTTTAACGAATATTTTTTTCAAAGAATCATCAAACTCCATTTTTATTTGCAAACTATCCATAATTTTTTTTTTGTTTCAAGACAAAGAGATTTTTATCACAATGAATAATATAAAATATGTTATGTTGCAAACGTACATTATAATATTTTTTTCCCCCTTAAATCCATATGTCTGATTCTGCATCTCTTTAAACATTATATACAAAAAAATTTGGAAATTCTGTTCTCTACCAATTTGTCTTCAATATTTTTCCCGTAAGATCGAGCATTGCCGAATTATTTTGAAAACAAAACAATTTCTTGCACCTTTAGTTCAAGATGGCGATTCGCACCTCTCCCCCACTCCAAAGACGATAACTTGTATTTTATATCAGGGCCTAGACTTAAACAACATATACCAAAATCTTTACTACTCCACCTTTTGCAGGGCAAAATCCCCGACTGATTGGACTATTTTCTTTGACATTTTTTGGAGTAAATTGGGAATATTTCTGAAAATCAGCAACGTATACGTCAGCCAATGTTTTTCTCTACTTATGGATATAGAAACTAACTAATTAGTGCCCATGTGAATTACAAGGAAATGACTTAATAGCGCTTATTTTTTTGCAAATTAACAATTAGTTTTACAAAAAAAATCAGAGTCATGGACTTCAGCCAACCATTTTTTAATTTATATTTTTGATACATCAACAATTTTATAGCAATGACTGAAACAATAAAATAATATAGGAGCGGTTTTTTTTTGCAAATTTGAAATTCATTTATATAAGAAATCGGCAGCAACCAAGCTCGGTAGCTGCTGTAATCGATCAGGTATATTAATATCTTCATTCCATATTATTGTTAAATACAGTGAAATCATATATCCGTATTGCCACTAGCTATAAAAGTATAATGGGTGTCACGCCCTATTTGGCATTAACATCTGGGGTAAGCAGGGAGTTAATTTACGGGGTACCCGGTATATGTGGACACCCGGTATATGTGATTAAAAGAGAAAACATCCATCATTATTCGTGATAAAATCGACAAGAGCGACCATGGGTTAAACAAGTCGGTACTAATAAGCTTGTGGTTAACTTATCAGGCAATAGATGGCGAACCTGGTAACATAAAATAGAATTTCATGATTAATCATTATAATAAATGAGTGATTCTCTTTTATAGTGCTAAACACATTAAAATGCATTGATTTCAGCATTAATCCGAAAAGTACAAATGTTTACTCCATATGTCAGTTTTCGCAAAGTCCGAATGCCGATAATAAAGATCTCAGTAAGAAAACTTAAAGGTTGACAACGTGAATCAAACCTCCTACCAAAAATGTTGAATTAAGTGTAAAGTGCGCACATGAATTAGTTTTTTTATATTAACTGAAGTTATAAATAACGCAGGACGGAGAGAATCTTCCTCTTTCTATTTCGAAAATTCATTAGACACTTGTTTCCAGTGTAATTAAGTCAAAGGCCACGTTGAGGCAAATCGATCTTGGTATCGGAGTTTAAGACTATAATTTCACCAGTTATTTGATAATTTTATATTCTCAATTTATCGATTCTTAAATCGGAGATATTTCAACAAGTAATTAACGTCCAGATAATCTGGACGGTTTTGGAGAGGATTCATTTTTGGGCAACAAAAAAGTAGTAGTTCCCTAGATTTTTGGTATGGTTTGATAGCCACGTGGGCAACCCCACATAATTTTAACTTTGGTACAAGTTTTCTGAGGCGAAGTATACCGAGCTGTGTTTTCCTGGAGGACGTTCTGGCGTAACACCAGACCCCAGATCCGGAGCACCTGAGATCTACGATTCTTCACGTGGGTTAACAAAAGATAAGTTATTTTTGTACAATTTTAAATTAGTGTGCTCATCCTGTAGTTTTTAGTAATCTTTTTATATTTTATATTTAATCGTTTAGTAGTTAACATTTGGCTTATCGTTCCTTTATTTTGTTATAGTGACTCCTTCAGAGAGATACTGTAGGGTGTAGATTACATTTGTGGCCTAGAGCTATTATATTTTGTTTGTTTGTAGGGACTGGTGAATGCACCCACCCGGGGCATAATTCACCCCAGTCGTTAAAACCTATTGTACAGTTTAATTTTTTTTTCCTCTATTATAAATGTTGTTCTTATAGTGTGCTATTGTACATATTTTTTTGTTAATATTTAATAATACTCAATATTTTTCTTACTAGCGTGCTATTGTACATATATTATTTGTTAATTCTTAAATGTTCCTAAAATTTGTCCATGAAAAATTTAAATCGTAATAAATATTTTTTTTACCTTACAGCATTCTTTTTCTACTTATTTATCCTCTCACACTCACCAAAATAGGATTTGTAAGGCCTAGGACCTTTTATTCTTTAAAGTGTGTACGATCTTCACTTTTAGATCGTAACATGGGAAACATAGATATTTAAAAAACAAATAAGGAACTGTATTGAGAAACCAAGAGAATGAGATGTAATGATGTCAAATATAAAGAAGTATAATCAAAATTGTATCAATAATATTAATAAAGCACTCTAATTAATAACCTATAGAAATTAATAAAAATTTCACTCATTTTCTTTAATTTGATGATCCAAGTACACCTGCTACTGAACCTATTGGTTGCAATGGTGAAATGTGCGGTATAATAGATAATTCCGACTTTTTTCTCGGAATTAAACCCCTAGTACCACCAATATTGCACCAATATAAAATTCATATAGGACCAATTATGGTCCTATATGAATTATATATTGGTCCAATATGTTGTGCTACTAGGGACATTCCGAGATTTTTGTCTGAATTTAATAAAAATTCCGAGTCTTTTCTCGGAATTACTAAAACAAAACTACCAGTGGCCCCTCTACGCTTTCGTAAGATGGTAACAGAATTTCCATTTCATTTAAACGCGCTTAGCTATTGTTATAATCCAGTCAAAGGAGACATCCAATTTCGTAATAATTTGCATATTCCAAATAGGTTGCCGTATTGTCTGCTACACCTTTAAGACATAGACCGTTAGGGAGGATGATAGATAGCATACCGATGCTTTCAATAAGTGGATTTGGAGACACATGAATACGAATTTCCCTGATAGCTCGATCTTCCATGAAATTCGCTTTAGCATAGTTTAAGACAAAAGAATAAAAGGAAGAGAAGAAGGCTGATATCACTAAAAAGATGATGAAAAAGAGCTCTCCTGAGACTGTGCTCCTAACAGACAACCGCGACTGATAGCATGATGCTGTCGGACGTACTATACAGTAAATGGGAGACAACTAAAATAATGAAAGAGCCGGAAAACTTCTACCAAGACGTCGCGAATAAGAGAAAATAGAAAATTGATTTGTAGGTTACGATGAATCAACCCTTTTAATTAGTTACCTACTTTGCCAACTTAGTTGACGATACGCGTGTCGATGTTAGCGCTCGGTGTTTTGGTATGTGTGAAAATTGTTTCAGTTCCACTAATAGTGATCAATATGTTTTACTTGGATTTGTTTTAAGTGTTTTCTATAACAGACGAAGCAAGTACTCAGATCTTATATACGTACGAGCTAATTAGCCAGCATTATATGCACCTGCGTTGCATATCATTATGTGCTGTTGCTGCTAATAGCACAGAATCATTTTATAATTTACCACACTGGTTCTATTTATTTTATAAACAAAATTAATGTGCCAACTAGTAGCTACATGTAACGTTTTAAGTATTTGTTGAATGCATAAATTATAGGATAGTTTACATGATTGTTTAAGCCAATAAATAATTTATGTGGACTATAAATATTGAACAATTCGGATGGTCTAATAACTGATTGGTATTATTAGAAATTATTTTTCAACAAATCGTTTAAAAAATACCTTAATTTTGAGGCAGCTTTAAAGAACATTCTTCCAGTTTATCATATATTAAATATTAAGAATTCAATAGATGGTACGAAAGCATAGAGGGGCCATTAATAGTTTTGTTTTAGTAATTCCGAGGAAAAACTCTCCTAATTTTATTAAATTACGAGATAAAAGTATGAATTTTATTAAATTCAGACAAAAATCTCGGAATGTTGCTTAATAATTCTGAGCTAAAAGTCATTTGGCCTTGCCCAGAGTCGACTCTGATGCACCGCATCAACCACAGACACGCAGGCACAGAGTCACATAGACAGGCGGCGCGGCATCCCAATTCGGACATGTTTGCAATTTTCAGGCTTTAAATTGTCTTTTTTGAACATAATCTGAAATTCTAAATTTTTTTGGGCGATAGTATTTTATAGATGAAAAAATAATAGCTAGGGAGCTGGTGGCAGAAATTATCGTATGATTTTATTGTGTGACTGAAGTTGAAAAGTGTAAAGACGTCATAATAAAAAGTCAGAAAAACCATTTTAGTCATTACATTGCTGATTTTTTAATTAACAGTTAATTAAAAATGCAATAAAAAACTCTCCTATATGATTTTATTGTGATAGCCACTTGTTTTAAAGGTTGCTTAGCAATATGACATTGATATAAATGCAAGCGGCTGAAATCTGTGTGTCTGCGTTATTTTGCAATTGAATTGTTTAATTTATTTATGATATACTAAAAAGTAAATGATTTAATTGTCGATGTACCTTATATCAAAAGTTTCGCAAAGGAATAAGAAACGATGAAGCAAACTTCAGTCACCTGTGTACTGCTGCGTTTAAAGGGGGTGAATTTTCAAAAATGGGGTAAAAAAACGCTTCTATATTATTTTATTGTTTCAGCCATCTTGCAGGAAGCTTTAGTTGTTTATAAAGAACATAACTGAAATCTGCTATGCTGAAAAAATGTTTTTTCCAAAATAATTCGGCAACATATTCCAGACAAGGTTGAAGGGAGGACAAAATTTCCAACATTTTTTGTATATACATTTTTATTGAAAGTCTAATACGTAACGAGATACAGCCGTGAGAAAATTAAGTTTAACGAATATTTTTTTCAAAGAATCATCAAACTCCATTTTTATTTGCAAACTATCCACATTTTTTTTTAGTTTTAAGACAAGTAGATTTTTATCATAATGAATAATACAAAATATGTTATGTTGCAAACGTACATTATAATATTTTTTCCCCCTTAAATCCATCTGTCTGATTCTGTATCTCTTTAAACATTATACTTACAATAAAAATGCATATACAAAAAATTTTGGAAATTCTGTTCTCTACCAATTTGTCTTCAATATTTTTCCCGTAAGATCGAGCATTGCCGAATTATTTTGAAAACAAAACAATTTCTTGCACCTTTAATTCAAGATGGCGATTCGCACCTCTCCCCCACTCCAAAGACGATAACTTGTGTTTTTTATCAGGGCCTAAACTTAAACAACATATATCAAAAGCATTACTACTCCACCTTTTGCAGGGCAAAATCCTCGACTGATTGGACTATTTTCTCACTTTGACATTTTTTGGAGTAAATTGGGAATATTTCTAAAAATCAGCAACGTGCACATCAGCCAATGTTTTTCTCTACTTATGGACATAAAAACTAACAAATTAGTGCCAATGTGAAGTACAATGAAATGACTTAATAGCGCTTATTTTTTTGCAAATTAACAATTAGTTTTATAAAAAAAATCAGAGTCATGGACTTCAGCCAACCATTTTTTAATTTATATTTTTGATACATCAACAATTTTATAGCAATGACTGAAACAATAAAATAATATAGGAGCGGTTTTTTTTGCAAATTTGAAATTCATTTATATAAGAAATCGGCAGCAACCAAGCTCGGTAGCTGCTCTAATCGATCAGGTATATTAATATCTTCATTCCATATTATTGTTAACTACAGTGAAATCATATATCCGTATTGCCACTAGCTATAAAAGTATAATGGGAAACATAGATATTTAAAAAACAAATAAGGAACTGTATTGAGAAACCAAGAGAATGAGATGTAATGATGTCAAATATAAAGAAGTATAATCAAAATTGTATCAATAATATTAATAAAGCACTCTAATTAATAACCTATAGAAATTAATAAAAATTTCACTCATTTTCTTTAATTTGATGATCCAAGTACACCTGCCACTGAACCTATTGGTTGCAATGATGAAATGTGCGGTATAATAGATAATTCCGACTTTTTTCTCGGAATTAAACCCCTAGTACCACCAATATTGCACCAATATAAAATTCATATAGGACCAATTATGGTCCTATATGAATTATATATTGGTCCAATATGTTGTGCTACTAGGGACATTCCGAGATTTTTGTCTTCATTTAAAAAATTCCGACTTTTATCTCGGAATTTAATAAAATTCTGACTTTTATCTCAGAATTAAGCAACGTTCCGAGATTATTGTCTGAATTTAATAAAATTCCGAGTCTTTTCTCGGAATTACTAAAACAAAACTACTAGTGGCCCCTCTACGCTTTCGTAAGATGGTAACAGAATTTCCGTTTCATTTAAACGCGCTTAGCTATTGTTATAATCCAGTCAAAGGAGACATCCAATTTCGTAATAATTTGCATAGAGCTCAAAAATTGGTATAGACCTTGAATACGCTATTACAAATTATATGTCAAAAGTCCCCACCAATCTCATGTCGGCTAAAAATTTTATTCAAGATCAAAGGTCGCAAATATCAGTTTTTCGCATATTTCTCGTAAACGTTATCGTGAAAATAGGTCATACAAAGTTTGCAGATCATGCAATTACCTACAAAAACTGTTTCAATACTTTTTTTCCTACGAATCATTATTTATGAGATATCGTGATTTCAAAAGTTGGAAACGTCGTATTCTGCATAATATGGCGTATTTTTTTTAACGTGGCTTCCCCAGTAGGCATAATTCACGATCGATCATAATTAGCAAGTCTGATACAGTTTCCTATTGACTAAAAATAATGGTACTGAACAATGCAATACAAATAATACTATCGTTGTTGGTGAATATGTTGAATTGTTAATTCTCCTGATTGCACAAACTCCAATTTACAGGATTATTTACTTTTTAAAACCTGAGATAGCTCAAATACAAACAAAAATGTATTCATCACAAAGCTTAACTTCATATCCAAAACATCAAGCTCATATTTTATTTTTACACGCAATAACTGGCTACGACACTACATCAGCATTTTTCAAAAGGGGTAAAACAATAATATTTAAATTGTTTGAAAAACGTCATGATTTAATTGATCGCGCAGAAGTATTTACAATGATTGTTTCTTCTCCATACGTCATCATCTTAAATGGAATTCGTTTTCTTCTTGCTATGTATGGAGATCCAAAAAAGAATATTCTATAGACAAATATAGATATTAAGGTTTTGCAAATAATGCAAGGAGCAATAAAAAAGTACAGTCATGTCTTCCTTCAACATCTGCTGCTGCTTATCAACATTTATATCGCGTCTACTATCAAATTCAAGTTTGGCTAGGCAACAAACTGGACCCAGAAGTCTGGGGATGGAAATTAATAGACAATAGTTTGGAATCAATTCAAACTCTTCTCGCGCCTGCTCCAGAAAAACTTCTTAATACTATTTTTTGTAAATGCAAGAAGGGTTGTTGTAATAACTGTTGCTGTAATAAAGTCGGATTATTTTGTTCACCAGTATGTCCCAATTGCCAAGGCCAGTCTTGCTCCAATGTTGAACCAAATACAACAGATGAGGACACTAATGATATCAATGAGGAGAAAAAGGAACAAGAATGCGAAGAAGAAGGTATGACTGCTGAAGTGAAATTCGAAGATTATTAATCATACGACGATTTTTAAAAATCAACAATAATACGTTCCACTTTGATAATTCCGAGGGGTCAGCCACTCCCAAAAATTTGTACAGGTATTCTGGGAATACCCTGTATTCCCGATTTATTCCACGTATTCCCAAGAATTTTCAGTTACTCCCCAAGTATTCCCGATTATTCCCAAGTATTCCCACAAATTAAAAAATTAAAGACGTTTTGATTTATGATTTTCGAATTGTAGCCTCTTTAAAATGACATATTTTAAATATTAGATAATTAATAACTTGGAAACAAATTGTTTTTCGAAAAAAAGTAGCTTTTCATTTTCTATTTAAAATCATTTTCTCTACCACCCCATGTCATCAATACTTTCAAATTCGAAAATTCTTAATTTGGCTTATGAAATTAGACAGTATCGATAACAGTGGGTACTACAAAAATTGATTTTAAATAAAAAATGGAAACGACTTTTTTCCAAAAATAATTCGTTAAGTTATTAATTGTATTTGAAAAATATAAATATAAGGGGGCATTCAAGAACAATATATCAAAATATTATTGAATTTTGGATATAGGGGTTTTAAAGTATGCTGATTACCAATATTTCATTAGTTTTAAATGGCAATTTTTATGAAGCTTTATTTTTTTTTCAAAAATCTCGTCGTTTAAGGAAAATAATAAACATTTTTATTTGTAATTTTCCATAACAGATTACATCTACAAGATCTATAATTTCACCAAGTTTCATTAAAAGGGATCAATTATTTTTTTAATAATTTCGGTTTACCTATGTAAAATTAGAAACTTTTGTGCTTTTTATTTTTTCGCAAAAAAAGGCAAAATGATTGATAGGATTTAGACCTGTCGTTTTGTTCATCATCTATTTACAAACATTGCGACTTTTGGGTTTGATCCTATCCGATGAATTGAACTCGAGATATTAAAAACAAATGAGACCAACACACGTCTGTTAAAATTAAAACTCAATTTACAAAACCTCCAAAATTGGACCAAACTTCAATGTACTTTCCTGGTAACATACAGATTGCATTTCCAAAATAAAAATTGCACCCCTTCTAAAAAATACTTCTAAAATTTTGTTAAGGATGAACCATAACATGAAATATTATCACTAAAAATTTGCTTTTATACTAAAGTATAGAATGTCTAATATCAATTGAGAAAACGACTTTGATCTTTACCGCAGCGGTACTTTGACGGCGGCACAGATCAGACGTCAGCGCTTTGTCGGTCTTTTTTTACGAATTTCAAATTGACTTTGGACAGACTATAAGTGAAATGTTTTTTTAACTTTTTTCTTCTTGTCCCCATTTAATGCTCTCATGTACTAGGACTTTGAATATATCAATTTTTTGATAGTATTCTCTGATATTTCCGAATATTCTCAATGCATTCCCGAGTATTTCCACGTATTTCCTAGTATTTCCAATTATTCCCGACATTCCCAATATTCCCAAAATATTGCCATTGTATTCCTAACATTTTGTACAGGTATTCTTGAAGTGGCTGACCCCTCGGATAATTCAGTTCGAGCAACGAGGAGCAGCAGTAACAGCAACAGCAGCAGCGGTAGCAGCAGCAGCGGTAGCAGCATCAGCTGCAGCAGTAGGCAGCTTTCAGTGAGAACCTGATGATGGCATGTGAGATTCCGCCTAAACGTCGTTCAGACAACCATGGCTCCAACAGGAGCATACCAATTACCAACAGTATCTACCATGTTCTTAATCAATAGGAAACCGTCTTATCAGACTTGCTTAATCATAATCGATCGTGAATTATGCGTACTGGGGAAACCACGTAAAAAAATACGCCAAGTGCACTACCTACAACACACATTTCCATGTTTTGAAACCGCGATATTTCATGAATGGCGATTCGCAGGAAAAAAGTGTTCAAACAGTTTTTGTAGATAATTGCGTTATCTACAAACTTTGTATGACCTATTTTCACGATAACACTTATCGTTTACGAGAAATATACGAGAAACTGATATGTGTGACCTTTGATTTTGAATAACATTTTTAGATGAATATGGGATCGGTGGGTACTTTTGACATTATGCCTATTTTGAGCATTATTATACCTATGCAATTTTATCAAATAGATATATATTATACATGTACATATACGTTTACATCTCGAGACAGCCAAATACCACCATTGATGCAATGTGTCCAATTGATTTCATCCCCACTGGCAGTAGTCGATTTGAGATACGACGATTTACGACGATCGGTAAATACCAGCTTGTGTTCATGTTCAGCAAAACCACATTTGGTACAAATCTATTTTCTGTTATGTGTTAAAAAAAATATGTTTGTTGACGGCAACGCCTTACACAAATTTTTACTCGATGTAATCTCTGATGTATTAATTAATACATATATGTAGAAGAAAATGTATTTACTTGAAATACATACATAACCTTGAATATTATAATAAATATCACCGTAATAGCAGCTTTAAGAAGATTAACTATTTATATTTATTATTTAATATAAATGTTATTTATATTGTAGGAATGTATGTAAATTACTTTGAGCTATATTTGTATTCAAAGGTATCCATTCACTCCTGAAAAATAACGAACGGAACAAAAGACAGCATCATCATTTAACTGCAAGTGCAAAGAAATTGAAAAACATTAAATAAAACGAAAGCATCTGGTAAAAAACAGTGTTTAAAATCACGACTTTACACGGTCAAAGGAGCTCAGTGATGTGAAAGCTTTCAACGAAGCTTTCCTGCTGATGTGGTCTTCCTGCTGACACTGCTTTCAATGCTCTCAGGGGAATGCGTATTCAGTCATTCAAATTAATAGTAGGAAGAAGGACAATCTGTTAATGCTTAAAACTGAGACGAACAAAATGTAGCGCATTTTATACTCGTTTCTTATACAATTGAAGGCATTTTATGGAAAATGGTTTTATATTTTATATAAGGCTTAATAAATACAGCTTTTAGAGCAAAAAACAACTTTTATATATTGTAAGTACATGACAAATATATAAATTCCGCAGAGCCCACAAAAAAGGAATTATTTCGAAATAGTCTCTAAGATGATGAACTGGAAAAACTGGCAAAGTTACAATTAAATACGAAAGAGATATTGTGTTCAATGATAAATCCATATTTAAATAATTCACATATAGTTCAATAATTATAAAGATTTCCATAACAAAAAATGTTATCTGATATATTCCTTCAGTAACTGTTAGTGCGAGGATTAAACATCACAAAACCACAAAAACCAGTTCTGGCGTGCCGCGCAACCCCAAAAAGCCACCCCTTCGGTGAAGGAAGCCTTCTTTACTGATAACACGTTAACCGTTGAAGATGTAAAAAAATGCTGGTTATAAAAAGAAAGCTGAACTGATTTCCTAAAAAAAAGTCCTCGTAATTTTCTTGTATATGCCATGATTTTCGAGAAAAACGATATCGAAAAAAATTGCAACATTTGTGTTTTTAATACATACGAATTTTCTTTTATTTGAAATTTTTTGCGCGCGGCCTATAGAAAATACTGAATTGCTCGAAAACCAAACAAGGTAGGAAGAAAAGTCAAAATAACTCATTTTGACTTTTCTCTTGTGTTTCCATTTTTGGTGGCTATTGATATCTATTAGTATTTAAAAATAACTATAATATAGTTACCTCTTGATTTTTTGCACTTTTAACTATTCACAGGCCCATAAAAAACAACTGACTTTAATATAAGTTATAAATGCATTATCATTTAGTTCAAGGTAGTACTTCAATGCAGAAAACGTTAGGAATAAAAATATTTACATTTATAAATTTACGAGCATATGTTCATGTGAACTTTTCTTCATAAAGTTACCTAAGGAATCACACCCTGAAATGTTATCATGTCATTAAGGAATACCCTGTATATGAGATGGCAAGGTATTCATGTAGGCAGATAACACAACCGTCTAATTTATGCCAGAGTCCAGAGAGTACTACAATAGGAAATGAACAGTACAATAAAATAATAGAATTATAAAATACCATGTAGATTATTGTTACATAGAATCATAGATCTAAAAAAATTGCATATTTAGATATTATGAGATTGTACAGAAAAGCATCTAGTAAACTACAATTTAACAGTAAAGATAAAATATTATCGATAAGAAATTCAACAAAGTTTCTAGAACCTACATAGACAGTTCAATGAACTGGAATGAACACATCATTGAGTGTGTGCTAGGCTGAATAAATCGTATTTTGCTCTATCAACCCTAAAAAACACGCTTACAGAAGAATCACTTTTAAATTTATATTATGTCACAGTATACTTAACAGTTTCCTACATTATTATAGCATGACAAAGAGCAACTGAACTTTCACCTGTTTTTATTCTACAAAAGAGGCTCCTGTTCAACTCGTCATACACACAATTTTGTGGAACCACCTTCAAATCCAGAAACATACTTACTGTAACATGAATTTGGATTTTAAAACTCAAGGTTTTTCTCTATGATAAAAATAACTGGCTGCACAAACGTTAGCGATGTCCATTCTATATCACACAAAATTTAAAAATTATAACAGATACATTTTTTCAGACCTTCCATAAAAGGTCACCCAATTATGTGAGAATTTTAACACAACTCATATCTCGTATACAAATTAATAGAGACATACGCACAGGAATATTATCCAGGATCACTGACCAGAGTTAAGCTCTGCAAAAAATATTTGAAAACTACTATAAAAAAAGACAGGCATACGTTTTCTGAGTACAAAATATCAACTACAAATCATAGCGGTGATGTTAGCCCCAGTAAAAAGAACATGAGGCCTGGTTAACATTGGCCATAGTCTTGGAAAAATAATCGAATTTATACCGTCATAAAAAGCATTTCAGTAGAGAACCATTTGAGGACTTAAAGACAGCGGATACTTTGCTCTTACTACTCGTATTCGACAGCTTCGTGCGCATTTCGTATTTCGGCCCCTTCTTAGCTAAGAAAATTACTAACCATTAAATGTATTGAGGCTAGTACATGGTATAAACTCAACGAAATTATTCGGCGAAGCATTCGCGCTGTTTATTGTGTTGTAAAAATTGCAAAATGAGTACCGTATCATAGCATCCTGGAAATGTCTTCAGATGTTTTGCCTACATTGATCAACCATGAACTGCCCTTTAAAGTCCTGTCTCTTGGAAGAGATGAATCGGATTAGAACTGACATACAAAAGGCAGAACAGTTGTTGGTTCACAGATGGCTCCAAAACTCCCGAGGAAACTCTAGCTGTATATGTATATGGTCACAATCTAAAGATAAGAATAGCTGCAGTAATCCATGCCATTGAACTGTGTATTCGGACGCTGGAACAGATGCATCCTGTGCAATAAAAATATTTTCAGACAGCCAAGCAGCCCTTAGATTCTACCGTTGGAATTCTAAAACAGTTTGAAATTGCTAGAAAGCTGACCCGAATGGACACAAACAAAAAATTGAGTTTGGTCTGGACTCGTCACCCTGGTATGGAAGGCAACGAAGTTGCTGACTGACTCTGGCTAGAGAAGACGGCAACCAGAATTATAGAATCAGAACCGACACTTAGCATATCTGCAAATTCTGCAAAGACAGCTATCCTGGCCTTGGCTGAGATAAAGACAATCCAGTACTGGTTTTACCTACGAGGAGTAGTTCATTTAAAGGAGTTTATTACGTACACCTTGAAGTCAAGAAATAAAAAATCACTAGACTTAAATAGACTACACCTAAGAACTCTAATTGGTCTAGGTTAGGTTAGGTCAATATGTAAG
Organism: Stenurella melanura; assembly: GCA_963583905.1. NCBI lineage: Eukaryota > Metazoa > Arthropoda > Insecta > Coleoptera > Cerambycidae > Stenurella > Stenurella melanura. Next base: position 233,570,325 of record OY757309.1, on the reverse strand, counting down.
TGAGCTCTTGTCAGGTCTATTGTTCTATTGTGGCTCACTCATATAATTCACCTAACATGTTCAATTTTTTAATAAAGCCGATAACCTTGTTGGGTGAGAAATCGTCCAGGTCTTCTGGATTCAGTCGCCCTTGGCCAAACTGTGAGAACCTGGTTCTTTCTGCAGCAGGAGAGGTACACAAAACGTTCTCTGCCGTTTCATTATCCTCCAGACACACACGGCATTCGGCGTTTTCCACCAGTGCATTCTGTGTAGGTGATACTTTAGTCTACAGTGCCCAGTATATAGGCCAGTTAGAGTTTTTATGTGTAGCCTATTTAACTCTAATAGTTTTTTAGTACTTGACTTCAAGGAGTACGTAATAAAGTTCTTTGAGTGAACTATTCCTGGTTGTTCCTGCCAGTGCTGGATTGTTTTCAATTCAGCTATCTTATAGCAGCCTTCGCAAAGTTTGCAGATATACCAAGTGCCGCTTCTGATCCTACTAATTGGTCTATATACTGGGCACAGATTAAATAATCACCTACGTAGAAATGCCAAATGCCATCTGTATCTGGGGGATGATGAAACAGCAAAGCACGTTTTTTTGCATCTGTCCTGCTGCAGGAAGGAATCAGACTTTCACTATTTGGCAAAGTCAACTGGAACCACAGGACCTAAAGGGTTTCTTACCCAACAAGATAATCGGCTTTATTAAAAAACTGAACATATTGGCTGAAATATAATTAGGAGTGAGCCACAAAAGACTTGACGGTCGCAGCTGAGGGTCTAACAGAAATCCACCCATAATAACCTAACCTAATCTAACCATGTTCATTCAATAAGAGCAGAAGTACATCAAACATCAAATCAATGATTAATTTAAATAAAAGTACTTTGGGTACCTGAAAACAACTTAGAGTACTATCCAACGCCACAGGTTTTCTTATAAACTAACAATTAATTGATTAATTGAAATGATTGATGAATGATTGTTTACAAAGAATGGAAGTAAATAAAGCCCTGAAATGAGAAAAAATACGCGAAAAGATTTAATTTGCTTTATTAAAGCATTGCTAATTGGGTTTTTATATCATCACCAGGCCACGTAGAGAACAATACAGATTAATCAAACACCAGGGAATTAATAAACTTTCTCTTATGTATCCATTCCGGTCTATAATTCACGTTTCACCCTGCTATCATCTGATAAAAACTTGTTAATATAAATTATTACCTCTGGTGTCCAACATAAATATAATATACTACATATTAACTCAATAACGGAGTTAATTATATTCACTGTGTGTGGTCAAAGAAGTGGTCAATTTTACTTGTTTACCAAACCCTAACGGCGCAGCAGGAGCAGGTTATCTCCGTTCCGCCACAGTGGGACAACAACATATATCTCACCCCAAGGCTAATTTGTAACAGCTTCTCTTATGTGAACTCCAACCCTGGTAGCGTTAACACTTGTTATTTGTTAGCAGAGAAAAAACAACGAGCCATTCTTCCTATTAAGTGAGAATTGTAATATATTGCCGACGTTCGATGTTTTCGATACGATGGGAATTTTTGGAGGGGCAGAATTGTCACTTTAGGGTGTAGCAGTTTCTAACAAGCTCTGTTATTGGATACGACTGGCAAATCAATTTTGCTCTTGTTACTAATGTGCAAGATTTGTATCTTTTCATATGAAAAAGAAATTAGTGCTTACTCGATTTTTAACTTGGCGAGTTTTCTATCGTTTATCATATATGTGACTGACAATAAATATAGTGCTTGTTGGAAATCTATATTTGCGTAAAATTGTTCATTTGGTGCCATATTGTCATAATATCATAGCTTGAAGCAATCGCTTAGGTTTACTAACATTTTTATGAAATAAATAAGAAACAGTTTTTAGAGAAAAATTTAAACACAATTTGCAGGAGGTTGTATATATTGAATATGCAGCTTTAAGGATAAGTTTGTTGTATCAAATATCCTTTGAGACCTCTTACTTAGACAGAGCTGTTGATATAATCTTAGCTTTGTTGTTCTTCATTTAACAGTGGCAAACAGGTTATATAAACATATATAAAACAATTCGATGCTTATGAAACAATATTATTACTGTTTCGTTACTTTTCTATTTACTTCCCTCACATACCGAAGGAAAATATTGTATTCGAGAAATAATCTACGTTGTTTCATGTTTCAGATTATGTAGATTACGAGAATACAGTTTTCAATTCCGTCAGTCCGTCCGTCCGTCCGTCTGTCTGTCCGTCCGTCCGTCCGTCCGTCCGTCCGTCCGTCCGCCCGCCCGTCCGTCCGTCCGTCCGTCCGTCTGTCTGTCTGTCTGTCTGTCGGTCTGTCTGTCGGTATACCCGTTCATTGATGCCTGACCACCTTCAAACTTTGATGATCGATAAGGTGATTCTTTGAACTTAGTAATATGTGATACATGTCAGTAGCGTGTTAGTTGTAGCAAAGGAGGATGAGCTGATAAACGCGCTAGATAATAGGCTCTGATTACGGTTCAAGTATAAATAACAAGATAAGAATTAGATCAATTGAAAGTTACTCGGACACGTAAAGGGTAAGTGGTTGTGAAGAGGTAAACCAGACGGTACAACTTCCAGCCTTTGTGGACAATACTGGTAAGTCCAATTATGAAATTTGATGAAGAATACAGATGACAAGATTTGCAACTTGCCAGATGAGCAAGTTTTATCGAAAAGGAAATATCGTGAAACTCATAAAGATGACAATTGTTACCGCCATAGTTTTCTCCATTTCTCGTTCGTTGCACCTTTAAAACATGGACCATTATGGAAATAGATACACGCCGTTTTCATGCTTTCGAGTTGTGGGTCTGGAGACGTTTGTTATGAATAGCTCATTGCACCAACAAGTCGATTTAAAAAGAAATATATTCCCAAAGCGACTCTTCAGCAATATGTTCTCCCAAGTCCTCTGATTTAGTCCCATCAAAGGGAAAAGAGAACAATGTAGAATGGTCAATGGCTCAATTAAAACCAGATGACAAGAGTCAAAGAGTCTATCCTCCAAAGCGTTGGACTAATGTGATGCAGGAGCTAATGGGAAAGAGCATATGCCTAACATGTAACCGCGACTTGATGTTCTCAAATGTGTTATACAGCAGAAGGAAGTTTTCTAAAATATTGCATGAATCACAAAACGTTCTTTAAGACACTGTAAGTAAGAAGAATGAGGGAGAGTATGACGTTTTCTCTCTTGTAACATCCTCAGAAAGACTAATTCTCATGTACTAATGATCAAGTTCAGTGAATTTTCTTTCAATTTGGTATTGCTGATGGACGAGGATGCGCGAGTTCCTCATCATAGGAATCGAGTGGAACTTTACAGAAAGTAATTACCTCTGTTTCGATTTTGTCATACAGTGGCTTCGTCTCTTCTCCTTTAAAGTTGTCTATTTGTCGATCTTTCAAATTCTCATAGACACCATTACAATTCGTGCAAATAATAGAGCAGTTTATTCTGCCTACGTCCACGTTATAGATATTCCTGGCAACCCCCTTGCAGTTACAAGAAATAACTTTCATCGACATTCGACGGAAAGAGGTGTGAGTGTGATAGGTGTTAACTCAATCTTGCCTTTTTCTCTTCCGGTTCTTTTGCATTTTCTTCCATACCACTGCTAGGTATGCATAAATCAAATATTGTCGTACTGAATAAACTGTTATGATAAAAATTGTCAAATATCAAAACCCAGCCAAAACTACCTAATTGGTGAACAATTTTAAAGAAATGAAAAAGCGTAGTTACAAACTAGCAAAATTTAATGAATTGATAAACGATTATTCAAAGGAGATTAACAAAAAATCAATATTTTGAAGTAGAGGAAGACACTCCAGTTTTATCCATTTGTTATACTAGTACGTGGTGGAGATGTTTATATTCAAATGGATGTAATGTAATTAAACGGATCATCTAGAAGAATAATGTAAGTGGATTATAATGAACTTAATTCTGGTCAACATTTAAGGCCCTGCAGTTGATTATTTCACTTAGTGTGAACGGCGTGACGCAAGAGGTCACATTAATGCGACAAATTGTTTGTTTTATAAAATTCATTTAGAGTATCCGTCACCCCGTTGCAAAAGAGGAAAAGATAAATATTAGAAGTTCGGTTTTAATTATTCATTACGTAAAGTGTACTCAAGTTCATTTAAAGCGATATTAGCGCTCATTAAACCCCTATAATGACAAGACAAATAAGAATGTCTTTAGACCGCTCTCCTGGAAATGTTTGTTGAAATTTACAGTGAGACGCTTTTGTTTACTTATTCCCTCAAAGCGTTGACTCTCGTCTTCCTTTATTACACACATAAAATAAAAAGGTTTATATTTTTGTATTTGCTATACAAATTATATAATCCAAAGTTAATACACTAATTTTATATTACTTATACGTTATACGAGGAAAATTGGTGGTGTGAAATATATTTACATCTTAAGAATATTAAAAAAATGATATTTTCCTATGTTTTCTAAAAACTTATCTTTTGATACCGTTGTGTCTATATACTCAATTTATAAATTTGACGGTGCAGTTCGAAGATGACACATAACAAAGCACAGATTGTTACTTATATCACACGTTGAAGTTGCTGTTTGTCAACAGATCAAAACTTGCCAACCGATTGAGACACTCATCTTTTTTAAAACCTTTTATTTAACTTGCAATGTTAATGTGATAGTTTTTTAGGTCAAATCTTGCAATCAAAATTTCGACTAGTTCTAATGAATTTAAGGCTTTGAAATCTTGCACACATATGTAGGTCCGGTGACAATGCAATATAGTATATCTAATATCGTTCAAAATCCAATATGGCGGACGTCCCAAGATGGCGGATTACCTTTACTTCACAACTCCCTCGATATAGGTATCAACTGAAATAGTTTCACGAGTAAAATACGATAAATCATGTGACTTTTTCTCCACAACCCCCTTGATATGGGTATCAAATTAAAGGGGTTGACGAGTACAAAACGATAAATTATGTAACGTCATTCTAAATCCAATATGGCGGACGCACCAGGACGGCAGATTATCATTTTCTTCACAACCCTCTTGATCAAATGAAAGGGTTTGTCGAGTAAAATACGATAAACCATGTAACGTCAATAAAAATTCAATATGGCGGATTACCTCTTTCTTCACAACCCCCTTGACATGGATATCAAATGAAAGGGGTTTGTCTGTCGGTAAAATAAGTAGACCAAAAAGAAAAAAAGAAAATTATAAATAAAAAAAATATTTTTAAAGCAAGGCCTTTATTTAAAAAAATCTGTAAAGGTATTTACACAGAACTTGCCTCTTTATTCATGCAAGACGGTAGCTCTAAAAAATTATTAATTAAGAGATGACATATGAGAATTATAATCGCCATGTAGTTAGCCCTATTATTGCAGAGAAAACTTGATAACTTTTTCCATCATCTACCTACATCTATCAGTGGTGGGATTTTTTTAAATTTTCAAAACATTTTTTTGTTGAAATAGGTTAAGAATATAATGAAACGTGGACATTTTAGAATTGAAGAAAAATATGTTTTCCATCATCTGTTCTATTGTAGTGGTAAAATAATAAAAAATAAATATATGTTTTAAATTTTCAAAACAAATTTCTCTCTTGAAACATGTTCGGAATCTCATGAAACGTGGAAATTTTAAATTTGAACAAAAAATATTTTTTCCCATCACCCATTTTATAAAAAAATTTCAAAATTTCAAAAATTTTTTCTATTTTAAATTTTCATATTTTTTTTTTTTTAGTAGGTTTGGAATATCAAGAAACGTGAAAATTTTAAATTTGAGCAAAAAAAATTATTCCGTCACCCATTTCCGAGGGGGCAACCGCTGGCAAAATTTTGTACACCTAATACCTATTCTAGAAAAATACCTTTTATTTCCCCTTTAATTCCTTATAATTCCCCTAATTTCTCAAATACCTTTATCTTCCCCTAATACCGTAATATTTTCAGTACAATTACGCCGGTTTTTTACTATCTAATTATCTACATACTAGCTTTGCCTTATGTGTTATATCTACCTATTATATGAATAAAATTAAATTAAAAGTTTAATCTCATCTATTTTTTTGTGTGTGTTAAAACGGGTGTTAAAAAGTGTTGTAAGATTTAGAACGAAAATTATTGTGCTATTCAATAAATATGCAATTATAGTAGAGAAACAAACGAGGAAATAAAAATTGTTTATAAAGTAACAAATAACATAAATAAAAACTTTAATACAAAATAAACATTTAAATTCTTACAAAACATATTAATGAAAGTTACAGCAAATTTTGTTTCTGTAATTTATACTGTTTCTCTATATTAATTTTGTCCGTTCTTTTTAACTGAAATTTATAAGTGCTCATTAAATTTAGACGTACGGAAATTCTTCAAAAGTCATTCCTAGTTTCTGAACTTCTTCAAACGCATCTTTCATTGCATCTTTAATTGTGTTTCAATTTCCGTTAACGAAATATCTAGAACTCCTTCTTCTATTATTACTTGTTGATATCTCTCTGAATGTTTCTCACAGACGGAATGCTGATTCGGATATGTTTGCTATTTTCAAGCTTTAAAAAGTCCATTTCATACTCTAAAATTCATATTTTTTCACGACGCCAATACTTTATCCGAAACTTTGTCTATAGATGAGACATGTGATGAGAAAGCTCGTGAGAAAGTGAAAGCTTTTGTTAGTGCATACCTGAGGTCAAACACTGAGCCTGTCCCACGTCATGGGCAAAAATAGCGCCCTTCATGCATAATAGCTATTAATATTAGAAATATGTAAATTATGTATTATAAAAAATTATAAAATAAAATCAAATATGATTTATTAATTAACAATATTTTTTATTTATTACACGTTCTGAGGTTTTCATCTGTACCACCATTACCAGAGCATTTTCTTTTTAAACCCGATGCCTTCTGTTTTATTTGCAGATTTCTATAAGTCATTCTTACTATAATCCTTAATTTACAGAAGTTCATAGTCTCATCGGTAGTTTAATTAAATTAAATATTTTTACGCATCCAAGTATGCACCTATACATCAAATTAAAGCAAATAAAACAACTTTTACAATATAAACAAGATACCGTAAAAAAAATCACAATATTCATATAATTTTGTCTATTTCAAACAAATGTAGTTAAGATAAAATAATAATACCTTATACGCGCCGATCGAAAAGCTAACATGGCAGGGTCTCATATGGTAATAAACTATACTTCTTAGTCTTATTATTCTTGGTAAGTAACTACATATTTTGATAGTTGTCGGCAGTCGACTAACAATTTTAATCTAAATGATTAATTTTTATTATTTACCTAGGCACAAGACAAGACAACGCACCTGCTTTTAATAACGTAATACAACGTTTTTAACACAACATAACCTCATTTAAATTCTGATGAGAACATGTGCAAATCTTATTTAGTACTTCTAATTCCCTCCTAATACCTTCTATTTCTTCTTAATTCGCTTCTAACGCTTCTAATACCTCGCAATAATGTTTATTTCCTCCAAATTCCCCTGTAATGCCCTTAATACCTAATAATTCCTTCCGAAATACCTTCAATTCTTTCCTAATTCCTTTCTAATTCCTCCGATGTGTACACTATTTCCCCTCAGCGGTTGCCCCCTCGCCCATTTCATACAAAATTTTTGTCTATTTAAAATTTTCAAAAAAAAAAAAAAATTGGGGAGGTTTAGAATGTCATGAAACGTGGAAATTTAAAATTTGAACGAATTTTTTTTCCATTATTTATTCCCTTTAGACGGTCTACCCTGTATATTTTCCAGTGAAAGTCTAACGATTTCTTCGGTGGCAGTGGCGTTAGCTACCTTGTAGCATTTGAAAAAGCTACATTATTAATTTCAGTTTGAATGCTGTAAATTAACCTTGATTAGTTCACTTGTTTGAGTATGAAACCCACGATCTAGTATCAGATAGTGGATGGTTGCCTATCTTGATGAGAAATTGTGGGTAGTAAACATGTTTTCTTTGAGCATAATTTCGAGATAGAGGTGTTACTCACATATTCTTGTAGTGGAAATATTACATAATCGTGTAATTCAGTCTTCAAATTGCAAAGTCCTTTGTTGGCGCATTTTTATTGGCTAGAGAAAGTGTTCTCTAGATGTTCAAGTTGGCAACGCGGAGAACTGTCAAGCGGATTTTCCGTCGAGGATTGGTCTTTGAGACAGCCACGAGTCGACAGCGACGAGATAGCTGAAGGCGGCGGTCCCGGTTTTGTAGTGAAGAATTTGGGTTTTACATCGCTGACACTGAAAAGGGATTTGATTTGATGTACCCAGTGTTTCTTTACCGTCCTGTCAGAAGCATTTTGTAAGTTCCAGGAAGGAATTCTGTTGCTTGTCGTAATCCGATCGCCACGTGTTTCGGAGGTTATGTAATACTCTCTATATGAGGTGAGCTCTTATTTTACTTAGTTTGGTGTCTTATTTAGTTCTTATTTATTGTAATTATTACAGAGCGTTTGGTATAAGCATATGTTTTGGAAGGGCATATAGTTTTGGAGAGGCTTATGTTTGGTATGAGCACATGTTTGGTGCTGTAATTTTGGTTATGTAAGGTAGCCCAATATTTGGAGGAGTAATAGGAGGCAGTCTATTACTCCAGATATTTGGTTTATGTGGGTTCCGCTGACACTTTGGGAAGTTTAGGACTGGCAGAGTCGTTCGTAGTAGTCTCCCGGAGATTCATTTAGAAATTTGATGCAACACGAAACTGCAGTTGCAGCCAACGTCGAGAACGTCTATGAAATGGTGACAAGTCACACTGCAGTCGTCACAGAAAATGCCAAGGCCTTGACCAGGTTTTTTTGTTCATTTTAGTTAAATATTTTAAAGAAAATATTATAGTTTAATTCAGTGATTTTTGTTCGTATATTGAAGTAAGTTATACTAGAATCTTGCAACTATAAATTAAGCACTAAGTTATGTGTAGAATGATGATACATTTAAGAGTTTTACTGTAAAACACCCATGGTACCGTGAGATGTTAATTCACCTACTATTATGTCACACATATAATATTCAATTCATGGTAAATCTTTAATTTGTGGTTGTAAGTTATAACTCATAGTTGCATATTGGCAAACTCGTAGTTGCAAGAAAATCTCAGTCAAAGATCTAAGTTTGAATTCAAATCAAGTTTTTTTATCAACGGTATAGAATTTCTTTAATACGCATAAGTAAACCACAATTAGGTAAAGTTTTTTTATTTATTCTTTTTATTGTTGTATATCTCACATGTGTTGTAATAAATGTCTAATGTCTACATGTTCTTATTATTTGCACTGGTACACCTGATATTTGTTTAAATTTTGAGATTTGAGAGAGTAAAGTAAGAGTTTTGATATCATAGATATATTTGAGAATTCCATCGCATGGTTGCTAGTAACTTAATTTTGTTCCGTGCTGGCAAAATTATTTAAATCATATTATGTAACATACAGCCGGTGGCGCCCTTTTGAGTGTCCACACACAATCCTAACCCAGGACCTTGTGCTCTCCACCAAAAATCGGCTGCCGTTCACATCGGAATAACATGTTTTAATATTTAGGTATCAAAATATGTTACAACCTACTAAATTTGACTGTCTACCATCAAGTAGTTTTTTAGTTAATGCATTAACAGACCGACAGACAGACAGACGGAATTGAAAAACAAATATTTTCGTAATATACATGATCTGAAACGTGAAAATACGAAAAAATCTCTGGTGGTTTTTTCTCAAATACAATTTATACAATATTTCCCTTCGGTGTGCGAGGGAAGTAAAAATGTATTAAAAAGTAAAAAATCATTTTTAAATTCATACATTTGGAAACTAAAAGCTTCCGGGGTAGTCAATTGAGCAAAATAACTGTATCATACTCTTATATGATCGACCCCAAAGCTTTTACTCTCCAAACGTATGAATTTAAAAATGATTTTTTACTTTTTATTACATTTGCTTTAAAAAAAAAATTTTATATAATTTTATTGCTTTTATGGATACCGTTAAGGGTCTCCAATGAATATGAAATTATTTGTCATCTGATTGATTGTCAAAATTTCATTGATTTTCGTGTATTGTCAATTAAATTGTCCTAAATATCTTAACAGTAACCTTAAGACTGACCTAAACGGTTAAAAAATATGAAAATTTTAAGAACGCAGTAGGCTTTGATTAATCGAAAAATTCAGTTAAGAAAAAAATGTTCAGAATTGCAAACTTAGCCTGTATGCAATTTTTTGGGAAATATAATTTCCAGAGCGTATTATATTTTTCTCTATTGTGATCTAAAGTACAGTGTGCGTCTCTTGTTTGGCAGCCTGGCTATAATAGTATGACTATGAATCTTATGAAAAAATAGATGCCTGTCCAATTGACCATTGTTCTCTGCTATGTTTTAGTTTATGTTATACTGATTAAATGTCTCAATGGACACAAACCTCTGTTATGGTTAGTTTCGTCAGTACAGTCATTCGAATTATTGTACTATTGGACCAAACAAATGTTTCAGATAAAAATTGTAAATAATTATGTTGTCGAATTGAGGAAATGAATATATTACTAGCAAAAATACTCGTAATTATTTCAAACTCTTACTAAAGACTTATTCATAGATAAGTACAAAAACATATATCTTTCTAAACAAAATACTTTGCTGGCTACATGCCACGAACAACATTGAATTATAAGAAAGAAATATGCACATTACGTACAGAAAACTGTCACAATAATGTTGTCTATCGATCTGTTTTAACTGATTTCAAAATAGTGAAATAAAACCTCGTAATTATAAAAAAACAAAGACCCCAACTTACTCTTTTAAACTTAAAAATCTTTTCGAGAAAAGAAAATTTAACCCATTATAGTTGAAAAAATGCTCAAGAAGGTAATGTAAACCGATTTTGAAAATATTATTTTTTGCGTATATTATCTTTTTAGGATGAAGCACCAGTGTAGACGTTCTTAGGCTCAAATTTCAGGTTATGATCTCTACTTTACACATATTCAGAATCACAATATCTAGCAAAAAAAAACACCCTGTAACTCAACTATTAACTACTTATTTTGGTTTGACAATCCACTACAACAGTAATATGGATTATCGGCCAAAGTAAGTATTTTGACTTCTAAATTCAGGTTAGTGGGACATTTCACAATATTTTTACTTCCCTCGCTTGCCGAAGGGAAGTATTGTATTCGAGAGAAAATCACCCTCCGAGATTGTTCGGATTTTCACGTTTTAGATCATGTAGATTACGAGAATATAGGTTTTTCAATTCCGTCAGTCAGTCTGTCTGTCGGTCTGTTGGTGCATTAACTAAAAAATTGCTTGGCGGAGAACAGTCAAATTTAGTAGATAGCTAAACGCCACTGCCACCGAAGGAATGGTTAGAGTTTCACTGGAAAATATACAGGGTGGACCGTCTAAAGGGAATAGATAATGGTGTAAATGTTGTTATGTCCCTAAAAAATACCAGCTCACTTGACATTTACGGTATTAATACTGCCATGTTAAAAGAAACTATCAACATTATCGCTGTACCTCTCAGCAATTTGTTCAATGTTTGTTTCGATAAAGGTGTTTTTCCTGATGCTTTTAAAATAACCAAAGTCATACCAATTTTTAAAAAAGGAGACATGTCTCTTCTCGATAATTATCGTCCCACATCCGTTATACCAATTTTTGGGAAAATTTAGGAAATTCTTTTGAAAATAAGACTGGTCAAATACCTAGAATTGAACAACATTTTAAATTCTTGTCAATTTGGATTTAGGAAAAACGGCTCCACAACAAAAGCAGTTTCTTGTGTCATTGACGATATAATTGCAGCACTCGAGCAATGTCTTTACTCTTCTGTTACACTATGTGATCTAAGTAAAGCTTTTGATTGCGTTTCTCACGAAATATTAATCCAGAAACTAGAATTTTATGGTATTAGAGGATTACCTTTGTCTTTATTTAGATCATATCTTGAAAACAGAAGACAGAGTGTTTCTCTTAATAATAAAAGCTCCGACATTAAAATCGATAAATATGGAGTTCCGCAAGGTTCCGTATTAGGCCCAATTTTTTCTATCATCTATATTAACGATTTGCCTTCATTCCTTGACGTTATTAAATGTACGTTATTTGCTGAGGATCTGACCTTAAAAAACTCTTCTAAAAATATAAAAGAACTAGAAAATCAAGTAGTAATAGCTACAGAAAAAGTTGAACAATGGTTCTCTGCAAATAAATTAAAATTGAACAAAAATAAAACTCAAAGTTTAGTTATAAGTACTGACTCGACTATTAATAAGGGTAATAGTGTTAAGTTATTAGGTATAACTATCGATGACGGTCTGAAATGGGATGTGCATATTGACCAGTTATGCAAAAAATTATTTTGCACAATCTTTGTCATCAGAAGATTGAGTAAACTTATAAATAGAGACACTCTACTAGCAGTATGTTATGGCTTATTTCATTCACACTCAAACTACGGAGTGATACTCTGGGGTAACTATAGTCATTCACAAAGAGTTTTCATACTTCAAAAAAGAATTGTTAGAATTCTTGCTGACGTTCCTTACCTTGAGCACTGTAAGCCATTGTTCATTAAATTAAAAATAATGTCACTGCCAAACCTGTACATTTACAATAGCTTACTAGAAATACATAGTAAAAAAAAGTCAACTGCAGACATACTCCGATATGCATTCTCATAATACTAGGTATAAAGATAATATATATATTCCTAAGTATAGGCTGTCCAAATCCAAGAGCAATTCTCTGAACGTCAATTTATACAATAAATTACCTAGTGACGAAATTATTAAATAATATGAATTTTAAAACTAAAATTAAGTCTTTTTTATTGAGAAACTGTTTCTATTTCGTGGATGAATATCTTAATGCGAATGTAATGTGATGTTTTTAAACTATCGATATGCATTAATCGTGCTGTACTGAGCTGTGCACATTCATGTGTACATGAACTTTAGTTGTATTGTTTTATTATGTTTGTATCATGTAATTTGTTTTATTCTATCTGTATATATTTCTGTTATATTTTCTATATTTATACTTTTATATCTTTATATTAGGTACGTGTACTAAGCTGTGACTTGCCACAAATGTATTAAATATGCATAGTGGTCAAATAAAGATCTATCTATCTATAAAAAAAATTTCGCTCAAATTTAAAATTTCCACGTTTCGTGTCATTCTAAACCCATTAAAAAAAAAAACTAAAAAATTTTAAATTGAAAAAAATTTTGAAAATTTTTTATAAAATGGATGATGGGAAACATTTTTTTTTTTTGCTTAAATTTAAAATTTCTACCATTCATTACATTCTTAACCTATTTCACAAAAAGAATTTGAAATTTTGAATATTTTGTAATTTTCTTATAAAATGGGTGATGCAAAAAAAATTGTTTTGCTCAAAATTAAAATTTCCACGTTTCGTGACTAGAATGTCACGAAACGTGGAAACCTATTTAAAAATTATTTTTTTTGAAACTTTAAAATAAACGAATTTTTGAAATTTCGAAAATTTTGTATGAAATGAATGGGAAAAAAATTCTTTACCCAAATTTTAAATTTCCACAATCTAAACATATTTGAAAAGAAAAATTTTTGAAAAAAAAATATTTTTTTTATAAAATGGGTCATGGAAAAAATTTTTTCTTCTCAAATTTGGAATTTCCACGTTTCATGACATCATAAACATATTTCAAAAAAGACATTTGTTTCGAAAAAAAAATTACCACTACAATAAAATAGATGATGGAAACAAATTTTCTTCGATTTGAAAATGTCCATGTTTCATTATATTCTAAACCTATTTCAACAAAATACCCAACAGAAAGTAAGAAAATCTTAATATGCCATAAATAAATAATTATAGACAACAACAAAATTTTTCGAAAATAAAAAAAAAAATTGAAAACACTTTTCCCTCACTACTATACAGTAGATGATGGAAAAAAAATTCTGTGTAATAATAGGGCTAACTAAATGGCGTTTATAATGCTTATGTCATCTCTTAATTAATAATTTGTTAAGGTGACCGTCTTGTAGAAATAAAGAGGGAAGTTCTGTGTAAATACCTTTACCGATTTTTTAAAGCGTTTTCAAATCCAATCATCAAAAATTCTAATGTAATGATGAATCAATATTTGATATTAAGTTAGAAAAATGACTGTAATAGAACCCTTATCTTCAACAATACAATATAATAGGATTCAAAGGAACAACACTATAATAGCAAAACCAATTAGATACATTAGTCAGTTATGATTTTATGGCTGTTTGATACAATTAGCACCATTATTCTACTCTTCGCAAATACAAAACGAAGAGTGGTATATTGCATTCGATCGGCACATTTCTAAAACCGGCTATGTTGCACGTAGAGAAAAAACTTTCATATCACTGTGTTGGTGATCGAATTCTGGACAACTTTCAAAATGTCCGTCCGTCTGTCCGTCCGTCACGTTTCTTGTAAGCACGATAATTTAAGAACGAGAAGTTCGATTGTATTGAAGTTTTGACAATAAGTTAGTGTTATCTAGAGGAGGAACCCTATTATTTTGAACAATATCGATAAATAAATAAAACAGTTTTAATTTTTTTAATTTGAAATATGTCCTGTAATTAAACAAGAGACTAATATTATTTACAAAAAAGAAAACTGCGAAGAGTATCCTATAGAATGTGCAACGATTATATATCTAGTTTGTTATTCATTTTGCAGAATTTTTGTAAAAATATTACAATGAATTTTCTGACGAAAAATAGACAATGTTAAAACAAAAGTTACATAACTGTACTATTACTTATCGGAAATAAATATATTGATTTTAAAACCGTATTTTTGCGCAATTGAATCTATGAAGTAAAATTTAAAATTGAAATACTACAATAAAATAACGGTTATAAATTATTAGCATGCAAATTCTGAAATCGTACACCAGATAAAACGCAAACCCTGTCCAAATAAACTTTTGTTCATTTTTAACGTTTTGAGGGTAGTGGTGCGTGCAAATGCCATACACCCTCCACTACAGTGAATCTATTATTAAACACACCCCAATTCGAGTATAGCACGACACATTTAAATTTTCTGCTTTGATAGAGCTGATTATTCAATTATTTGCTAGTTAACGAAATTTGATTTACTACCTGATTACAATTAAATTGGTTTAAAATTGACAAAAATCTCAACGCGTCCATTTTAATTCACTACTGATATGAACAAATTGATTGATTGGTACATGGTAGACTAGAAATAATAAAATGCATTTGACTAAATAATAGGAAGGGCCTTGTTCGGGGATTTAGTGGACTATATTAGGGAGTTGAACAGAACTGTGTGTAATTAAAATCATTTGAGATATATTTCCTTATTTACCATAACTTTATTCACTAAGTACATTATACTGTGGCGCTGTAAATTTGCCCAAGTGGTTCTAGTGTGGGCCACCCTACGAGCGACATGGTTGGCGTCATTGGTTTAACCTGGCTAGCACAGCAAAGATACGGAAAGCATATAGGGCAGTGAGTTAAAGGCTTGGGCGCTATGATTACTGAGTATAATCAAGGAAAAGTAAAGATAAAGATAAACAAAATAAAATAGTGCTATATTACAAACTATTATATTACAAAAGATAAACTATCACAGCGTCAACGATACTGCATAGCAAAATTCAATATCAAAGAGAAGGAAATATTTACAAAATGTACTATATTACAATATGTACTATATTACAATTTGCTTAACAGCAAACTGAATTTGAGGCGTTCACGACATACCAAAAAAATATATTACAAAAGATGTGTCTCATAACGGTTCCTCAATCATGAAAAATCATATATTACAATATAAGGCCTGGGACTTTACCATTACCTAACTTCAAGTTAAACTTGAGACTTTTACGAGAGACAAAATAAAAATATTACAAAAAAAATAACTATGTTGCAAAGAACGTTTCGTAACGGTATCTCAATACTCATAAAACATATAATACAACGAAGTGCCCCACGGCTTTACCATTACCTAACCTCAAGTAAACTTGAGACTTTTAGGAGAGACAAATTACTATATTACAAAATATGTCTCGTAAAGTAGTTCAAAATTCATCAACTCTATATACACTCGTTACAGCAAAATGCACCACAACCATTACCATATATAACCAAACAAAAGCGCATATACAATACTACGATGAAATATTTACAACAACGAATCAAGATAAAAGGTAACTGTGAATTAATATATTACAAAGAATAAAGAAAAAACTAAATCTTTAAAAGACAATAGATCTCGCTTGAATCTAAGATTTGAAACTTAAGATATTTGGCTTTATGAACCAAAACTAGGTACCTTGCTTTCATGAAGCAAAAACTACTATAAGTGAAAATAATCCCTGTCATATGAGGTAATAATCAAAAGTACTTATCTTTTGTTTCAAAAATCCTAATGAGAGAAATTCCTAAGTGCGCTCCTGTTCTGGGATGTATACGGATTTAAACGTTATGTAGTTAGATGTTTGAGACCTCCATTTTACTGACTTGGAATGATTCGCATGTCATCGCTTTAAATTCATTTTGAGGTTATGAAATCGTAGAAACGTGCTATGCATAAAACAATTTGTTACCGAGACAAAATTAAGGAAATCTCTTCGCCCAGTAGGTTTTCGTATATACAAAACGATAATGGAAAACGTAGTATCAAAATCTTGGCTTCACATAAATATTATTTGCTTAGTAGTAAAATCTTAAAGATGTGTCGAAAAATTCCGTAATAAAGAGAAACGTAGTATTGTAGAGTTTAGTTACTGATTATAAAAAAAAGTTGAATATAGGTAATTTTTCATGAAGCCAAAGAGTAGCGTTGAGATAACTTCGACGTTAACAGAAAATTTGTTATTTTATAGAAAAACCTAAAACAATATTCTTAAACGTTAGATGGTATTTAACGATATGTAATTATTTAAAACTATTATCCCATGCGTCCACGAGGTCTTTCCATCTTAATATCCCCCTTAGAGGTCTAATAAAATTTCAATTAGGTCCATCTCGAATGACGGCTCGAGTGAAAGAGAAGGAATTTAGCTCGGCCTGGCATATTGTTAGATGTCATCATATTATTTACCTGACGGGTGGTCACGTGGCCTCAACGAAAAGTAAATCACTTTTATTAAGGAAATATTAAATTAAAGGAAAGATCCATATTTGTTTTGATAATTCTACATTTTCATGCGGCTAACAGACTTTATTATAATTATAGTTTAATTTACTCTACTTCACTTTAAAGTTAGTTTGATCTATTTATTTAATTTGAATATTATAGAGCATGCGCCATCAATTATCTCGAAGCGTAACCGTAAACTATTGAAGCTTTTGTTGTTCTGTGACAGTACCAAAATAAATTAGTACGAGAGCACTAAGAGAATAATAAAATTTCCGATAATTAAAAATGGTCCAATAAATATTAACAATGTAATGTAAAATGCTTTTAGAGCATTTGGCACGTTACAATACAAATGTTCACTTGATAGCTATATACATTAATTGCCACTAATAACTGACATGGAACTACTTGGGATTATGTGAGTTGTTATACTTGATTTCTTACTTACTAGCAATCTCTGCGTTTCTAAGATGCTAAAGTCATAGGGAACAGAGCGTGACATATAAGGGTGTGTCTGAATGCAAATATAATGCACATATAGTACGGAGGTTTATCCTAATAATGTTTAAACTGAAATACACATCATCGCCGCCACCCCCCCCCCCCTCCCCCGCCGTTGAAAATTATCAACATATTAAAAGGGCAATGAACATAATTTGTGGATGGGCCTTGTAAATACACAGGTTTTAGTTCTTATTTTTAGTCTGATCCGGGAATGGGCTTGTTCAGCATTTTTTTTTTATTTCATAAATCGAAAATGCAAGTATAAATTAATGGATCTGCAAAAAATTAGAATCTTATTCGCACGTTTAGTATCTTAAAAACTATTACAAATCTCCATCTCACGAAAATGGGGCGTGGCCAGGCGCTACGTCACTATACGCATAGACTCAGCGATCTCAGTAGACATGATGCTCCTTACTTGTTATAATTATAAGTGTTTTCAAAGTATTGTTTGTTTTGTTTACTACTTGACAGTAGGGGAGTACAATTTGGTGAAATGTCAAATAATTACAATTTTCTATCGCTCCTGCCGGGACGAATTTTCGATTTTGACCATGCAATTTACGATTAGAATTGATCGCCGACCTTCTCCTTTCCTTAGAGATATAGAATGAACTTTCACTCGACGTATTTATTTAGTTACCAGCGTTTAAAAATTCCATGTTTTTCGACTTTTCAGGTTAAATTTGAAAGATCCCAGAAGCCATTTTTCTTACGTCACTTACGTATAGTGACGTCACATATGAGCCCTCGGTTTTTGCAACTATTACCAATTTCAACTCCTTATATCTCGAGAACGGAAAAAGTTAATAATACGAAATTTTAAGTGTATAATGAGAATATCGAGTACTATATGAAAAAGTATAAAAACAATATAAAAAGAATATCATGGAACAAGCCCATTACCTCAATTATTCGTGCTAATATCCATTACAAAGGAAGAACATTATCCTTTTTTCCTAGAACTAGCATATTTTCCTTTAAGTCCCTAACAGAGTCACACCACTTTGATCTATTTTGCTTTCATGTTGCCAATTCGTGAGTCTATTATCTGGAAAATGGGAGACATCCTTTACTGGGTTTGAGGTTCATCTATCAGAAAGTGAGTGGGAGTAGCACAATCTAAATCGGTCGGAACATTAAATAAGAGACGGGCAGATCAAAAAATAAATTCGAAGGCATCTCAATTTTTCGACGTGAAAGGTAGGTTCTCCTTGGGAAAATGGTAAACCCAGGTACCACAGATATGGGTAAAAAGAAATTAGGCTAATGTGGTGTGAGGGTACGTAGAGCCTCTCTCGTACGATCGTAGGAGTCTTCAGAGTAGACTCTCAGTTGCACGTGCACTCTTAGTAATTTAGAAGTTGTTTGTTGGTTTCCATAACTAGAGTTTGTGATTGAGATATACTTCTTTACTTGTCCTTTTTATATTGATATGATATTTTTTGTTTTTTGTTAGAATATAACGAAACTGTTACAGTTTCCTTATATTTCTGTCTTAAGTACCTTCGATAAAGACATGTTTTCTGCCTGCGGTTATCAAAATTTGACAATTATTAATAACTAGCATACTTTATACTGAATCATCAAGAAGCCCAACGTTCATTCACAGAATTAAGTTAGCTCCCAGTGATCCAGAACCCTTTCCATTCCCTAAATGCAATTAGCCCTCAATCCCTGGACAGAGTTGGTGTGTATCTCACCACGGTAATATTCAGTCATGAACAACTGTATCTTTACTTTCTCACGGGTTCAGCGCGCAACGAATTTGCAAGTGAAACTGAAGACGGATGCACACCAAGGAAACTGTTAAAGCAATCTGACAAAATATTTATGAAAAGTACAGTTTATAGAAATTTTGTAATCGCTGAGCAAATTTCAATGAACCAACTAATAAGGCTTAATTATTTTAGAGTCATCAGAAATGAATAATTAACCTATCTTTTTATTTAAATGAGCACTAACTGCGACCTCATCTATCTGTTCGAAATACTTGGAGAAGGAAAGCTTAAATGCTACTTTTAATATAAAATGCAGTGAATTGACCAACATCTTACATTTATCACTTAATGGCGATCGCACGGAAATAAATGAACCATTATTCTGCTGATTCACACCCAAATCATTAATTTATTTGTCGACATCTGCACCTCATTAAATCACTAACCACCACACCGGCGGGTTTTTAAGGCAGAGCTTTGATTCAGTGACATGAAAAGGCTCACTCTACGAATGAGTACACAGAAATCATTTAAATTGAATATTGACATAACGCTTGGCTTATTGTATTTTCTGTTCTTATTGTTGGCCGCATAAAGCAATCTGAATTAAGAATTTTTCGTTTATTGAGACTGCCGTTCATTTTCTAAAGTATAAATACAATTTGAACAGTTGTGATTTTCGGAACCAGGATTTAGGGTTAATAAGAGACGCTGTCTTGAGTATGTTTCATTCATTATACATAAACTTCCTCGGGGTTTGATAATTTTCGTTCATATTGTATTCTAAAATTTTGTAATTGTGAAGTAAGCTGGAAGGAACATTAGAAAAATTACAAAATTACATAAAAAAATAGTAAATGTAATTATATTTATAGCTATAAGGTAATTGGTGTAAATTTTTGCTATATTATTAAATATACTGTCTTTTTAACCGATTTTCCAATTCGAATATGACTCGGCAGTCCATTATAATTCATGAAGCTGTCTGGTATAAGGTGAGCCAAATCTGAAAAGAGTTTGTTAATCGCTAATTTGGCTAATATTCTAGTACCAACGGAAAACGATTCATATCATATATTTTTTACAAACTAGAAGATACTGTTGCTTCACAATGGTTCTGTACTTTTTTTTATCAAGCACTGACCGTAAGTGTACAGTTTACCTGAAGCGAATTTTATTTTTAAACTGCCATCAGCGCCCTCTATGCATTTTTGAAATTCTAACTTACTGAAAATGGGTTTAAGGTCAAGAAAGAGAAGAATATATAAAACTGTGTTAATAGTAAAAAAAAAAGATAATTTATTTTTTAAGCTACACCACCCAGCGCCCTCTATGCATTTTTGAAATTCTAACTTACCGAAAATAGGTTTTGGATCAAGCAAGAGCAGAATACAGAAAATTACCAAACATTTTAATTACAAACATATTTCGAGGTTTACAACTTTTTACCAATTTCTACCAAACCAAGAATATGGCGAAGTATTTCGACAAGAGTTTCGCTAATTAAGTTGACATGATTCGGAAATAATTAAAACGTTAAAATATAGCAAACGTAGTTAAAATTGTCTCCTACAGAATATTCACAGTACACAGAAATCATTTAAATTGAATATTGACATAACGTTCTTATTGTTGGCCGCATAAAGCAATCTGAATTAAGAATTTTTCATTTACTGAGACTGCCGTTCATTTTCTAAAGCATACATACAATTTGAACAGTTGTGATTTTCGGAACCAGGATTTAGGGTTAATAAGAGACGCTGTCTTGAGTATGTTTCGTTCATTATACATAAACTTCTTCGGGGTTCGATAATTTTCATTCATATTGTATTCTAAAATTTTGTAATTGTGAGGTACGCTGGAAGGAACATTAGAAAATTACAAAATTACATTAAAAAATATTAAATGTAATTATATTTATAGCTATAAGGTAATTAGTGTACATTTTGGCTATATTATTAAATATACTGTCTTTCTAACCGATTTTCCAATTCGAATATGACTCGGCGGTCCATTATAATTCATGAAGCTGTCTGGTATAAGGTAAGCCAAATCTGAAAAGAGTTTGTTAATCGCAATTCTAGTACCAACGGAAAACGATTCATAATCATATCTTTTTTACAAACTAGAAGATACTGTTGCTTGGCAGTGGTTCTGTACTTTTTTTTATCAAGCACTGACCGTAAGTGTACAGTTTACCTGAAGCGACTTTTATTTTTAAACTGCCACCAGCGCCCTCTATGCATTTTTGAAATCCTAACTTACTGAAAATAGGTTTTGGATCAAGCAAGAGCAGAATACAGAAAATTACCAAATATTATAATTACAAACATATTTCGAGGTTTACAACTTTTTACCAATTTCTACAAAACCAAGAATATGGCGAAGTATTTCGACAAGAGTTTCGCTAATTAAGTTGACATGATTCGGAAATAATTAAAACGTTAAAATATAGCAAACCTAGTTAAAATTGCCTCCTACGGAATATTGAGCAATTATATAAATGTTCAACAATTATATAAAAACTTATACAAACCGACGAAGAGTAGAATGTTTATACCTAACTGAGGTATCCAGTCATAATAGACTAAGGTTTGGTATAGTGAGACACTCTCTGCCCTTTTAACTTATTTTGCTTAGGTATTTAATAGATAATAAGACAGCATCAGTTGTAATGAGACAAAATTATATAAATGGAGGCTCTAATTTTTGAAAAATTATGATCTCATTTAAACTCTAATCCTAATAATAATTATTAATATTTATATGCAAAAGACTTAAGAACTAAACTGCTAAGTAATGTTACTTTTTGAAGTAGGGTTGGAATAGGTTTTAGTTTCTCTCTCTCTCTTTAAATGTAACGTAAATATATGTTCCTGTTTCAAACAATCGAAATATTAATGATTATTTTTGTAATAGAATTAATTGCCTAATAAATCTAGAGAAAATATATTTCATTTTCTGGATATATTTCATTCATTGAAGTTCGATGGTCAAACAATGAATTTTCAGTTATGAATTGTATATGTATAGTTTCAACACTACGAAGAAAATAAAGTTTTAATTGATGATCGTATGTTCTATTGATCTCTTTGGTTATTCGTTAAATTATTCATTGCTGCTGTCCCAAAAACTAATACTGTAAATCCAAAAGTCAAGAAAAAACACCCTCTTTACACATGCAAGTAGATTTAACGGTGATTTAACTAGTTGCTAAATTTAAAAATTTACAAATATTGTTTTTATGTGCATTCTAAAAGTTTGTGCTGCAGCCAGAAAAGAGTAAACTAAGTGATCACACAATACAAAATATGGTGAATTTTTAACTCAATATTGTTAGTCAATTTCCTTTATATTACTAAACAATTCAATAAAAACTAACATTATAACCTTTCGCAATGCAAGTATAATATTGTTATCATCTAACCGTAAAATGCAACGCGATAACCTTTATAAAACAAAATTTATTCTGTTGATATTTCAAATTAATTCTGATTTTCTAGCAAAATCGCATTAGGTGAGAGCCGGCAAACAATTACTAGTTTAATAAAAAAAAGGTGCCCTCAGGTTCCAGAAAATCACATCCAATAACATGGAAATTCGGATTTGTTTACCTACCCGGAAATACTGCACTATTTGATGGATAATCGAACCTGAATTGGTTTCGGATATTTACAAATATAACATTATACATCATCACATCAATCATATAATATAATGTTTAGGAGCTGACAGTATATTCCCATTATCGCATGATATTTACAATCATTTTATGTAACTTGTTGCAACTAGGGAAATTGAATGATTAATCCGGTGCACTTAAAAACGGGAAATGTTTGTGATCTATACCACCATTGTCGAGTGAAATACATAAATATTGTTTTTAAACCTTCAATTTGCTGAGCGTTTGGTGATTTTTATTTGTACAGTTGTTTCGTTCGATTTGTCCATCTCCCAAAAAAGCATAAAGCTAAACGCATAAAAGCAAACTGAGAAACCGTTGCCTAAGGAATCACTACTTCCACATCCAGATTTCTCGTCCAAGTCACTTTAAAGGAAACATCTTGACATATTTGCATTCTAGTATGTGAAAATTATTGGTCATAGAATTTTAATACTATTTGGGGCAGAGATCATAGAAAAATTTGAGGCGTTTGTTTCTACCATATACGTTAAAAATGAAGTTTCTAGCTTGGCTTACTTATTTTGCGCTATACACCACCTCCCACCCCTTCAACGGAATCATCTCAGTCAGATGCCATTACTATACATACGTGTACTAACTTTCACTTTTATGATATCAAACACTTTAATTGAAAAATATTATAAAGAAATTGGAGGCCTTGGTTTCTAGTATATACACCAAATCCCCAGTTTCTGTACTCTTACCAGCTTGCTTTATATATTTTTCCCTATTTACCTCTACTTTCCCCTCACCTCATCGGAATCATGTCAAAATATAATCTAGTTTCAGATGTCGTTATAATACATGTGTACCAAATTTCAAGTGAAAATCTCAATTTAGTTTTATCAACTCTTAAAGAACGAAATTTGGATTGTCGAAGCTAAATACTGGAGTAAATATTTACAGTATAGGCGCTAGCGTGCAATTATGTGACACCTGTGTAACAGCTAGATACATGATTGGTTGCATCGAACTATACATTATTTCTTATTAACAATAATTGTAAACCGGTAAAGGTATTTACACAGCACTTCCCTCTCTATTTGTGCATGGCGGTCACTCTAAAAAATCATTAAATCTACATGACATTAGGAATAATAATCGGAATATAATTCACTATTAATGCAAAGAAAACCTGATAACTTATGGTCAAAAAAATATACAGAGTGGTCATCCGACAACAAAAATTCAATACTAAATAACAGGTGGAATATGGAAGGCTTCCGCAAATACCTTTACAAATGTCCACCATGGTAAAATTATTTCTTCGGATGACCACGCTGTACATTTCAGTTCAATTCCACATTCACACAGTGGAGTGGAAGCATACAGGGTCCCAACTAATTCACAGGGACAGTATTGGTATTTCGTAAAGTATAGAAGATGCAGCAAAGGTTAAATGGGGAATAAGTTGCGCAATTTCGAAACAAATAAAACGACCTCTTAAAGTTTCTAATATCTTTTATGGTTTTTGAGATATCTTAAAAAATGGAAAATCTGAGATTTTCGTTTTTTCACTTTTGTGTCCTCATTTAACAAAATATCAAAAAAATCTATTTAGGTTTCTCATTAGGTGTTAATATAGCTATAACTCTGTATAATCAGGTATTAAATACAAAGTTTCGTTTAAGCTGGGCCACCAACAACTTTTTTTTTCAAATACGGACCTGTATTTTTTTTTTCTTGTATGATTTGAGTTATATACGGCTATCACCAAAAATATTGAAAATAAAGCGTTGTGCTGCTTTTAAACCATTAATAACGTATTTGGCTGAATACGGCCCTGGATTATCTCAAAAAAAGAATATTTTAATGAATACTATGTATGCTTTACTTCAAAAATAATAACAAAATGTAACACTTGTTTAATCTACTACATATATTAACTCATAAATACTGCTCAAATTGTCCACCGTTATTCTCGATACACATGTCTGTTCTCGCTGACATTTGTGCTGTGGCATTAGCTATCATATCTCGAGTTATGTCATTAAAAGCGTCAATAATTCTTTGACGTAACTGGTCTGCATCGCCTACGGCTTCATAATAAACTTTATTCTTTAAATACCCCCATAAAAAATAGTCCAAGTGGTTTAAACAAGGGGAGCGAGGTGGCCATCTTACAGGTTCATTGGTGCCTAACCACCTTTGATTAAACCACATATTTAAATACGCCTGGACGACTATTGAATTATGTGGCCCACATCCATCTTGCATAAACCAATTAGCATTTTGAAAAAATGCAAGCGGCAATTCTTCAACAATTTCTTCTAATAAAATTAGGTATTTTGCACTATTTATATTACCCTCTATGAATTTGGGCCCAATTAGAGTGTTTCCAATTAAACCACACCACAAATTGATGGAGTATCGTACCTGAGGTTTCACTTCTTGGGTAAGGTGAGGATTAACAGTGGCATAGAAATGTTTATTTTTCCTATTGAAGACTCCGCAATTTGTGAACGTTGTTTCGTCTGACCATAGAATCTTATTATGAAAACTTTGATTGGCATTTAAGTTTCTTCTGAACCAATTACAAAAAGTAAGTCTTCTGTTTTGGTCACCTGGATGTAATGTCTGTACAGTTTTAAATTTAAAATCATGATTTTTATGTTTTTTTTTTAATTTTTTGAACACCACTTCCCGTTATTCCACATTCAGATGCGATCTTCCTAGAAGAGTTTTCCGGATTTAAATAAATTTGTGCTAAAACATTTATTTCATTTACCGTATTCCTAACACGATAGTTTCCTTGTTTTTTTTGAAACGCTGCCTGTTTCAGTTAAATTTTTTGACACAATATAAAAAGATTTTCTTGAAGGGTGATGTTTGTCGGGATACAAACGAGCATATTCTTGAACAGCCCGGGAAATATTTCTTAAACTTCTGATGTACACATCGTACATATCTTTTTTTTCACTATCAGAAAAACGAACCATATTAAGCTGACAGTTATTTACAAAACGTCACAATTAGTGGAATAGCAAGTTGTTATGATATTCAGTCCTTCATCTGTTTTTCACAGCCTACGTATTTGTATCGAGAATAACGCTGGACAATTTGAGCAGTATTTATAAGTTAATATTTGTAGTAGATTAAACAAGTGTTACATTTTGTTATTATTCTTGAAGTAAATCATACATAGTATTAATTAAAATATTCTTTTTTTGAGATATCCAGGGCCGTATTCAGCCAAATACGTTATTAATGGTTTAAAAGAAGCACAACGCTTTATTTTCAATATTTTTGGTGATAGCCATATTAACAATCACAAATCATACAAGATAAAAAATTAAAAATACAGGTCCGTATTTGAAAAAAAAAAGTTGTTGGTGGCCCAGCTTAAACAAAACTTTGTATTTAGTACCTGACTATACAGAGTTATAGCTACATTAACACCTAATAAGAAACCTAAATAGATTTTTTGATGTTTTGTTAAATAAGGACACAAAAGTGAAAAAACGAAAATCTTTTCCATTTTTTAAGAAAACTATAAAAGATATTAGAAACTTTAAGAGGTCGTTTTATTTGTTTCGAAATTGCGCAACTTTTTCCCCATTTAACCTTTGCTGTGTCTTCTATACTTTACGAAATACCAATACTGTCCCTGTGAATTAGTTGGGACCCTGTATACTTAGTAGTGTAAATAACTTAATTTTCTTTGGAAATAGGTTTAGATGTTATGAAAGGTGGAAATTTTAAAATTAAGCAAATGAAATTTTTTAGGATGTATTCTAGTGATAAAAAAATTTTCACCATCTATTCTGTAGTAGTGGTAACAATATTTTCTTAAAATAGGTTTAGAATGTCATGAAACGTGGAAATTTTAAATTTGAGTAAAAAAAAATTTGTCCGTCATCTATTTTGCATTTTGTAGTGGACAAAAGTTTTTGGAATAAGCTTAGAATGTCAGGAAACGTGGAAATTTTGAATTAGAACAAAAAAAAAATTCCATCAATTCTGTAGTATTGGTAAAAAATTTTGATTTGTTTTTTTAATGAGTTTAGAATGCCATGAAACGTGGAAATTTTAAATTTAGGCAAACAAATTTTTTCCCATCTATTCTAATGGTAATTTTTTTTTTCAAAAATGGTTAAAAAAAATTTAAGAAAATCTGTAATAGGCTTAAAATGTCTTGAAACGTGGAAATTTTAAATTTAAGCAAGAAAAATTCCTCCATCTATTCTAGTGTACTAGTACTTAGTGATAAGAAAAAGATTACAAATTTTAAAAAAACTTGGATTTTTTTTTTTTAATAGATTTAGAATGCCATGAAACGGGAAAACTTTAAATTTGAGCAAAACAAATTTTTCTTTTCCATCTATTAATTCTAGTGGTAAATTTTTCAAAAATGTTTGTAAAAAAAATTTTCAATTTTTTTTTTTGAAATAAGTTTAGAATGTCACGAAAAGTGGAAATTTTAAATTTGAGCAAAAGAAATTCTTTTCATTATTTATTCCCTTTAGACGGCCCACCCTGTATATTTTAAAGCGAAAGTTTAACCATTTCTTCGCTGACAGTAGCGTCAGCTACTTACCAAATTTGACTGTTCTCCGTCAAGTAGTTTTTTAGTTAATGCACCAACAGACAGACAGGCAGACCGAATTGAAAAATCTATATTTTCGTAATCTACACGATCTGAAACGTGAAAATCTGAAAAATCTAGGAAGGTGATTTTTTCTCGAATACAATACTTATCTTCGGTATGTGAGGGAAGTAATTAAAGAAAAAATGATCAAAATCGGTTTTCAGTTAACAAAGTTGGACCTTTCTTTCTCTAGTAAATTTACTAATGGTGATTGTTAAAAAATTTCGTCCAGTTATAAATATACCTATTTAATTAGTATCAAACATGTATAACAATCTTGATAGATTGAATGACTCAATAATACGATAACCATACTTTATAAAAACTATTCCCAGATAATTAATTCCAATACCATGTTTATTATTTAATTAATAAACACTCGGACGTTCAATTCAATTATAATTCTCTGATTTGAAGACTAGTAATCAACCCAGAAAATCATTAAAGTAATTACAAATGTTTGTTGGCTTAACAATATTAATTTGATAGATGTTTCCGCTTGCATGAAAAAGAAATAAATGATCTTTTGCCTTTATGGATTTTCAGGAACATAATCTTCAGAACATTCAGAAAGTAAATAATCAATCACTGTTGTGGCAAAGTTGAAAAAATTACAGTCTGGTTTTGTTAGTTTTTGAAGTGTGTACTTAAATATTTATGTCAAATGTATTATTATCATTCTACTTCGGTCAAATGCAAACAAGTAATGGGTATTATTTTCAAGTGGTTGTTAAATTATCAACATAAACATCGTTTAACAAATAACTTTAAACATTTTGTCAATGCGGTTTTATGTTACGAACATTATATAAAAATAATAGGTTGTCTTCCTCTGAATTGATATTTTATGATTTTGTTGAAAAGTGAAGCATTTCTGAGATTTCCCAGAGTGACTAGACATCTATTTTTATACCTATTTGATTTAATCAAATCAGTAATTTGCACACTTTTTATTTTCAGAAATGTGGTTTCAGTGAACAGACACAATAATAAACCAGTAGAAATTCGAAAAACAAATCAGAAATACAAATAAATTACCTAATTAATTTCGTCGTAACGCCCCTCTAGTCATGTTTCGAAACGCTTCATAATTGGTTGTGCTGGTCCTGACGTCACAGTATACGCTCGCCTCGCGGTTAATTCAGCTTCACAAATAATTTTTTATACCCACGGCTGTCACAAATGTCACAAATAATCTAAAATCACATGCTATTAATATTGCGCATGTGAACGTGCAAAGTTTAATTAATAAAATAAATAATATTGAGATCTTTACTATTGAAAAGAATCTAGACATTTTATGTATATCTGAACATTGGATTTCAAACTCAAATATTGACCATATTGTATTACCTAATTTTAAACTTGCTTCACATTTTTCACGTAGTAATCATATTCACGGTGGCTCTCTAATATACGTTAGGTCTAGCTCTAACATAGTGTTCAATGAAATTTGTATATTTAAGGAACTAGCCGAAGAATGTCACATCGAAATGTGTGGTATAGTGGTAATTTTGGAGCAAAATATTAAGGCTGTAATATGCTGTGTGTACAGACCTCCTAATGGAGATGTCAATATTTTCTTTAATAAATTGACATTAGCTTTAAATTTTGTTACGAAAAAGAAATATGACTTCATTGTTTTGTGTGGTGATCTAAATATTAACCTGTTTGACAAATGCCTATCAACTAAACTATTATGTGACATGTTTGAATCATTTCAATTAGATATTACCACAAAGGAACCAACACGCATATTTCAAAATGTAAATGGTCACATGAGCTCCACAGCCATAGATTACTTAGTGACTAATATGCCGATCTCAAGTTATAAGGTACAGGTATACAACGCACAACTAGCAGATCACTCTGCGCATTTATTCTCCTTTAGCATTAGAACTGCAACAAATAACAATAATGATAGCAAGATATCTAAGTTAATAAGAGTTCTTACAGAAGAAAATCTTCATGAATTCAATGTAAGGCTGTCCAACATAAACTGGGATTATATCTCAACTTTAGAGCCAAGTGAAGCTTTTAACACTTTCTTAAGAGATATACAATGGTGTTTCGATGTATCATGCCCTCTCAAATACAAAAAATCTAAAAGAAATAATAAAAATGACAATGGTTGGATAAGTAATGAAATAATTCAAGAAGGGCTAGCACTTAAAAACCTATACAATAACCTTAAAGGTACCCAAAATCACAACAGCCTTGTAATATATAATGATAGGAAAAGGCGGCATAAAATAAACATTAGAAATGCTAAACAAATTTATTATAATAACAAAATAAATAATGCCGAAAATAGATCGAGAATAACTTGGGATATTGTGAATCAAAGACTTGGCAAAACGAAAGGTTTAAGGAAACTCATTGAATTAAATATAGACAACGAGATAGTATCTGATAGTAATAGAATTGCAAACTGTTTTGCATCACACTTTGTAACCATAGCCCCAATGAATGCAAAACGACATTTTGGTTATAATTTATCATTACCTCCTACAGTATCTGAAAATACCGTAAACTCTATGCTTTTTCATGATGTTACCAAATCTGAATTGACTGAAGCCATTAATGAACTAAAAAACAAAAAGTCATCAGGCTTAGACGGTTTAACTGTACAAATAATTAAAAGTATATCATCAAACATAATTGACCCGTTGTTACACCTAATTAATAAATCTATTTCAAATGGCCACTTCCCTGATGCACTAAAAATCTCGTCCGTTATTCCGATACTAAAAAAAGGCTGTGAATTTGATCTGGAAAATCACCGTCAAATATCATTACTAAGTGTAATATCAAAAATTTTCGAGCGCATCATCAGCAATAGGGTAATAATATTTTTAGAAAAATATAATATATTATCAAATTCCCAACATGGTTTTAGAAAGAGTAGATCAGTTGAGAGTGCGTCATCTAAATTGTTTGATTTTATTTATAAGGAATTGGACAGTGGTAAGTATATTGTGACAATTATATTTGACCTCTCAAAAGCTTTCGACTCTGTTGATAAAGATATATTAGCTGATAAGTTACTGAGTGTTGGTATTAGAGGTAAGCTACAAGAGTGTCTGATTTCATTCATGCAAAACAGAACTCTGCGTGTAAACTGCAATGAAGTGCAATCGAACATTTTTGATATTCTCTTGGGAGTTCCTCAGGGATCTATATTAGGCCCATTGTTGTTTTTGATTTATGTAAATGATCTTCCAAATTTTATCAAAAATGGCTTCACCATTATGTATGCGGATGACACCACCATAACCGTAACTGCTACAAACCCGGAAGAACTATCCAATAAAATTCATATTGTATTGAGTGAGATGAGTACCTGGTGTGATCGAAACAGACTAATGCTGAACGAGAATAAAACAATATTTCTGAATTTTAACTTACGGCGTATGGTTACTTTACCTGGCATAATTTTAAGTGATTACTCGAAATTTCTTGGCACCTTGGTAAATAGCAACTTATCTTGGGAACAGCATATTAATCACGTATGTAAAAAGCTTAATCAAGCCTACTTTGCATTATTGCAACTTAAAGATATGCTAAACGAAGTGGGACTCACTAGTGTTTACTATGCGTTAGCATATTCACACATGTCGCTAAATATTTGTATCTGGGGTCGATCATCCCATGCTAGGCGAGTTTTTATTATACAAAAGAGAATATTGAGATTCCTGTTTAACTTAAACTACAGAGAAAGCTGCAAAGCTACATTTATAAACAAACAAATCCTGACGATGCCATGTATCTATATTTATAAATGTCTAATAAACGTCAAAAATAATATTGACGCTTTTGTGACTCTGTCTGAGCATCATTTATATAATACCCGAAATAATAATATTCTAACAATTCCCTTACATAGGACATCGACTTTCAAAGAGTCACCTCAATATAACTCTATTGTATTATATAACAGATTGCCAAATAATATCCAAAACATGAGCATAGGCAAATTCAAAATTACCATTAAAAAAATCCTTGTACAAAAAGGATACTACACAATAGATGAATTCCTAAGCGACGTCATTACGTAAAATACTATATAATTGTACTTATTTATTTGTTAGACATATTACACAATTGTATGTACTATTTCTCTTCCGATTAATTGTTTTGTTATAACCTATCTCTTGAGAGTTGATTATCTGCTGTGTACTTATATGTGTATCTATGTATGTGTCTGTGTGGGTATATGTATGTATATATAGGTATGTTTATATTTCTGATGTATGTAAAATTATCGTCAATGTGTTCTCTGATGATATGTTGGTTTCATTCATTTGTTATTTATTTATTTCATTGTTACTGTTGTATTAGTTATTTTATCTATATTTCTGACTTGCCATATATACAAAATTTGTATCATAACAAATGGTTAATAAAGATTATTATTATTATTATTATTATTATTGTGAACACGCAGCTCAGTTCATTGTAAAGCTTGTAAAGTTCTTAAAAGATGACGGAAAAGAAGCATACATACAAATATTGCATAGTGCCTGTGTGCCAAATCACGTCACTAGCAACTCCAAATAAAATATTCTTTTCAGTGCCTAAAGGTCAGAATATACGTAAAAAGTGGTGTACGGCAATGAAGCTCGATGAGAAAAGAAATCCGTCACTTTCTCTGAGTACACAGATTCTAAGCCATTATATTTCAGATTTAAATACATAATTGTTCGGTAACAAAAGAATTTATATAAACGTTCATTCATACACTTTGCGTCGGGAGAAAATATCGTGTGTTTACTCAAAATACAGTTTTTGATATTATACGAGGGTAAGTAGGTGCTTAGCACGAATTGTTAAAAAACTGCATCGGTAAACTACAATTAATAAGAGGGACAGGGTGGTACCATATAGGTGTAAGTCTGACTACTCTGTATAGGAGTCTTGATGTATATTTTACGAAGGTAGCTCATTAGTACGAATTAAAAAAATTGCATCAGCGAAATGTTCCCTTAATAAGGCCCAGGTGGTGGCTTGTAAGTTTAGATCTGTTCACTCAAAGAATGAGTTTTGACGTCTATTGTACAAAATTAAATAACTAGTCAGCATGATTTTTAAAAAACCACATCAGTAAACTACCCTTGATCAGGGGACCCGGGATAGGATAGTAGATATTTAAGTCTATATACTTCTTATATTATTTTTGGTTTAAATTCAGAAAGTACAAGTAGGCGGTCAACACATTCACACCCAACAATCAGCTGATAAATGGAATAATGCTCGCTTTACTGTAAACAGCTAGCTGACTGCATATATTGTGACGTCAGAGTACCGCCATACCGCGAATCTTATTGTTTCCACGCGTAACAAAAATGTTTGAATTTTAATAATTTTTTAAGCTCCAAATTTAGTTTTTTATATAGCTCTTATATAAAGGAATTTCAAAATTAACGAAAATTCTTTATTGCTTTATTGTAGCCGGACCAGAATTTTTAATATTCAATGTAGAACTAATTTCTTTATACAGATGTAAAATTATTGTCTCAACTTTAATTTAATAATGTATCTTTATTACCTCAAAAAGCTACAATATGATCATAACAATATACAGATCATAATCACATTAACTTTTCATTAATTTATCTTAATTCTATGCATATAACAGTAACTATAAAATTATTACAAATCTATTTGTATATTAATACAACTTGTAAAATTGTCTAACCTAGTTACAAGATAATCAAAATTCTTTTTTAATATAACTAACACATAATTTAATGAAAATATTATACTTTTTACAATATTTTATTTCCTTTGGCAAACCGTTAAATAATTGAATACCTGCCCTTACAAAACAAAGATTTCGATTCCTTTAAATTGTCATACCTCTCTACCACCATATCGTTTACACTTCGAGTGTTATAACCATGAATATCTCGGACGAAACCCAATTTATCACATAAATACCTTGGAGTCATACTATGCTTTATTTTAAATATAAATTGCAGTGATTTTAACATTGTGTCAATGGGAGTATATCTATTACACTTTAATATTATCCTCATAGCTTTGTTTTGCATCTTTTGTAATTGTTGTATCTCATTGTTATTTAAATATAGTTGTAGCGTTGCATAATATTCAAAATGTGGAGCTATCATAGATTTATATACTAATATTCTTGAAAACATTGATGAATAATTTGAAATTCTACGTAAAAAACAAATCTTTTTTGCAACTTTTTTAATAATGTAATCACTATTACTTTTGAAAGTCAAGGACTCATCTATTATAAAACCAAGGTATTTAATTTCCGAAACTTTTTCTAACTTTTTATTATTTAATACAGTACTTTCCCCAATTTGTAGCCTGCTTAGTATATGTTTTTTGCCGAGAATCATATATTTACATTTGTCGATGTTTACTTTTAAGCTATTATCACACAACCACACAAATATATCTTTTAAATATTGATTAATAACATTAATAACTTAATTTATATTGTCTCCATACAGATATATTAACGTGTCATCTGCAAATAAATGTACCTTACAATTTTTTATAGATTTCACTATGTCGTTTATAAATAGCACAAATAATAAAGGTCCTAGCACCGATCCTTGCGGTACTCCAAATTCATTGTCTATTACGTTCGACTCACTATTTATATATTTTGCTTCTTGTCTTCTGTCAATTAGGAAGGATTCGATCCATTCAAGTACAGTCCCTCCAATGCCCATTGTTTGTAACTTTGATACCAGTAACTTCCGATTTACCGTCTCGAATGCACGTTTAAAGTCTAAGAACACTGCAACTATTATTTGATCTTTACCTATTGTCTTAACCCAATCTGATATAATGAACTATGGTGCGGTCTCACAGGAATGGCTTTCTCTGAATCCAGTTTGATTGTACATTAAAATCTTATTATCCATGCAATATGTTGTCAATTGTTCTTTTACTACCAATTCTAGCGTTTTTTCATATACTATTAATGTATTAATAGGTCTAAATTCTTCACATATTATTGTACTCAAAATTTTGGGAATGGGTGTAACCACCGATATTTTCCAGTAATTAGAACAAATTCCTTTTTGTAGTGAGCGCCTGTGTATTTCAATAGGTTTAATTCTGTTAATTTATTTTTTACTTCTATACTATCTAACGCATCCATTTTGTTTAGGGATGCTTTTAGTAATGTCGTTAATATTGCCTACGAAATATTCATTAAACTTTTCCACGATTTTTAATTCATTTTTTATTACTTCATTCCCGAACTGAATTTCTTTGCGTGCCGAGTGGCTTTTATTTTGGCATAATTTCTTCAAAGTTTTCCACATGTATTTTGTGTCTTTTTTATTGTCGTCGATTTTCCGTTCGTAATAATTCTGTTTTTGTCTTTCTAGTTATGATGTAACCTTGTTTCGTTTTCTCTTAAATATTTCCCAGTCTTCATCTGCATTACTTATTGCTGCAGCTGTATATCTCCGATCCCTTTCTCTCATACATTCCAGACTTTCTTCATTTATCCATTTATTATCTACATATTGCACTGGCACCTTTGTTATTTTTACAGGACAAATTTTATCTAGTGATTTGGCTATATTGTTGACAAAATTCTCTGCTAATATAGGTATTTACATCTGATATTGTATTATCCCAGTATGACTCCCTTAACAAATTCTCGAAATTTTTTTCATTAAAATTCTTATAACACCTTTTATTTATTTCTATCTCTTGCCACTGTTTTTGCTTAACTGCCAAATTTACTAAAATATTTGCATGATCTGATATTCTTAGACTTGATAAGTTATGTGCTCACAGTTATTTATAACTAAAAGTGTGGAACATTTGTAAAATATGAAGGTAAAATCAGTTTCCAATTGAAATTTGACCATTGTGATCGCCAGAGACTCGTAAACTGTAATGTTTGTAGAAACATGTTCTCGATAATTTTGTTACCAACGAATTTGGTTAAATAGGCAAAAATGGTGAGTCTTTTGATTAGGCAAAATTACGATTAATGTAATGCAATATATGCAACTGTTATACATGTGATTTGCCCATCAAGTTTTAACGAAATTTACGTAGATAAGGTGACATTTTATTATAAAATTTTATTATGGTATTTTAATGAAAGTTGCAATCGGGTGTTGCCAATAGCGAATATATACTATATGCATTAACTTCTGTTAAAATTGAATTTTTATTTTGTTTGCAAAACATTTTGTAGACATCGCTTCACTCATTCCAGAGAAATCACTGAACATGAAAAGAAACTGCATGTAGGTCGAATTAAAAAAAAATCAAATAAATAACCTATCTTCTAAATTATGAAATCTATTATCTTTTGACTATTGTAAGAAATTGTGAGATTTACAAAATTGTTCTTACAACTTTCTTGTATAATTATTTCCCTTCCATTTTATCACTATTGCGTCGCTTGTTTAATCCGTACAACAGACATCAGTACATAAGTTCCGCATTTTTTTCTGTCATTGAGGACCGCATTACTCATAGATTCCCCACTGATTTAGTCATTTCCTTAATTACTTTAAGAGTTTGTGTATTTTGATGCTGATATTGATTGACTTGTTTGTTTTTGTAAGTAGTTAAAGACTCTCTCTGATACTTCGTGCGTAGGTTGCAGGTTC
Organism: Stenurella melanura; assembly: GCA_963583905.1. Classification (NCBI taxonomy): domain Eukaryota; kingdom Metazoa; phylum Arthropoda; class Insecta; order Coleoptera; family Cerambycidae; genus Stenurella; species Stenurella melanura. Next base: position 233,533,968 of record OY757309.1, on the reverse strand, counting down.
ATTTCTGCAACAAAAAGAAACCGACCACATGCTGACAAGGAAAATCTGATTTTCATTGGACGACCTTCTTTTAGTCTTATAGAAAAACTAAACACATTCAGGGAATTCTCGTATGTATATTTATACTAGGCTTTTTGATTTTAGTTTTGCCATAACTTTACCAATAAATTTTCTACCAGCGCTTAAACAATCATACACAAAAGAATAACATTTCAAATTCTTACTTGCATTATTATCGTTATGCTCTTCCCAAATACGATAAGAAGACTATATTTCATTTGATCGACATATTTCTAAAATTGTAAATATCAACCTTAGAGAAGACAATTTCATATCATCGTGTAGTATTCATCTGCTCATCTGTGTGTTCGTCGGTCATGATTCTTGTAAACACTGCTTTATATACAAACCTGTTTGTTCAATTAATAATGATTTCAAATTTCTTCTTTTAAAATTGTTTGTTTTACTTGCTAGTATTTTTCTTTTCTCTATTTATTCTTTTCACCTCTTTGACCCGTTTTCTTTAAATGTTTTCTTAACCGGTTCTTAATTCACCGAGGTAACTCGCAAAGAAAAAAGAGTCCTACAGTTTACAGTGGAGTCTGAACCACTTATTACCACTTATTACTTCTTCTCTCTCTTTCCAATTTATATTTTCTCTATTAATTCACCTATTAGTTATATTATGTCTTATTTTACTTCCACATCCACGCAGTGAGTGGAAGTATAGTAATCGTAAAAAATTTTCAAAAATGTTTTCTGTTGAAATATGTTTAAAATGTCATGAATCTATATGCCTGATATACTTGGTGACCTCGACGGCAAAATTTTGTTTGTCGTTTTGATGTGCCATTAACTGTCACCACTGATCAGTGAGTCCAGTTCGAATCAAAATTATTCAATGAGTTTGCGATGTTCTTAGGTTTTCATAGAGTCCGTACCACCACATACCACCTACAGAGTAGTGGTATGGTGGAACGATTTCATAGGACCCTTAAAGCTGCATTGACAGCTAGGGCTAACACTGCGCATTAGGTGGACGAACTTCCTATAGTGTTATTAGCTTTTAGGTCCATACCAAAAGACGATTTACAATGTTCTTCTGCTGAGCTTATTTACGGTCAGACTTTGCGACTACCTGGTGAATTTTTTACCATATCATATAATTCTCCTGATGTTCATTATTTTCTTGATAGATTATGCACATATTTTGCGAATTTAAATTTCGTTTCTCCTGTTTCTCATGTTAAATACAAATCGTTTGTCAGTTCTGATGTTTTAACATGGGACTTAGTAAATAAATTAGTTACCTTTTTGAAAGGAACTAAATTTTTAACTGTCAGTGTTGACAAAATCAAGCCCGCATTCTTGTTGGATAGCAAATGCGACATCATCCCACTGCCGAAAAAGTTCGATTCGCCATCGACTTTTTATCAGACGATAGAAGTCAATCAGACTTCTCTATTTTTAGCAGGGTGTGTGTGTGTGGCAGCTCACTTGTTACTACATTAAGATCTTATAATTATAATGTAACCATTGATGGAAGAAAAAAAAGAAAAATAACAGAATAACATTCAGATTTCGGAAAAAGAAATGTTTTATATAAAAAATATTTAATCAATTTGGAAAATATATCTGAGCCATTTTAAAATTGTTTTATTAAAGGATATATCAATCTATATACCTGATATACCTATATAAGAGTACAGAAACTTGGGATTTGATGTATATACTGGAAGTCAAGGCCTCAGATTTTTATAATAATTTTCAACTCCACCCACCACCCAGACTCCATTATTAAAAGGGTTGATAAAATATAATTAAGATTATTACTTGAAAGATACATGTATGTATTATAACGACATTTGTAATTAGATTATGTAGTAATATGCTTCCATTGAACAGTTGGGGGTTGGGGAACATAAGTAAAGTAAGCTGGTAAGAGTACAGATACTTGGGATTTGGTGTGTGTACTAGAAGCCAAGGCCTCAGATTTTTTATAATATTTGATAAGGGGTTGATAAACCAAAAGTGAGATATTCTCTTGAAATTTGGTACACGTATGTATTGTAACAACATTTGATTGAGATGACTCCGTTGAAGGGGTGGAGAGTATAAATTGGGGTAAATAAGTAGAGCAAGCTAATAAGGGTCCAGAAACTCCATTTTTGGAGTATATGCTGGAAACTAACACCTCAAATTTTTTATGACATCTGCCTCAACTACGATTAAATTTCTATGACCAATTATTTCCACATACTAGATTGCTCTTTTTGAAGCAAAATTTGCGGATTTACTACGATTCAAATTAGTTCCTTTCCACTTATATCTACTTAGGCATATAACATAGACATGAAGCACCGAAACGACTGTTTCATTTTTATATATAAATATGACTAAAATGCTATCGATAAAAACATTAGTATATTTTATTTAGCCCGATCGCTTTCTAAATATTTAGATAACTTTTACACACCTCTTAATACAATGTCTAGCAGATACAATTACAAAAACATAATACTTAGAAAATATACAATTAAATTCCCAACATACACAGTTTAATCAGAATAATATATTAACATCTACAAAATACACATCCTCCAATTCAATAACTGATAGAAACGTATAACCAATTTTAAAATCGCCCTTTTTGTTGATTTGAAAAGTAATAATATGACCGACAGAATAAGCGAAAGTCTAAGATCACCGATCGATCGGTGGATCAGTGAAAACAATAAGGTTTAAATCCATCATCTCCAAAAAATTATTTGAAAGAAAAATAAACGTCAATTTATAGGATAAATATTGAAGATAAATATGAAAGCTCGCTTCTGGTAACATTATGTTTTATAGGGTTATTTTCCTTTAAGACGGGTCTAAGAGGGTGAAAGATAAAATAGTAAAAAAGATGTGCGCCATCTAATAAAGTTCAACTGTCGGTAAGTTTTATAACACAAACTTTCCTTTGACCCTATTTTTATCTTATTGATGTCATATTCTATCGCATTCCATTTGTCCATTTCCGTTTTTATCTGTCTTTATATATGAGCGCATACAGTGTGTGTGTTCTTGGTACTCGCAACCTTGTAACACATAACACTTTTTGTAACAAAATACGCAATTTTAAATCGAGTTTAGAACATATCCAGATTTTTAAAAGCTATTTCGAATATTGATTCAGCATTCTATTACCCAACTAGCACAATTAGTCGTGGAAACGTAGCAATGACTATTGTAGGCACTTTAAAGTGTTTTGGTACTAGTCAACGGCACGTAATAGGAACGTTCCTAATACGTGTTTATGACCAAAATGGGGAATATTTTTTGGTAACGATAACGTTCCAGCCACGTTCCTGGAACTTGTCTGGCTACGTTCCAATGACGTTGTTGCTCCGGAGCGGCGACGTGGCGGCGTAGACGCCGCAACTTTCAGAAAACTTTACCACTCCCTACTCTTTCAAATCGATGTTGCCCCTTCTTTGTCTTGCAACCGGTCTTATTATATTTATATTTCATTCTTACATATGATTCTTGTTCTTGTTCATTTCCCTAGCTCAGAAATTTAATAGAATATCAGAAGGTAATATTAGATAACAAAACTTGTGCTATTTTTCGGTGGTCTAGGGGTCACAATTAAAACTAATGCAATTTTACTGACAAACATAATGATAAAACGTCCGAATCTAACCACGCGCCTTTAAAATATGCATTTTTTAATGAAAATATTGTTTTTAAAATATGTAATGTCATGCGAGAATATGACACACTAGATGTCCAAACCTATTTTTATTGTTCTTCGGAACTGAACACTACTTTTTATGTATTCATTTGTTGTATTTGGTGAAGAAATTGCGATAAATTAAATTTATTAGTCAATTGTAAAATTATGGTTCATGTGTTATAATAATGGCGTCGATAATTTTGGCCATCAACATGGCGTATTTCAGAAAATATGACTTTAAGATCGTTTTGACCAAGAAATGCTACTTGAAAGTAATTGCTACTTGGCGATAGTGACGAAAACTGCAATACGTAACTTTAAAGTTATATTTACCACAAATCTGCGAATGGAATTGTAGCATTACTTTAAAGTCGTAGCAAAGTTGTGACTACCACAAATTACCTCTTCAAAGTTGCCGCTGCTACTTCATGGTTACATTTCTCCCGCTATTGATTCGGAACGTACGTTAAGGTCTAGACTGAACGCGTTCCTAGCTTTTGCTGGTTATCATTTACCTAACTTTACATTGAAAAACCTATCAGCTGTCGCAATTTACTTGTATGCAGCCATATATCAACGACTTAATAAACATAAACCTTGTTGGTATAATATACTATTACAGTGATAGATAACATAGAAGAAAAGGTAGGTGTAATAAAACTGTGCTGAAATATTAAATTTTGTTGCCTTATTTTGAACATAAAATGTTGCATAGCATGAATATAGCAGCATATAATTCTAGTCTAGGTTAGGCAAACATATTATATAGGTTAGGTTTGTTGCATTAACTTTATCTATGGTCAACATTGGGAACTAGATGGTGAAATTTACTTAATGGTAAATTTCATAGGTGATGTGCACTTTGTAGTAGCCGTACACAGTTCTGTAGGTAGCAGTAACGTCATTAACACCTATGAATATTACTTACAAGTTCCACTACTTTAAAGAAATAGTGTTCCCAGAACGTCGCGGCAACTATTAAAGCTACTTGAAGGTGATTGCAACTTTGAAGTCACATTTCAGTGATGCGAGTTAGTCGCTGCTACTATAGTTTACCACCTTCAAGTTCTGAAAACCCCAAAGTCGTCCCACTGGTAACTACCATGTTCCCATGTATCACGAAAGCTACGTAGAAGTTGCATAACTGTAAAGTAATCATTAGTGGTAGAAACTACGAGGCAGGGACTGTAGACTTGTCAAATGAAGTTATTTTTACACCAAAGTCGTAAATTTAGTCGCAATTACGTAATGGTTACTCATACGAAGTTCCTATCTCAGTTACTGTCACTTTGGTGCTAGTTGGGTAGTTAAAACAGGATTTACCAATTTATTAAAAAATATTCATGATATTTCTTTTTGAGGTTTTGATAGATGCCGAATGGTACATTTGATTTTTATAAAAAGTGATTCTATCATTTGAATTTATTCTTCTCTTCAACAGTTTCTTACAGTTCCGGTAGTAGTGTTAAAGAATACTGGTGGTTGTCAAGAGGTATGTGATTTGGACAACTTCATCATCCGGTAGATTAAAGTTTAAAAAATTTTGATTAACACTGTATCCTGAAACTCCTTTATACTAAACTAACTAAATTACAGCCTATACCAAAATTGATAAAATGATTTCAAATTTTTTTAAGTGAATAATTTTGCTTTTTATTAATTATAAAAATGATTTTTACAATATCTCAAGTGCTTCCGAAGCTATTTGAAGAGATATGATAAACCTCAGTTACATTTGATGACCTCTATCTTATTTGTGATATAGATATTTTGAAATAAATTGTCGACATTTTGTATCTACAATGTGACCAATTTTGAATGGAAATACTCCTGTAGAAAATGTGCCTATTATCTGATTTTAACGGGGCTTTTTTTAAAAATAGGCCATCGGAAGCTCTACTCCATGGCAAAAATTTAGAGATAAATTTCGATTTTCAAGACCTACTACGATTTTTTTTCAATGTCAAAAATGGACAAATTTGACTAGAGATTTTTTGTAAAATCTTACTATACCACTGCATTCAGAAACATCTCAAATGGGTAAATTTAAAATTTGGTGAAAAAATACTGAATAATGACAGATCTATGACAAAATTAATATAGGTAATATTTTGTAATAACTTCTACATGATTTTTTCAAAAATCGAAGTAGAATAGAATAATAGAGTGCCATGGAAAACAAATTTTAAAGTCAGACTTCAAATCTTTACAATACGCATATACTCAGAGTATATTTTTACTGAAATTATAAAATTGATCAATAATGTTATCAAGTATTAGTTTATTAGTTTGAAGTTAAAATTATGGATACTCTAAATGTTGTAGAAAAAATTGAACTTGTGCGTCTTAGAGGAGATAATGAGAGAACTTTGGAAGGGGTATGTGAGATATTTAATAATAGGAACCCGAATAGGCCGAACGTCAATAAAAGTACCGTTTCTAAAATAAATAAAAATTTTAATGAGTGTGGCGCTGTGATAAGGCGTATTATAAGAACGGATAATATACAAAGAAGACCCTGGTACGAGCAGACCGTTTAAAATTATTTTAACAACAATCCAAACGCCAGTGTAAGAGTAGCTAGCTTAGATTTGAATTTACCTAGAGAAGAGAATAATGTAAAACCATTCAAACCCAAGTTGTTACGTACGCTGAAACCTGGTGATGATGAAACACGGATGGAATTTTGCTTGTGGTCTCAAGGAGAGTATCTTAATAACAGACATTTTTTGAAAGCTGCTTTATTCAGCGATGAGGCAACTTTTACCAAAAATGGGGTGGTATCGTCACAAAATTGTAGGTTTTAGACTACAATAAACCCAGAGTGGTTCATGAATTGTAAAAGACAATATTCCCAAAAAGTGAATGATTGGTGTAGGCTACTCAATGAAGCAATCATTGGTCCTTTCTTTTTTGAAGCATGCAGTTTTTACAGTTCCTAAGAAACGAATTTTGGAATATGTTACATGAACTTTCAATACAAGAAATAGTAAATCTACGTTTTCAATTAGATGGAAGCCCTGTCTATAATGCCAGAGTGGTTATCAGATGGCTTATTGCTAACTTTCCTAATCGATGGATAGGTCGAGGTAGACCGTTAATTGGATGGCCATTCCGATCCCCGGACTTAACACCGATGGACTTCTCTTTATGGGGTTTAATAAAATCTAAGGTGTACAGGTTACGCCCGAGTAATAAAGAAGATTTGTGTGCAAGAATAAGACAAGCTTGTGCAGAAGTTACCCAGCAACAATTACACAATGTCGTAAATAATACTAAAAACGATTCGACAAGTGCATCGAAATAAACGGTGGCCTTGTAGAGGCTACAAAAATTTAAGATGAATTGTATTATCTTGTTTTAGTTTTAGTGCAATGTTGTAATGTGTTGTTATTTTGTTTATTAAATACCTAATTATTATTACTTTCAATGGGCTTTTCCCTCAATTTTTTTTTATTGTGTTATTGGAAAGAGCCTATCAAAATATTACTAAAAATGAATTTTTATTTTTTTTCTGAGCGCAGAAAATACCACAAAAAAAATACAAATGTTCCGTAAATGAACAGCAGTTTGAAACGATAGCTTTCGGGCGCCAATGTGACGTCATCATAAACTGCACCAATCAGTATGAGATTAAACGGCCGTCAGAATTAGCTATGAAGGTGCATTCAAAAAGAACCTCACTTCTCTGGCTTGCTTTCCACAACCTGCAATTCTATTGGTGCCTGAAATACATTTATGAGAAACTACCAATAGAATCTCATATTGCAAAGTGGTAACGCTTAATTGAGAACGTGCGTTTATGACGCCCATTGACAGTGCCAAGAAGTATCTGTCATAAATCACGAGAGTGCAGCCACAGATCACATATATGTGATCTGTGAGTGCAGCCCAGCGTGTTTACTTCTTGTTTGGTGTTATAGTATTAATTTCTTTTAAAAATATGAGTAAATGTGAAGACAGATTTGTAAAAGGTCCACTAAAAGAAAGAACAATATATACATACGTTAAAATGATCTTCGCAACAGAAAAATCCAGGAGCAGTATAAATAATACCTGGAACTTTTGCAACTTTCCACCATAATTTTCGAATTTCCAAATTTGTTGGAACTCGCAAAAATAACTTCGTACTATTTTCACTATTATTTGGACACACTGGTACAAAACAAACCTTTTTAAGCGGCATTTTATAATTAGAAGAGAGTAAAATTAATTTTCGTATCGAACGTAAACAATAGAAAGTGAGGTTATCGAATAAAGTTTGAACATTTCAGTACAGCGTTGCCAAATGAAACTGGCATTATACCATATGTGAACCAAATGAACAAAAATAGAGAATATAAATCTGATATATAGATTTTAGAAACTCATACAGTCAAAAGTTGATACAATTTTTGCTTTTATTTAGTGTCAGAGAAACGAAGAATACGTTGTAACGAAAAAATGCGCCATTCAAAGTAGACAATTGATAACGGAAATACGATGTTCATGTAAAAAGACATACATCTGGCAATAGAGGATCCTCATTAAGAATACGACTTTTATTGGTCTAATCAGTGTGACGTCACGCATGGCGCCTTAAAACTTACGTTTTAAATTACCTGAAATAAAACTGATTTTGTAATGTAAATATTTGGTAGAACGTAAAAAATTGGAAGAAACTAAATTAAAATAAAATTATATTGCAGTTTATTATATGGCTTGATTATAGTGAAGTAGTAAAATTCAGTTATGCGGGAAAGGCCCATTGTTCATACATGTTTTTAAGTCAAATATGATTAAGTGTGTTTAAAAGACAATATTTATTAAAACTATCCACTTAATTTATCTTCCTATTATTTATTTTCCATGGGCTACTTCGATTTTTAGAAAAAATCATGTAAAAGTTATTATAAAATATTATCTACATTAATTTTGTCACAAACCTGTCATTATTTAGTATTCTTTCACGAAACTTTGGATTTACCCATTTGAGATGTTTCTGAATCCAGTGGTAAGTTAGATTTTTGACATTGAGAAGAAATCATAAAAAGTCTTGAAAATTGAAATTTATCTCTAAATTTTTGTCACAAAGTAGAGCTTTCGATGGCCTACCTTAAAAAAAAGTGCTGTTAAAATCAGATAATAGACACATTTTTTACAGGGGTGTTTCAATTAAAAATGGGTCACACTGTAGATATACAATTTTACATTTTTAAATTAATTTTTAGACCTATTAGTTAATTTGAATGATACATACAAACTCATTAAGATTATTAATGTGTTATTTAACGATTAAGAGCTTAATTGCCTGAAATTAATCAAAACGTTAAAACCTCTACACGTCGTACTGTGAAAATAAATAATTAATAATGGAAGGGACAGAAGACACGTTTCTGCAATGTTATTTTATAATCAGGAAATATTCGAATTACAAATGTATTTCTGAAAATAGGTTGCTAATTACTCAGAATTGATTCGTACGATAACTGCACTATGTTGTAATTAATTATTGCTTCAAATCGTTGTTTTATTTTAAAATTTACATTTAAGTTTTCCAATTCTGTGTGCATGATAATTATTCATCGGTCAGTAATATTTGTCTACTATCTTACATTCAGCATGTTCAATAGTAAAAACAATTTCTGTTCTCAATTATAAGAAAATATGTTAAAATAATAATAATAAGACATATTCTTTATGGGGTTTTGCAAACAGAAGAAGAAATATTCAATGAAAGATACAAAGAAAATCTATCTAGAAAAATATGAATTTCCAATCTTTGCAGAATTCAATTTAAAAATGTTTAGATAATGTTTTTTTATTATTAGAAATATTAACCCAGTTATACTTAATAGTATTCTCCAAGAGACATATTTGCATAGTAATATTCATGTAGCCGACTTTCATTTTTTTTAAGGAGACAGTTTTTAATTCCATTCGTACGTTGTTTTCAATGTTCGTCCCTTAATTACTCCAGATGGCTTAGGAGATTAAAGAGTGTGGAAGCATAATATTTGTCGGAGACGTTTCCCTGTATATACTTTCGTAGACGCCTTTCGATAGTCTTGTAGACGCGTGTAAACTCATAATTCATTGAAGTCAAGAGAACGTTGTTAACAAGTACTGATTACATTAAGGAATGTGAAGAGTAAACATCTCGATATGTGGTCGTGTGAACCATCAGATGACGTCTGGAGTCTCTGGAAGCCCTCTTCCCGACGAGCGGAACAACATACCTGGGAGTCCCGTAGATAAGCACCATATACATATTAACTATATACTATGAGTTTCGTTCGTAACTTGACGCCAAGGAAAGCCTGTCTCTCTATCCTTTAAGAGGACTTTGGGTATGGTGCGCATGCCTTAGTGACGCAAGATTGTGACCGTTCAACTGAATGTAGAAGGCAAATGGTCACAATCTAATCGGAGAAATTGGCCACATAGCCGCTGACCTATTACAAAAGCGCAATGTGTCGTCGGAGCGTGCGCGTTGGATCCAAAGTCCTCCATAGAGATGGAAAACTATCTCCTTCTCTAGCCTCAATTCCGTACATAGTGGCTTATAGCGTGTTACCAGTATATAATTAATAGGTATATGATAAGCACCTATTCTTAAGATAAACTTGGTAGAGGGTAGTTGAAGTGGTGGACTGCTAGCTCCAGTATTTTGGTGGTATTGTTTGCATTTTCAATCATAAGTCATTTACCTGTTTAGATAAATCATACCTCATGTTACTTTGTTATTTATGCGACTATTATTTAAGGGATTTTATTGTGTTTACTAATGTGTGGCCTAAATCTAATAGATCCGCCCTACAACGCCCCTCGCCCCTGGCCTCTTCGACAATAATACTTTGCATTTGTCTGAAGGCATATTTGTAACAATTTCGAGCAAATTGCTACTTTTTTGAAAAACAAAATAATATCTGACGGTCGAATTATATGTTGTATTTTGACAGTAGAATTCAATAATGCAAAAATATGTAAGTTGTCCTATTTAAACATTTGACTTTCATATAAGTTGCGTCGAAACAGGAACTCGGCCATTTTGGCTCTTTACATCACATAATTGGATTTTTTTTTCATATTACTACATAGTCGAGTGCAATTAGGTTTTTACCACGAAAGCCAGTTATAATGAATGGATTTTCATGATTTTTTTTTGCATTGAGTTTCTAATACTGAGTACAAAAAAGTTTATGTCTTAAAAATTGCAGTATTTTACTTAGAGGTGGTTCCTATCTCCTCTAGAGGGGTGGGTAAAAACGTAAAATAGTAAACACCAAATCTGATATAGAACCATATTATAAGATAAAAAGGTGGTTTACAATTTTTCATGAAAATTTATATTTTCCAAGTTATAATGATTTTAAGATTACGATTTTAGCTTTAATAAATTGGTACCTTGACACCATTTTTCGTAAATAACTCAAAAGTCTTACATTTATGGAACAAGTGGTATGATATAAAAAATAAGATCATGAAATTATAAGTATTTCGTTTTTTATTTATTTCTGTACGATGAATAGTTCTAAAAGTATGATAGTATAAAAATGGCGTTCGAACGTTTATCAGTCGAGATATAATGTTTAAATCTCAAACATGTCAGAAACAATCAGTATGACGTTAAAAATACATATGATAATAGAAATTAAAGGGTTACTTTACTCTCTTATATAATTTTTTTTCTGCCCATATGGCTTGAAAAATGACGATGTTGTGTGCAAAACAACGAGTGCTTTGTAATTTTTTTTAAATAAAAAACTTAGGATCCTGCTTCGCCACAGAATAGAAATTCAAAAAATCTGTACCAGTTTTTATTAATATGCAGTATTACCAACATGCTTTAATCTTGAGCTTTAATTTATCAATAGTTTTGATAAATTAATTCTACAAATATTTAAAAAAATAAATTATTCGCTCTTAAGCGTTATTTTTCTATATTGTCATATTTTCCTTTAATGCAATTGTTTTGGAGTTATATACAAAAATGGAATTTTTTTAGCAAAATTGTAAAATTATTCTTATTTAAAGTAAGTATATTTTTAAAGACGACGCGACGGCTTTAAAAATGCTAAAAAATTAGAGCATGTTACCAATAGAAACTGGTACAGATTTTCTTAATTATACATATTCTTACTTTTTATACATTCTCAGTTTCATATGTATAGTGTAATATTTTACTTTTTCTTTATAATAATAATCAGTTATCTGTGTTATAATAATTGATGTATGAAGCAAAATTAGGTAGTAATTAATATTGTACCAGGTTGAGTGTAAGAGCAGTCTTTGGACTGAACTCATCCTAATAAAGTCACTATTATTATTATTATTATTATTTTTTGTTAAAAACCAGTCACCCTTCTCTGTGGCTCCGACACTCACCGAGGGGAGCTGGTAGTAGCAGTAGCCACTCCCCACACCGTGGGGTAAGTGAGTACTGGGTCCGGGAATCGTGTGCCCTGAGTAGACGTAGCGAACCGAGGATGACGGCCTTCTGCATCCTACCGGCTAAGACCTCTGCCGAGTTTCGGCATGCCGGTATGATCTTCAGTTCCGTAAGCAGTGTGTGCCTCGTTCCACCTAGGTCTCCTATTATCAGTACCACCAACTTAACAGTATGATCCGGGTAAAGTCTGCGGAGTTCGAAGAGCAAATCTCGATATTTTGTCCGATTTTCCTCCTCCTTCAAGACAATGTTGTTTTCCGCGGGAGCCGAGAACTCCACGACAAACATTATCTTGAGTTGGTGATCGAGGAGTACTACGTCAGGCTTGTTGGTTTGTATTTGCCTGACGGCGGGAAACGAGTAGTTCCAATAAATTAGACACTTCTCATTCCCCACAACGGACTCGATATCCCCCGGAGCATAAGGCAGCACTGGTGTCTCATCTATCTCATACGAGTGCCTTAAATGGTAATAAAGCACTCGTAATGCACTCGTCGTGCCTTTGGATATAGGCCGAGACTGCATATGTCGGGCAAGCCGACAGCAAGTGCATTACAGTCTCTGGCGCCCTGCGGCAGGCCCTGCATCTGACATCCTGGACCTCTATACCCATAACACGGCTTCGATAGACCACAGTGTTGAATGCACCGTCCTGGCAAGCCATTATGAATCCCTCGGTCTCAGACTTCAGCCCGGCTGACCTTAAAAAGGCAAGGGTCAGCCTTTCAGATAAGCCAAGGTTTTCTATATTTTTATAGAAGACTCCGTGCATTGGCTTATCCATGTGCAGCTGCAGAAAGATGCTGTGTTCTGCAGCTTTAATTTGGGCTTTTCGCCGAGCAGGTTCCAACTCAGTGACGGAGTCGTGATTTACCCGCTCGACGTCGAAGGAGAGACCAAGTTCATCAGCTGCTCTCTGTGCTGCTTTAAACAGAAAGACTCCTACCCCTGCATTTTCATGGTCCCGGACCATGCAGAGGAGGGGATTCGAACTCCTGATGACCTTACAGGCTCCATCCAGAACCATCCTGTTGTGGAGACTCTCCAAACTCAAGAGTCCACGCCCTCCCCGATGTCGCGGGAGGTATAGCCGTGGAACGGACGATTTGGGATGTAAACTCCTATAGAGATACATCTTCTTGCGGGTTCCTACATCGAGTTGACGTAACTCCTCTCGAGTCCACTTCACTACTCCAAAGGAGTAGAGAAGGATCGGAACGCCAAGCATGTTGGTTGCAGACACCTTGTTCTTCCCCGACAATTCTGAAGACCAGATCTATCGGAGTCGGTGCTGATACTTGCCGCGGAGAACGTTTTTCATTACACTCACTTCTTGGGTGGAGTGTTGCTCAACACCTAAGTAAGTGTACGACTCTCCGGCATCTAGATGATGTAAGATGCTTCCGTCTACTAGCTGCGCGTCCTCTCCGTAGTCTCCGCATCGTCCTCTCTTAAGATGGACCAGTGCACATTTGTCTAACCCGAACTCAATATCGACAGCCTGCGTGTACTCCTGTACCATCCTAAGGGACTGGTGTAGGTCCCTCTCTCCGGAGGCATAAAGTTTAAGGTCATCCATATAAAACAGATGGGTGACCTTATGCCTCCTGTCGCCTGGGGTACCGCAGTTGTAACCACGGGTTTTCCGGAGCGAAACAGATAATGGCAGCAGTGAGATGTAAAACAGAAGTGGGCTGAGGGAGTCTCCCTGAAATACTCCCCTTCTGATCGTTACCGGCTCCGTCTGGACTCGATCGTTACCCGTTATTATTATTATTATTCATAAATTACATGAATATTGGGCGGGCCATCCGATATACTATGTTTAGGTAAAAAATATTTCAGTTAATGACTTACAAACTGATATAGCGAACTTCGCTTGATATTGGTCGTGGACTCATCAAATTGTGTCGAACTATTACTAGGAGTTCTGAAGTTATAAAGATTGTAGATTACATACATTTTATTATAATCACTACCTTTCAGCTTGAACCGAGGTTAGTATTGTATTTCCATTAATATATGAATGTTTGTATTTGCCCTCTATACTCCTTCCTACTAATTTATTAACCGATATTATTCGACTAAGTAATTGCCCTGAAAGGAGTTGTGAATTTTATTTGTATTTTATCGAAATATTTCGAAAGTTATACTAGTTGTAAACGAACTAAAAGATCTGTAGACCATTAGATCGAACACACGAATTAATAGATCGATCGTAAAATTAGTTGTTTCAATTCACTAAGGACTAGAAACCTCAAAATTTAAATGTCAAGTTTTTTTACATAGTATGCTTGTGTTTACATAAAACGCATTTTAATATTTAAGAAATAATAATAAAAAAAAATATAAGACTCGATGTGACAACAAACATTATTCAGACCTAAACCGAAAAGAAACTAGACAATATTACGTCACATGTCTACTCCAAAGAGCATATCATATAAATATGTCCACATCCACCTGGCCTTTAGTAATGACAGGTAAAAGCAAAAACCAGTGGCGTAACCGTAAATTAAGTCATGCCGAAATGCTCTAACCTGTTTGGTACAATATGGTACAGAAATCGCAGTGTCTTGTTACTTTTATTTATTTCCCGTAGAAGAATAGCGCCAAAAAATATCAGACTAGCACTTTCTGATAATCTGGCATAGACAGGCGTTTATCATTCATTACAATACAAGAGACATTCCCTATGAAAAAATCAACATTTTGATTGTAACAATAATCTGTTTTCACTGCTTGCATGCCGTTTACTCTTCGCAACTGGTACAAACGTTTTATTTGACATTGTCTCTTAGCCTTACACTCTACATTCCACTGCCAAAGTTGTTAGACGTTGAGGATCAACGCCCAGAAGAATGAAGTTATTCGAATTATTAAGCATAGTGAGACGTCCGATGTTTTCTAGCATTTAGAAGTTGGTTGTGGACGAACCCTCAGAGCGAACACCTAAATCCTTAAACTCGTTGAGATATTACTCGAAATTTTATAGTTTTCATCAACTCCATGATAATACTTGCAGCATAAACTAAGTCCTTGCTATTAATAGACTGATAAAGAGCACTGACTGTCTCATCTATCAGATTCTAGGGCAAACGTGATTAATTAGGTTTTTCCTTAGCTAATTAACTCATCCGTATTATATCAGCTAAATCGAAGTTTTTTACTTTAGGCTACTTAGGAACACTAAATTTTCTAGATAATTTTATAAAATATATTTTTCGTCATAATTTCTTTAGATACGATTGATGAAATAAAAATATTTAGTTATAAAGTACACTAAAGTACGTTTTTTTGTAAAAAGGATTAAAGAATGCTATCGAATGATTTTGATAATTACGAAGAACAGATTTCATCGGCAGATAACAATTTTTGTGAAAAGTATTAGCTAGTGCATTTGAAGAAGCAGGCAACCTTATAACACCTTATAACTTATATGCATTTTTTAAAGCACAAGGTGTTCCGTCTTGACAAAGATACAATGACCTGTAAGAAATCATAGATCTAGCCATCATCAACCCAAAATTCTCATTCCATTTATTACCGTCAATGCCAAATTCGTCCAACCCCCGTTCAAAATTCACAAACATACCGTTTAAAAAAATTTAATCTTTTTGGGTCAGTCGATTGTTATAATCACTTCGCAATTGTATGAAGGTAAGATCGTTCGTTCTCGAGATGTGTTCCACTTACCATAGGCGGTATGCTAATCGGACTGCTTTTATATCGTCGTGCAATATTGCATTCCCAATCTAAACCAGTATTACGCAGGAGCTAGCTAGGTTATCTTTAAAAATATCTAAGAGTGTTAATTTTAAGAAAAAAGTTAGAGAAATGAATCGAAAACAATCAGGGTGTAACGAGAAGTAGCAAGGTAGTAATCGAAAATAAGTAGAACTTTTCCTTTCTCAACTTTTTCATCTTCCGCGAGTTCCAGGAGTCACCCTGAGAATAAGACGTAATCTCAAAACATTATAGAAGGCATTGGTGGTACCCTGGTCACGTAAGTTTTGCGGTGTTCTTCAGATAGAAAGAAAAGATCACTTATACCATCGCTAAGTGCAAGGTACAGTTGTACAGTTACAATCCGGTTTCCAACTTAGAACAATTGTTGCAAACATTCGCGAGTTGTGTTCTGCAGTTAATACGTGTGTTATGCAAGTCCGATCTGTTTTATATGCATTTAATTAGTTTGGTCTTACATTGTATTTACTTTATACAACCTGAATTTTTAATTATCATGAATACTTATTGATTGAATTCAAACTTTCTCGCTGAACTTCCCCGTGCTCTTCTCTGGATTGTATCGGTAACTGATTTTTAAGTAACTTCACAAAGTCCCTCACATATGTTCATTGTTACATCACAACAACTAACAAAGGCTAGTACTAGGCCACGCGTCAGAAAAAATGCATCAATAGTGACATATATAGCGGAGAATGACAGAGTAGCAAATTAAAGCAGCAGAAATTATTCTTTCTCATTAATACTAGGATTAAAATCTTAAGCCATTTTCTGTGAGATGTAACGAATTACTTTGTGTGGTAAATCGCCAAACGTTGCGTTGGTAAGATTGTCTGCAGAAGCACCTTCTTCAAAGAGCAAAGACCCTAAGCCGCGATGCCAACGATGAACTATTAATATCTATATTTTGGTATTTATTTCAAATACACTCGCTGGCCGCAGCCGACTTGATGAAATTTAAAATATTCAAAAGCACAGTCATACTAAGGTATGATGAATTCATAAAATATGCTGTTCAAGTTGGAACTTCATTGTGGCCACTTCACTATGCAAAATTTAATAAGAAACTTTGCTAAAAGTTGCTTCATTTCTTCAAAATTGTTGAATTTGTGAATAATAAAATTACAGGCTTTACCACTTAACTATCTGCGTTTTGAAGATTAAGAAAGATATTGTTGCGTGTTTTCCACCTCTTAGGAAACACCCTGTATGAATCCGTAGGTTCTAAATAATTTTAACAAGAGATAAACCACTAACACTTTATTTAATAATTTACTGACCATACAATACTTCAAAATAACCTCTATACTTTGTTTACTTGATATTTAACCTCACTTTTTCGCTTTTCAACTTGTTCACTTTTATAAACTTCTCTTTAATAAACTTCTTCACTTTTATAAATTTCTCTTTAATAAACTTCTTCTGCGCCGGTAATCGCGCCTTATATACTCTGAAATTACCTCTAGATTGATCCCGGATCGTCTCCCACCACACTCTAGAAAAGTCCATGGCTCTTTCTACAAGTTTCCAGTCACTCAACTAGTAGGCATAGGCGTATCAATCTCCAATTCCAAGGGGGTGTAATTCATAACAATATTTTACTTCCACATTCACGTAGTAGATTGGAGGTATAGTAATCGTAAAAAATATTTCGATTTTTTTTTCTTGAAATGGGTTTAGAATGTGACGGAACGTCGAGATTTTAAATTTGAGCGAAAAAAAAATGTTCTGTCTGTCTGTCTCTGTAACTTTTTTTTTGTCCGCACGTTTTCTCCGGAACGGTTTAAGACATTGACTTGAAATTTTGTACACATATATATTATAACTAGACTGGAAATGGATTGTTTTTTTAACATATCCGATGAAGGGTTGGGGAGTAAATAGGGGTAAATAGGCGGAGATAAGTAAAGCAAGCTGGTAAGAGTACAGAAACTTGAAATTCGGTGTATGTACTGGAAGCCAAAGAATCAGATTTTTTTTAAATATTTTTTAACCCCCCCACCACCCTTACTCCATTATTAAAGGGGTTGATAAAATAAAATTGATATATTCACTTGAAATTTGATGTATTATAACATCTGGCAGTAAATTATGTTCTGAGATGATTCCGTTGAAGGGTTGGGGGTTAAACAGGGGTAAATAGGGGAAAATAAGTAAGCAAGCTGATAAAAGTACAGAAATTTTATTAAACCATTTTGTGTTCTAAAAGTTTTATCTAAATGTTTTCCGTATCAGACCAATGTGTGCTTTACAGCATTTACGATATGTCAGCTAACTTTCCATTACCTAAATATAGACATATGTAAAGACATGCCAAGTTTAAATAATATTTAATAAATGAAGACGTACGTTAGACTACTCAGGCTAACAATAAATATATTTACAATGTCACTCTGTAATTTGCTTATGAATATGTCACCATTACGATATTAATTTAATAAATAGAAAATATATTATTAGAGCAGGAAAACAGAGTAATACAATTAAGAGGGTATTACTTGGTTAATATCTTTAAAATGTCACTTCGCGTAATTTCTTTATCGGAAATCGATAAGAATTGTTCCGAAACAAAAGTATTATAAGGGCGACACCGGTTCGTGACACTATTAATGTGTAACAAACAAAAACGATAAGAAGCAATAAATCTAACATATAATTTTGTTTATGGTTACTTTTCCATGTAATTTACTTAATAACAACTACCATAAAATTGGCGTCATCAGGAAATAAAAAGTAATAATCAAGACAAGGATTCAATTACTCACAGAGATTTGCTAACGTTGGTACGCGAAATAGAATATATGATTTTTTCCTCGGACTACTATCTAAGAAGAATCCACCAGAAAATTATACCGACTTTGGACTTATAAGCGTTTTAAATATTATTCCAGAGGTACTTGAAATAATCATACCTAAGCAATTATTATTATATTATTATCAGTCGGGCTTTTGATATCATCACAGCTCCATTACCACACTTGTGGACATGACACACGACTTTTTAAAGGCCATTGACGAATCTCAAGTTACAATTACTGCAGTGGTGGATTACAGAGAGGCCTTTGACTTTACGTCTAAGCTATTATTAGGTCACATCCACCTTGTGTCGATACATTTCTTCAGAAGTTACTTATCTAAAGGAACTCTGTGGAAAAAATCATGTTACCTGAAAAAAACATCAGGAGCGTCTCAAGGATCAACCTTGGGCCTCATAACATTTGTTTTCTTTATGTTTGATCTTCTTGAGAAAATAAAATGATGTAAACATCAGTATACAGACGGCAGTAAAAAATGTGTAATCATACAAGCTGATGTAATTCAAATCCAAGCGCTTAACTCTTACTGACGATTCTTTTACGCTACATATCAATGGTACAAAATTATTATTAGTAGAATCTACCAAGACTCAGAGTATCATCTTTGATAACCATTTAACTTTTGAAACTCATGTCTCAACTTGAGGACGGAATACATTTCCATTTATGGCCGGTGTCTTACTGTGGCAGAACAATATAGATTTTAGAAGTTGCAGAATGTATCCTTGCGTTTCTTTGTAGTTATACCTAGCCGTGATCATATCACTTCCCTTTGCAAAGAAAACTAACTGAATTAATCTTCATTGTAAATAGCCACTACATCTAATATGTCTTGTATACAACATGTTATGACAGGAGTTTCAAAATTTTAGCAAGAAATTAATTTTCAGGGTCCTCGCCTACGATTCGTAGACACTTCATTAAATATTTCAACTCATAGATTATATTTAAAAAATGTAAATCATCGTTTCCTCATTTGGCTGCTCTGTTATATAACGCAATTCCGGATCACATCA
Source organism: Stenurella melanura (assembly GCA_963583905.1). NCBI lineage: Eukaryota > Metazoa > Arthropoda > Insecta > Coleoptera > Cerambycidae > Stenurella > Stenurella melanura. Next base: position 233,514,237 of record OY757309.1, on the reverse strand, counting down.
ATAGTTTGTCTACAAAAGGTTTTTAAAGAAATGCATAACCGATATTTCTAACTAAATAAAATGTTTCCAATATGCACCCTCTGTTGCATGCAAATTCACAAACCTTAAAAGAGGCTTACTCTAATTTTGAATGATATATGGTATATTGGGAAGTATATTGGTACTAATACAGGAGAGCATATATTTTATTAATTTTGGTTTTGGGTTATTAGATACTTATAAGCATCATGTTATAAAATTGTTACCTTTCAAGATGGTACATCTAGATTTCATTTTAATAATCATTGGAGCCTTATATTTCAAAATTAATATTTTAAAAGTGACATTTAAGTATTTTAATAGATTATTTTCACTAAATAGTGTAATATAATTTTTCTAACATGATATGGCGAAAGAGAAATAGTCAGTGGTCTTGCATAGTATAATATTAAATAGCCATGAAGCTAGTAAATATCAGTATATTATATCAATGAAGATTTATATCACTAATGATTCCATTGATGAATTAAATAAAATCAAATTTAGATGCTACTGCGATAAGAAACTATTTGTAATATGTAATAATTTAGTTATTAAGCAATTTGATATAATTACAGAATCTGCATTTTAAAAAATACTTATAAATTAATTAAAACACATTATATTTGGTCTAATTAAAAAGAATATATAATTCATAATTTAAGAAACGATTAACTCACTGCAAGAATTAATTGTAGAAAGGACTAAATTCGGTATAAAAAATGTTAGGTTAGGAAGCTTGTAAATCAAGTAGGTAAATTTGGATATGTCACTAGTTTTGGCACTAAAATTTGTATTTGAAAGTTTTAGTTCATTTTATACTACTGAAGAGTAGACATAATTTTAGAGAACAAATTAACCTAAAAGATTTGACAGAGGCAATAAAAATTGATAAACGTCAAAGAAAAGCATATGAAACAAAAATTTTTAAGCTAATAACTAAAACAGATACAAAGTTAAATTTAAATAAATTTATTAAATTGTATTAATATTTTGTAAATTTGGAATTGGAAATAAAACATAAGAGGATTGAAGACATTTGACATTAAGCAGAAATTTGAAATTGGAAATAGTGAAGAATAGAAGAGGAGTAAAAGGTACCTTTGTTAGAAAACAAATTAAGTCTCGATCAAAGGACCCCGCACGGAACATATGGAAATTGGCCCCTGGTTAAAGTGTTTGATACTCGGGGATATTATCCAAATATCGATGTTGATCAAAAGTCTCTATGGGCTCAAGGTCGGAAATTGGACGGTTTTCCAGACATCGGGGGTGTAAAGGGGGATGCTCATTTCTTGTGGGAAGTGGCCCCCGCTCCAGTAAAATTCGCTGGAATCGACATATGTTATTCCTCTTGACCTGATAAAAATTCTCAGGGGCACAAGTTTAAAAAATGGACAGTTTTCTAGATATGGGGGGTGCAAAGCGGGGCGCTCATTTCCTTTATAGGAAGTGACCCCCAGTGAAATTCACTGGAATTGACATATGTTGTTCCTCTCGACCTCCTGATCAAAATTTGTCATGGGCACAAGGCCGGTACATGCACAGTTTTCCAGATATCGGGGGTTGGAAAGTCGACTTTGAACCCCCGATATCGAAAAAATTGTGCATTTACCGACCTTGTGTCTATGAGAACTTTTGATCGGGAGGTCGAGAGGAACAACATATGTCGATTCCAGTGAAATTCACTGGCGGTCACTTCCTATAGAAAATGAGCACCCCCCCTTTGCACCTCCCATATCTAGAAAACTGTTTATTTTCCATACTTGTGCCCCTGAGAATTTTTGATCAGTAGGTCGAGAGGAATGACATATATCAATTCCAGCGAATTTTACTGGAGCGGGGGCCACTTCCCACAAGAAATGAGCATCCCCCTTTACACCCCCGATATCTGGAAAACATTCCAATTTCCGACCTTGAGCCCATAGAGACTTTTGATCAACATCGATATTTGGATAATATCCCCGAGTATCAAACACTTTAACCGGGGGCCAATTTCCATATGTTCCGTGCGGGGTCCTTTTTTTTTATTTGATATAAGTTGTTTTGTTAATAGTTACATAATAAATTTTTGTAACTAAAGTATATCCAGTCCTTTATACAACTGAGTAATCAGATCACAAGATTGTTTGAGTACCGACTACTGGTTTAGGAATTATCCCATAGAGGGAGTTATTTGAAAGTAAATAAAAAGAAGGTAAAATATAAAAAAATTCAAAATTAATTAAATTAAACAGCATTACTAAATAATATAATTATTCTGTTTTCATTCCTTCATATTATATCATCGTTTAATAATAGAAAATACTTAATAGTTGACTACACATTTTTTGTTTTATATTCCTATGTCCTCTTTTTACATTATTATTATTATCTTTATATTACTGATTTTGTACGTACTTCGTACTTCCTGTATTTAATATGATACTTTACTAAGTTTCTGGTTGGGATGAATATAAGCACTTGCTGAAACCCCGCCAGATTAAATGAAGTTCGTTTATTATTATTATTATTATTATATTAATCTAGTGAGTGTATAATTTAAAAAATGCAGTGAATATCAATGGATTTAGAAGTCTAAATATCCATTAATAATGAATAAAATTCTTGAGTGGAAGTTATGACCAAATAATAGCGCGTTTCGAGGATAATAAGATATTGTTTGAAAATAAATCAAGGTTTTGTTCACAACATTCCGGTGAAACAGCGATACAGGCTATTATTATATCATGCAAAAGGAAGTTGATAAAGGTGAAACAGTGTTAGTGACATTTTATACCTTAAACGAGCAGGTGAGACTATAAATAGAAATATTTTTAATGAAAACTTAAAAATGCGTAGTGAAAAAGTATGGTATTAAATGATTTAAGTTAAATTATGACAGGTTACTAACGTTGTAACAAATTGTCACCTTTTCGTCGTAGCTTTTCTGATAATCCTCATAAATAAGGAGTTAAGTTGTGTAATTACGTTTAGGTTTTTTTTTGTGTTGTTTATTTTCAATATTTATAGAAGTTCTGTCAACAAAGCGTTCTGAATATTGATCGTTTATTAGAATCTCTTTGATAAAATGTTTCTCATTATGTTATAGCTGATTACCAGATTTTTTTGGACCTGTCATTGAAACAATTTAGACCCTTTTAATATATTATATAAAGTGGTTTAAGTTAAAATTTGGATATCTGTTTGCGTGGATTTCTGTAGTTTGCTACAACAGCTTACTTCAGATATTGTCTGTAATTGTTTATTTGTGGCATATTCAGATTTTCTTACTTTTTATTGGGTATTTTGCCACTGAAAAATATTTAAAAATTTTAATGAAAAAACCTCTGCGCCAAACGGATCAGACAGAGGTTGGTTCTTGAGTACTTGACTGTTTCAAAAAGTCTCACACCTAAAAATATATAAACTAGAACAATGTTATAAACTAAAAACTGAAAATCAAAGCTATAGGTAGTTAACGTTTCGGAAGAGAATCTACTTCCGTTCTCAAAACTTTTTTGGCCGTCAACCATGACAGTTTTTTGTTTATGTATTTCCATAGTCACGTGAGACATTAAATTATATTTATCTTATTTTTACTTACTTCGTCTCTAAGGATGGGCAACCAACTAGTACAAAAATCTATTGAATAATTAGAAACGCATCTATCCTCGTTTAATAAAATAATCGCGGATTCTTTAAGTTTTCTTTTAGTTCCGTTGCTCTCTTTTTCCAAAATCTTCGCCATTTAATTCTATGATTATTATCCCACGCGTGTTCACAAATTTTGGATTTTTCAAATTCTCCCCTTCTAGCGTAATTTCTATGTTCACCAAGCCTTACGTTGAAAAGTCTAGATGATTCACCTACGTAATGTTTTCCACACTCACACGGAACACTATAAATACAATTTTTTGAATTTTGAACAATATTTGGAGGTTTGGTTCTTGATAAAACCGATCTTAGCGTGGAGCCCGTTTGAAAAACCGTTCGTACGTAAAAGCTATTCCCAATTTTTCGTAATTTATCCGATAAACCATGTATATATGGAATTACTGCCATTGACCTAAATACCTCAGATTGTGATAGTATATTCTCTCTACTACCAATGTTCAGTAACTGACTATCAACAAAACTCTCAGGATATTGATTATTTAATAAGACAGTTTTTATAAATTGTTTTTCGTTCCTTAATATTACATCATTTGAAGAAATAATTTTGGCCCTGTCATACAAACACTTAACAACACCTTTCTTAAGACTAATATGTTGATTTGAATTGAAATTTAAGTATCTGTTTGTGTGTGTTTGTTTTCTGTACACACTGGTTTGGTATGTGTTATCTAATTTTTTAATTAAAATATCTAAGAAAAGTAATTCATTATTATTCTCTATTCCTATTGTAAATTTAATTGAAGGTTCTTTTTCGTTAATCTGATTCAAAAAATTACTTAAACATTCTTTACTATAAGGCCATATAGCAAAAATGTCATCTACATATCTCCACCATACAATGGGTTTATAAGCTAGATTATTAATATTACTTTCCTCGAAATTTTCCATGAAAATGTTACTTCAATTTTCGTATTTAATTAAAAATTTAAAAACATTAGATGATTTCTTATAGAAGGTTTTTAATTATTTCAATTTTTTTAAATATTATCCGATAAACATCGGCTTGTACATACATGTCTTTAAAAAGATATAATTTAAAATTTGTAAATGATGAAGACCTCATTGCAATACCGAAATCCTGCCGATATAAATTATTTCCCGGAAATTTGTATGTATGTTGAAAGTTATGGCATTGTGTATGCGATATAACATGGGTCAGCTAATACTTAGTTTAGTTTTAGCTTCGAAATTATGATCGTTCTCTAATTTGTCTTTGATTATTTAAATGCCTTTATCTATTGGAACATTCGTAAAAAGATAATAAAACTATGTACATAAAAACCATTATCAGATGAGTATCATAACTCACGAACATTGTTTCCATAATAAAATATTCATTGTTTTAGTACAAAAGTCGATACTTCTAGATACCGAATTGATAATTTTAAGTAAGATAGTTGCAAAATTATTAACTAACTAGATGACTAACAATTGGCCCTAAAGAAATATCTTCTTTAAGTATCTTCGATAAACCATGAAATTGGAGAGACTCATTATGACGTGGGGTAGGGCATTAAATTCATATTGATGATTAAGAACAATTTTACAAATTTTTCTCTTATTTTTATTGGATCTTCAGTTTCATAAGTGTCATAGTTTTTGTATCATACATACTTTTATCTATAGAATTATAAAGATAAAAAAGTAAGGTATAGGTAAGACTGTATTATTACACTCTTCGCAAGTACAAAACGAAGAGTATATTGCATTCGATCGGCACATTTCTAAAACCGGTAATATTTCTCGTAGAGAAAAA